>JAABOM020000101.1:8748092-8765360 GCA_011800125.2 Solanum clarkiae
GAGCTACCCCAAGAGCTTTCAATGGTTCATCCAGTTTTTCATGTCTCAATGCTTCGAAAATGCATAGGTAACCCATCCCATATCACTCATATTGAAGATGTGTAGGTTACAGAAGATCTACCTATGAAGTGTTACCTATTGCTATTCTAGATCATTAAGTTAAGAAGCTAAGGAATAAAGAAATAGCTTCAGTAAAAGTACTCTGGAGAAACCAGCAAGCAGAAGAGACAACATGGGAGGCTGAGAACGCGATGAAATAAAAATACCCTTACTTGTTTAAAGCTAAAGAGGAAGTGCAACATGCAAAATTAGGGCCTTAGTAGGTACATGTGTTTGAACAATCATTGCATTGAACATGGTTAAGCTATCCAATTGTGTTAACATTCGAGGACGAATGTTCCTAAAGGGGGAGGATGTAACACCCCACATCTTACATGTATTAGTTCTATACAAACGAAACATGATATGGTTTGGTCAAATTAGCACCCATTTTTAAAAGTGCTTTAATCTCATATTAGAGGGTGATATGTAAGTCTAACGTTTAAGAGGGTCGATGTATACAAGTTTTAAGTCAAATTTAGGAGATCGCAACCTTAAATGAAGTGAGAGAAGTGAGGTGCTTGTAGGACTTAGGAAGCTAGCAGGTGAGTCACCTACTTGCTTAGCTTAAATTTGCTAGCTAGATGGAGACGAGGCCCGACGTCGAATCTGTCCAAGTCTGATAACGAATAAAGTTTGTGTTAAGGGTATAACGTTAGCCCGTGTTTGAGCATCGTAAGTGGAAAATATATGGACCAAGATTAATAATAGAAGGGACTAAGTACATCACAACCTACTTGACTAATTGGGCCCAAACTAAGTGAAGATACATTAGGAAAATGGGCAGTCAAGGCTCATCAACTTTGAGACCCATTTAGGCCTAAGTGTGAGGTCCAAGATGCTGAATCACCAGCTTATTAATACGTGTTAATATGTGGTCAAAATCTCAAGAGAAATTCGGCCAAAGAGACCCTTTAAAAGGGTCCAAAAGCAGTCCCTTAAATCATTTCACTTTGGAACAATTTTCAGCTTTCCTAAAGACTTTCGTTTACTCTTTACTTCACTTCACAACACAGCAAATAAAACACCTAGGGTTCTTGAAGGAAACATGAATCTTGAAGGCTAAGCTAAGTGGAAATATCCATGTATTTGATATACTTTTCCTATGAAAAATAAGAAATATATGCTAGTTATGCTTGTGAACAAAGGTCGGACAACATGTGTTTAGAAAGTTGTTGCACACTTATCTTTTTTTTAGTGACTTCTCTATGGTTTGTAGGTTGTATTATGCAGATAAGTTGATGTTCTTAACATGGTTTAAGTTATAGATATTAATCTAAGATTTTTGCCCTGATTTTGTTTCACTTAAAAACGAGTTTTATTGTGTTATCTTAAGTACGATTTTGATTGGAACTTGTGGGCTGATGGATCAAAGGATATTGCCTCACGTCCTTCATGACTTTTATGATACTATTCTGGGACTATTTTAAGGCTTTTCTTATGTATAGATGTGTTGAGGACAGTTTGGTTAAAGTCCGGATAGTTTTGACTTGTTGACGTCAAGATATAGGGAAATGGCATAATGTTGTGCTACCCGATTGCATATAGTGGGGAGTTGGTGTGTGCTGTGAATTATGGACTATTTTCAGCGTGTTACGGACCTAAACTAGGTTGTATACACTATGTATATAGAATGGGTAGTAGACACATATGCTTAGGGGTGGAAAGGATAAAATAACGTCGTTGGGTCGATGCTTACTGGTTGCTACCCGAAGTTTATTTTTAAATTAGATTGGACTGCCAAGACATGTTTAGTAGTTACTAATTCTTGTTTTATTACCCATACTAATGTAGATCACTACTTGAAAGAAAAGGAGGTTACTTTGAGGTAATAACAAGTTCGTACAATGAGGTCTGTAAGGCTACCTGATTTCATATTATTTGGCATGAAACATAGATCCTTCCTTGGTACATAAAGGCACTTACCAACTCCAATACAATTATTAGCCATGTGTCTACTCTTTCACATGTTCATATGCTCCCATACATAGTCACCTTCAAATCTTCATACATACGTGGATACCAAGTTACATGGGTTCTTGTTGCTAAATAATGTTTACGAATTGTTTCATAAATCATACGCATTTCATTATATGTGTAACATACTCTTTTCATTGTCATATTGTTTTGTATGATTATTTACATGTCATATGGTGTATCTACAGTCCGAAAGTTCCAATATTATGACCACCAAGAGAATCATCTCAAAAATAATTGAAAGATAAAGTATATTTCTTTTTGATGGGTGGTAACCCTAGGGATGGAAGAATCACCTAGCCAGGGTCGATCCTATCACGGGGGTAGCCCAAGGGGTGAAAGGAAAAGCCTAGCAAGGGCCGATCTCGATATTGATTTACCACTGATCAGCTAGTTATTTGTATTACATGTTGTGCATAGATTATACAGTAAAGGTAAAGTAATAAACAAAACATAAAGTATATGATCCCCTAGTATAACTAAAGGTGGTCTCTTATCCTACACCAGATATGCAAAATAAAAAGACTCCCTGGGTACAGTATTTCTTGCCTTACATATTCAGTACATTATCTCGTACTGATGTCTCTTACGGGGGACCTGCATTTCATGCTGCAGATATATGTGCTAGTAGCTCTCCCCAGTAGGATTCCAGGATATGCAGCTGTTGTTACCAAGTTTCAGGTTGCTTCAGAGCTTTGTGTGTCTAGAGCTTATATTTTTATATTATATAGTTAGTTGAGGTGGGGCCTGTCCCAACCTTTATCAGATACTTTTCCTTATCTAGAAGCTTTGTAGACTCTGTAAATTAAAATGTATCATGTCTCGTACTTTAGACAATGTGGCCCCAATGGCCTAGCCATATGCATTTCCTTTTGGCTTGTTATTACTGTTTACTTTCTTAAAGGCTTGTTGAATGTAGAAATCCCTTATAATATGTATAGAAAGCGCATGAATACAGGTTGGTTTTCCCAAGCCTTGTCGGCAATAGGTGCTAGTCCGCCTTAACGAGACTTTGGGCATGATAATATCGTAAGGTAAGCACACCCACCTTCTTACCGAAGAGATTATGTCGTAAGGTAAGGATACTTAAGGACTTCTACCGATGAGATCATGCCATAAGGTAGAATCAATCATGATTCTTATCGAAAGGATCGTATCATAAGGTAAGAGACATCTCATACTACCTACCCAAATGACTATGTCGTAAAGTAGGGATATCGGCAATACTCTCTGAAAAGGGCTATACCATAAGGTGAGTGGGTAACTACTTGGCCATTCTCAAGCATGTTTGTGTAAGGGTTGAGGATACTTATACTTCATATTGAGTTTACATTTCTTGATTATGACTAAGCATGTTTTACTTAAAGCAATGATCATGCATGTCATATTGATATTATACTATCTCTTGCTTATGCTTATGCATTTTGACTATATTGCTTATCTCTTATTCCATTGCATCCTACATATTTAGTACATTCAAACGTACTAACGCATACTTTATGCCTACATGATGTTACCGTGTAGGAACCGGAGCTCCTTTGGATCATCCTCCCCATGGCTAGTTGGTCATCTTGAAGAATAGCTATTGGTGAGTCATCAAGTTCGGGGATGTTGGCTTTGCACTTCTACTTTTTTACCTCTTATGTTGAACTTTGATACTAAAAGGGTGAGCCCGGAAAGTTGTCTTGGCCCCGTACATTCTATGTTTAGAGGTGTTGTTAGACAGGTTATGTAATGATGCTATGAGCCTTGACTCTCATATATTTTAAGCTATAAAAGACTCCCTTAGTCCTTTTGCCTTATTTCTATTATCTTATTGTTGTTTTATTGTTTCCCCGACCGAGAATATGTAATGATATGTTAAGAAGTTTGTTTGGGGTCCCTTCGGATTCCATATTCATTGTGTCACATCTAGGCCCTAGGCTTGGGTCGTGACATTGCTAGGGTGAAGGAACTTGAGGATAGCATGGAGGAAGAGATATGTTGTGCCTACTAGAAATGGGGGGGGTAGGATCGAGGCTCCCAAGACACCAGTGTTCAAAGGCGCTCGTGATGCGCAAAAGGTCGAGAACTTCCTATGGTACTTGGAGAACCACTTCAAGTGCAACAAATTAAAGAGTGATGAGATAAAGATTAACATAGACATGCTCTAATTGACGGGGATGGCAATGTTATTGTGAAAGTGCAAGGAGTCAGAGATAGGGAAGGGGCTATACACCATCAGTACATGGGAGCAGTTCAGGAATGAGCTCAAGAAGGCCTTCTTCCCCGACAACGTCATCTACAAGGCGAAGCACAAGTTTAGGGAGCTGAAGCGAATGGGTAGTATACGAGTATATGAATTCTCCTCACACTCCAGATCCCCAACCTTACTGAAAAATACATGATGCTCTACCTTATGGACAACCTACAGAATTGGGCCAGAATAAAGTTGAAGCACAAACAGGTGACCGCAATTGATTAGGCCATCACCCAAGCGGAAGCCCTGAACGACTTCAAGCATGACAACATCAAGGAGAAAAAAGCAAAGAGTAGTCATGCTCAAGGTAGGAAAGATCACAGCAAGAGCAAGGAGCAACACCTAACGAAGAGGCATGACAGGTTAGGCGACAAAAAGTACAGACGATAGGGTTATGCCGAGAAGAAAGAGCAGTCATCAAAGGGAAGTGGTTGCTACATTTGCAGAGGACCATATAGGTATGCCAGGTGTCGACAAATGATGAAGCTTGGGTCTGTACTACGGGAGGCAAGGATTGGATTATACAGTGACATAGCCAAGCATCCAGGGAAGTGGGAGAACTACCCAACACAGTATGTGGACATAGTCATAAACGACAAGACATCTCGCACCATAGTGGATACTAGAGTAGAGGCGAACATCATGACTAAGTCAATGGTAGCAAAGTTAGGGCTAAGCTATAGTCTGAGTGACACACGCCTTAAGACAATCAGTACCCCACTTACTCTTATATGTAGAGTAGCTCAAGGAGTAGACATCATATTGGAGAAATGGCAAAGGTAATACTAACTTTACCGTTGCCCACTTAGACATATTCGATATCATTTTTGGGTAGGAATTTTTCCAAAGGTGACACACAATGAACGATCCCTACCTCCAACAACTATTAGTTATGGAGCGAGAAGGGTTCTGCATGGTGCCACTAGTCAAGGTACCAATGTCGAAAGGCCTAGTCCACTTTTCGGCCATGCAGATTGTGAAGGGCCTAAAGAAAGGAGAGCCAATACACTAAGCCACCATCACGAGTTTGGGTGAAGAAGATAGTGCCAAAGAGACCTTGCCACCATGCATAGAGAAGGTGCTAGAAGAAAACAAGGATATGATTGCCTGAAGAGCTCCCGAGATACTTGCCTCCAATGCGGGAGGTAGATCAAAAGATAGAGCTGGAACCGGGAGCTAGGCGACCCGTCTACCACCATATCGCATGGCACCACCCAAACTAGAGGAGCTAAGGAAGCAGGTGAAGGAGCTTCTCGAGGCTGGCAATATTCATCTATCCAAGTCACCCTATGGAGCACCAGTGCTATTTTAAAAGAATAAGGACAGATCATTGCGCCTATACATAGACTATCGGGCACTCAATAAGGTAAACGTAAAAAATAAGTATCCCATCCCGCTTATTGCTGACCTATTTGACAGGCTTAGACAGGAAAGGTGGACCTGCGAAAGGGCTATTACTAGGTATGGATAGCAGAAGGGACGAGCCGAAGATAACATACATGATGAGGTACAGAGCATATAAGTGGTTGGTGATGCCCTTTGGCTTAACCAATGCACCCTCCACCTTCTGCATATTGATGAATAAGATCTTCCATCCTTACTTGGATGAGTTTGTGGTGGTGTACTTGGATGACATAGTTATCTATAGTAACACCTTGGAGGAACATGTAGAGCATTTGAAGAAGGTGTTCCAAGTCCTACGGGAGAATGAGTTATACATCAAGCAGGAGAAGTTCGAGTTCGCTCAACATGAGGTGCAATTCTTGGGAACATCATAAGTCAGGGTCAACTACATATGGATGAGGTCAAGGTGTAGGTCATCAAGGAACGGAAGACACCCACAAAGGTAATGGAGCTTAGATCATTCCTTGGGCTAGCCAACTACTACCATCAGTTCATAGGTGGCTACTCCACCAAAGCCACTCCATTAATAGAGTTGTTAAAGAAAAGTAAGTCGTGGGTTTGGAACAAGGAGTGCCAAAAGGCATTTGAAGGTCTAAAAGTTGCCATGTAAGAAGAGCTGATGCTAGCACTACCAGAGTTCTCCAAGACATTTGAGGTGCACACAAATGCCTCGGACTATGCCATCGGGGGTGTGCTAATGTAGGAGAGACACCTCATTACATTTGAAAGCTGCAAGTTGAATGAGATAGAACGGCAGTACACAGTGCAGGAGAAGGAGATGATTGTTATTGTGCATTCCTTGCACACATAGAGGCACTACTTACTTGGGTCCAAGTTCATGGTCAAGATTAACAGTGTGGTGACTAGACTTTCAATCACAAAAGAAGCTCACCCCAAAGTAGGCTAGGTGGCAAGTTTTCCTGGCCGACTTTGACTATGACCTGGAGTACAAGACAGGCAAGGGCAATGTCATAGCAAATGTATTAAGTAGGAATACCGAGCTGGATGTTATCACTACAACCCATTATGACATTTGAGATATTATTAAGGATGGTCTTCAGCATAATCCAGAAGTAAAACAACTCATGGAGCTAGCATCTCAAGGCAAGATAAGGTGCTTCTAGATAAAGGACGAACTCTTTGCTTACCGTCGGACAGAGAATCTACGTGCCAAAGCATGGGAACATTAGGCATCAAATTATGAAGGAAAGTCATGACATGTTATGGGCTAGACACCCTGGGCAGCATTGCACGAGAGCTCTCATCGAGGCAATATACTATTGGCCTCTAATACGGGATGATATAGAGTGTTATGTACAAACTTGTCTTGTGTGCCAACAAGACAAGATAGAACAGCGCCAACTTAGAAGACTCTTGGATCCATTATCAGTAGTGAAGCATCCATGGGAAAGCATCACTGTGGACTTCATCACTTGTCTATCAAAGTCTGAAGGATATGGGACTATAATGGTAGTAGTGGACCGATTCTCAAAGTATACTAGCTTTATACCCTCCACAACAGATTGTACTGCCAAGAAGGATGCCTAACTATTCTTTAAGAATGTGGTTAAGTATTGAGGGTTGTCAAGCCATATCATAAGTGATCAAAACCTGCATTTCATCGAAAACTTCTAGAGAGAATTGTTTGAGATCCTTGGCACAGATTTGCATTTCTCCACCAATTTCCATCCATAGACGGACAGCCAGATAGAGAGGGTCAATGCCTTATTAGAGTGCTACCTTAGGCATTTCATGAGCTCTCATTAGAAATATTGGGCAAAGTTGCTTGATGTAGCCCAATTCTCATACTTGCAAAGGAGAGAGGCTACCGGGAAGATGCTATTTGAATTAGCCACATGACAATTGCCTCAAACTCTATATTCACCACCGAACATGTTCAAGGGTGAGATTTTAGGGGCCTATCAAATGGCCAAGGGCTTTGAAGAGCAGCTGGACGCCGCCAAGTCATACTTAGACAAGGCAGCTAAGAAGATGAAGAAGTTTGTCGACCGCAATCGTCGTCCCACAGATTATAAGGTTGGACCCAAGATAATTCAAAGAATTACAAGGCGTGCACCAAAACTTGGTATATAAGTACGAGGACCCATTCAGGATCATTACCAAGTTGGGAAAGATCTCATATAGGTTGGAGCTACCACCATCTTTAAAGGTTCATCCTGTCTTCCATATACCATGAGGACAAGGATGATCCAAGCCGTGGACAGTCGAGTTAGGTACCTATTACAGTCACCTCCTCATATGATCAGGACATTGAAGCAATCATGGACTAGCAGGCCAAGCGCAAACGAGGGCAGCCAGCCACTGCCATGTTTCTAGTCCATTGGAAAGGACAATCTCCTGAGGAGGCAACATGGGAGAAGTATGAAGACTTGTGGCAGTTTAGAGACACAGTGTGGGAGTTCTTGCAGCAGCAGCAGCAATGCGCCACAGTCGTCACCACATCAGGTGGGGGAGAGTATCATGACTCGCCACTTGATCATCTTGAAGGGAAGAGAATCTAGAGTCTTAGAGTGGTTTATGTAAGGCTCTAGAATCTTGTAGAAAAGATTTGAATGCCCTTAGAAATATCTATACTCGTGGAGTGTTCTAGATTAGGGGCTAAACTGTGAATACTGAGGGACTTATATAGTAATATTAGTTACACTTCGACCTCAAGTAGGTAGTATAAATAGAGGGGTTCATTCACTTTGCCAACCATCCAGAAATTGTAAGCAATCTTCCATAAGCAAATTAAGTTTTCTTTCTAAAAAACTCTCTTGTCTTCTCATATCTAACGTTCCCTAGCAATCAATACAAATAGGTTTACTTGTACTTATAAGATCGTGAAAGATTTGTGTGCAAGTTGACAAGTGTTGCACGGGAGTCTTAGTTGAGTTCTAAGTCCATGACAATTGTCTAAAAAGAACTAACTAGTAAAAAAAACCTTTTTTCCCTTTGTGTTTGTTGATGGACCTTTCATAAGAAGTTAAACCTATTCACAATAATGCATGTTTCAGGGGCAGTGACTAGAATGTGAAAACATTCGCCATCAACAAGCTTAATGACAAGTTTAATAACATATGCGTAGTCATCGCAGGATCCACCTAACTTTTATTGGGTTTATTATTGCTTCGACTGTACTACAATTCATTTGAGGTGTAGGACTGGACGTGATCAATCCCACTCATGAGATTTGAATACTCGATATGTTATTGGTCAAGTCATTTTCTGTGTAAATGTTATAATTTAGGCATGCATGAACATATATTTAAGTATTTTACTTTAATTAGGTCGACTTGCATTTTTATTTGATTATTGATGATTAGTGGCAAGACATTATTTTATTTGGGCCATATAAAAAAAAAAGATACAAAAAATATAGGAAAAAGTACACAAAATAGATCAAATTTGAAATTATTTACCCTTAATAGACCCAAGTCAAATTATTTATCCTTAAAGATACAAAAAATATAGGAAAAAGTACACAAAATAGATCAAATTTGAAATTATTTACCCTTAATAGACCCAAGTCAAATTATTTATCCTTAATAGACCTATGCCCCAAACTATTTATCTTTTTATCCACTTACCCTTTTTTTACTTTGCGTTAGATGTCACGCTGACGTCAACATAAATACTATGAAATATACTACCGCGGTATATATATATACCATATCAGTATTATATAGAATAAGCTCAGTCCTCTGTGATATTCTGGCGGTATATATATACCCAATTGGTATCATATAGGATTATGTTTTTTTTTAAGAAATAAATAAAATAATTATGAAACTCCAAATTAGTAGAGAATATATTTGTTATGATACTCTGCTGATATATTGATATCCTATCGATATCATATAATTTTAAGCTCTTTTTTTAATAAATAAAATAATTAAAAGAAAATTATGAAAGTTACAAACTTATTTATTAAATTCTAAATTAGTAGAAAATATATTCTTTGTAATACTCTATCGATATATTGATATCATATCGGTATCATATAGGGTTGAGCTTAATCTTCTGTGATACTTTGTTGGTATGTGTATACACTATTGGTATATCATACAAGGCGCCCAAATTTTAATATTAGGGAGGGTAATTTTAATAGTATGGGAGTATAAAATATAAAAGGGTATATGAATGTAAATAGTTTGCTTTAAAGGGGCAAAAGCTTACTTTTCCAAAAATATATCCGATTTTTGCAAAATTATTTATGCCATGTAGCCTTTTGTTAGAGGTTCACATCACCTAATTGAAAAGGCTTAATGTAACATCCCGTAAAATTATTGAAACACCCTTGGAATGTAATCGTGCGCATAACGCATCTTCCCAAGCTCCGATGGAAAATTCGAGATCGAATTTACGATCAGCGAAAAAATCGAGTGGAAAAATGGCCTCGACCTGATTTTAGAGAAATTCGATCAAAAAATAATTTTTGCAAATTTAACCGGAGACAGTGTCGATTTGCGCCCCTGGCGCATCGTGGATCAGTGCATTTTTAGTGACCTTTTTTCTTTTAAATTCGAAAAAGGTATTTTGGGTATTCCCAACCTATTTTAAAACCCCAAAATATGTTTTAACTCTTTTAATTCATACGAAGGGTTTCAAAAACCCATATTCTCCTAGTTCTAAGTACGTGAAAATTTCTAAGAGTGATAACAAGAAAGGGATTGAGCATTTCCAAAATTCGGTTCAAATTCTTGTTGAAGATTAGTACGCTCTTCATCCCAAGTATGTAAAGGCTACCCAGAACATGGGATTGTTCTCCCATGTGCCCCTTGATTGATCTAGGTTTAATAGTTGATAAATGATGGGTCTTGTCTGTGAATTCTTAAATGTTATCTTGAAAATTATCTTAAATTTCTGTATATTTTCTTAAATTGATGATCATTATAACTTGAATTAACTGTTTACGTGTATTATTGTATAATTATGTATATACCCTACACGATTTTCTTATTAAAGATTTCAAGAATGAACTTAGGGGTAGTGTCTATAGCCTTGACTGTCGGGGTGTAATGATTGCTATGATCCATGTCCTAAGGTGAATGTATTGATGACTGAAGTTGATGGAATTAGTGTCCTTAAAGTCTAAACGAGATTGAAGTAAAGTTTGAAAGAATGATCCTGTTCCTTGAGTTGATAGATGATGAGATAAGTTGAGGTATATTGTTCGTAGAGGTAAGGTGATCGAAACTATTGATTGATTGACAGTTTATGAGCAAGTTGAGTCATGGAAGGAGTATTGAGCATCGAAATGGATAAGAGTGAGTCTCGCTTGCACCCATTAACTACTGGACAACATAAGAGAGGATTGGACTGTGAAAGCAGTTGTTTTCTTTGTCCCGCAGAAGACTTAACAGACTTTTGGATCCACTGACAGACTCATCCTTTACCCCGGCAAGGTACTAGACAGATGTGGCAACGACATCTCTTCGTTGTATCAGTACCGGCTCATAGATGGTGGTTGTCGGTTAGAGAAACTCCCAGATAGATTACATATTGATAGTACTCTAATGTTAATGTGATAGTATGAGTCTTAATTGATGGTGATGTGATAGAATCTTATTCCTTATCCTGAGTTGAGATTGAGTAACCGATGAGTTGATGTCATATTATATTGTCTTGCCTATACTGTTTACTTTAGCCCATTTTACATACAGTACATTCTACGTACTAACGCTCTTTTGGAACTGAATCATTTTATGATGCAGATTCAGTAGACAGAGGATTTCAGCAGGCGAATCGTTGAGGATCAGAGTTATTCGATTCCAGAGAGTGGTGAGTCCTCCCCTTCATTCGGAGGATGGTTCTTTCATTATTTCTGTTGAGTTATTTCATTGGATGGGGGTAGTCATGACCTGTAATGGTACCTTCTTAGATAATAGTTGTAGAGGCTTCATAGATATAGATGTATGATGGTTGATGTTGGGGTTCTTTTCCCCCTTTTCCTTCTTATACTGAGATTATTTCTTTAATCTTATTTCATATGATAGACATAGTGATAAGTCTTGTAACCTACTGATAGCTTGGATTATTCTTGAATATTTTTCGCTGATTTACTGGTGGAACGAGTGTGATAGGACTAGGTGGTTCGCTTGGGGACTAGCAATAGTCTCTGAGTGTCAGTTACGCCTACGGTACCCTCCCAAGGCGTGACACTTAATAGTTAATTAAAATCCAATCCACTCCTAGATTTTGATAGATTGAATTATGTGCATGATTTCTTGATTTTGTTGGAATCCATCCTAGCATGAGCAAGGATTGTTACATTAAGAATTGTAAAGAATGTAGAAGAGAAAGAGTTTTGGGACGAGAGAGAATATAGATGGGAAAACTACACAAAATAAACTTAATGAGAAATTAGTTACTCTTAATGGATCCAACCCAAATTATTTACCCTTAATGAACTCATGGCCCAAATTATTTACCTTCTTACCACACTTTTTCCTTTTTATTTCACCATAATGTCATGCTGATGTGAGTATAATGTGAGCATAAATACTATGAATTAATTATCTATGATACTCTAGTGGTATATATATATATATCATATTGGTATCATATAGAATGAGTTCAATTCTCTATGATATCTGGCAGTACTCTATTAGTATTATATATGATTATGTTCTTTTTAAGAAATAAATAAGAAACAATTAAGCATAATATGAAACTATAAATTAGTAAAAAATATATTCATTGAGATACTCTATCGGTATATTGATACCATAAAGTTATCGTATAGGACTGGAGTTTAATTATCTAGTGATATTTCATGGGTATATTGATACACTATCGGTATCATATAGTTTTGGATTTTTTTTTTTTGAAGAAATGGAACGATGAAGAGAAAATTATTAAAGTTACAAAATTATTAATTAAACTCTAAATTAATAGAAAATATATCCTTGTGATACTTCTTCGGTATATTGATACCATAGATGTCATAAATTTTGAGCTCTTTTTTTAATAAATAAAATTATTAAAGTCGTAAACTTATTTATTAAATTCTAAATTAGTAGAAAATATATTATTTGTGATACTCTATCAGTATATTGACACCATATCGCTAATATATATTATTAGATTAAAATTATTGACCTCCAAAAATTGATATTCTGTTTAAAAAAATTAATATAACGACCTCAAGTTGTCGATATTGAACTATTTAGATTAAAATGAATGAAAGTGCACTCAGTATATTGATTAGATTAAAATTACCGACCTCTAGAAGTCGATATTCTATTTTAAAAAAAAAGTTAATATAGTGACCTTAAAATATTGATATTAAACTGTTGTGAAAAAATAAAAAATATACTCTTTTTATTTATTAGATTAAAATTACCGGGTTCTGGAAGTCAATATTCTATTTTAAAAAAAGAATATCAACCACTAGAGATTGATTTTAATAAAAAATAATCAAATAGAATAAAATGACAATTAAATTAATTGAAAAATATTTTTTTAATTTTTTTTATGAAACTGAAACAAAATAAAATATTATTATTTATTTATTCAATTCAATACTGAACAAATGAAGTGGGTTTTGACTTTATTTACTTTCTTCGGGAAAATTTTAGACCTCCAGAAGACGATATATTATTTGTAAGTTGATAATTTTGGAGGAAAAGTTACTATTTGGAGGGAAATTAGTAGCCAATGGTTATTACCCAAAAGAGAATAACTCTATGGGTAAAAAGTTTGAAGGATATTTTGAAAAAAAAAATGAAATGACACATCTAACCTTTTTAACCTCTTTTTTAATTACTAAATTACCCCTGAAAGGAATTTTGTGTCAAAATCCTTTGTGTCATTTATATTTACCCTTATGAATTTTATTTGTCTTTTCAAAGCTATCAACTTTAGCTTAAGGTGGTCCTTGAATGTAAAGCAACGGTTTATCTCCTTTTTGTTCTTTTGGGTCCCTAGGGTGAAAATAATACTCTCCTTATTTCATATTAAGTGAATTGTTGGATTATTTCACATATATTAAGAAAAAGAAATAAAAATAAAATTTGATCATATTTTTTCATTTTTGTCCTTTTCAAACTCCATACATTCATTTAATATATCATTTATTTCTCATACAAAACTCAACCTTAGAAACTTAATTAATGAAGGGTAAATTGAAAAAACTTTCCAACACATCCCTTGAAAAGTGAACAATTCACTTATTTTGAAACATAAAAAATTTCCTAACAATTAACTTAATATGAAATAGAGGGAGTGCATTATTAGCAATCAATAACTTCTTTGTGAAATGTAGAAGTTTTAAGTTCAACTCATGATTAATATTAGAATCCCTTCGATAGGAAGAACTTATCTCCTCTTATGGGGTCTATTCAATATGAATTCAAATTAAGTTTCTGAATTTGAAACTCAAATAATTTAAAGTTATTGAATTTTCAATCATATAATTTATATTTTTTTACACAATTATAAAGTTTGAATTAAAATTATCGAATCAAATTTACAATAAAAGCTCTAGCTTCACCAGTGGTAGATTCAACTTTTAGAATATGAGTAAGTAATTTTTATATTAAGGATGTTCAATAATTAATATTCATATTTAACCTATATATTTTAAAATATTTTTCGACGAGAAGTATTCATCTGACCACCTGTTGTACCTGATATTGAATGTCAAAAGCAACACCAGGAAAAAATGAAAGCAAATGTCATTTCTGTCCATACATGAAAGCAAGTTGCCAAGCCCATTTAGATACTTGTAGCAAAAATATCCCTAATCCAACACTAGATATTTTTTTTAAAATGAAGCAAATAAAGACAGAAATACCCACTTCTCCTAGTTTAAAATTCCACAGTTCCATTAATCATTCCAATTCTCCCACAAAATAAAAAGTATGGCAGATGAGGATATTTCTGAATGGCAAGAAATCCCTTCTCCATCTTCAACCACAACCAACAATAAACATAATACTACTCGAATCACCGCTGTTGAAATTACTACTTTGCCCTTGACTGAGAGTACCATTGACAATGGTGAAGAGAAGATTACTGAAATTACTACTTTGCCATTGACTGAGAGTAGTATTGACAATATTAAAGAGAAGGTTACTGAAATTACTACTTTGCCATTGACAGAGAGTAGTATTGACAGTAATGAAGAGAAGGTTACTGAGTGGTTGAAGAAGAATTTAAGAGAATTGAGAAGTTGGGTTGTTCAAATTGGTTCCAAGATGAGAAATTATGCTACTGGAATTGGAATATTCACTTGTAATACAAGTAGAATATTGACACTAGTTTTGGTTTCTCTGTTTTGCTGGATGATACAGAAAAAATGGAGGCGACAAAAACAGATTGATACTTCTTCTTCTAACAAACTTATGCTCCTTCTCCAACAAAAAGACCAGGTATTTTTCCTTTTTCCTTTTACCTATCTTTCAAAGTTCCCCCATTTTTTGTCATTTTAAGGATGGACAAGGGATGATTAATTTCGGTTATAATTTTAGAATAAATTTATCGCATAGTTGATCAGAATAAAATTACTTCTCAAATTGTAGTCACTAGTCAGGGACAATTTGGAGGGGTGAGAGGTGTTTACTCAACCTCCCTTATCAAAAAAAATTTATATTTTATATTTATTATTTATCTATATTTATATTTATATCTACTAGATAATTTAAGGCCTGTAATACGGACTCAACGTAAGTTCACTTTTTTTTTTCAGTAAACAACCTTAATATATTACTTTATCATTTATATAAATACGTCATTTACAATCAAACTTGCAAAAATTGAATTCCAAGAAATTGTATGCATAGAAGAAATAGAGAAAGAGTGTGAGATTATGAATTATGACCTTTCATGTTCGATGAATATATAAATATTGATATCTTTGGAAAAAGACTATCAATCTTCATATATTTTTACAAATGGTATTTATTTTTCACAATTGTTATCTTCTATTTGTAATATTTGCACCAGAAGTTTTACATATGATAATATATACAAGTCTTTGATCAACTCAAGTACAATTTATTTGTAGTTAGCTGTGTTGATAAATTGTGATTCATTTTATTATTGTCTTCAATAAGTATTTATTAAAAATTTAATTTCTATTATTCCGCAAAATTAAAAGAATCATGAAAGCAACTTTATTTCTATATATAATACTAACAATTACCTTAATGTTAAATTCTAAATTAAATTAATAAAGAAAATTGATATTAAACTCTAAATATCATAACGTAAAAGAAAACTTTGAATTTTACCCCTACAGAATAGTCATTATACTTAGTTTTCTTTTCCAGGTTGTTTTTTCCGGCCTTTATTTATTTTTTAATTTTTTTTTCTTTCTTTATATTTCTCGACATAATTTTTTTCTATTGACATTTTTTTTGTTGTTCTTCTTTATTTTTAACTCTTCATTTTTCTTTATTTTGTAATATAATATTCCTCAAATTTGAATATTAAAATATTTGTTCTTTAAATTTTCTTTGTTAAATAGTTTATCTTATATGATATTAAGAAAATATCATATATAAAAATGAAAAGCTAATAATTTTTAATATTTTGATGAATACATTATCAAATTATTAATTTCTTGAAAGTCAAACATTATTTTCTCTTTCAGTCACTAAATTTGATATTTTCTTTAAATTAAATAAAAAATATAGATACATCATTGTAAGACTATTTTAATAATCAAGGCACAAATTTTAGTAATGGTCATATATATTATGTAACTTAATACCAAAAATATGTTCATGCAGTAATCCTTAAAAGCATTTTTAGGAGCAAAAAATCAACTATTCAAACATATTTTATTTTAAATTGGTTCTAAATTTTCTTTCTAAAAGATATCCAAACAAACTTAGTATTTATTATTGTTTGTCAGAAGTTAACTAATAGAAACTCTTCATTTTAATTAAAACAATTACAAAAATGTGCTTATGGGTCCATCCGACCCCCCCTCACCCCGCAATGAGCGGGAGCCTTTTGAGGCACTGGGGTATGTTGTTGTTGTTGTGCTTATGGGTCCATAACAAAAATAATGATATGTATGAATTCATCTAGATTTTTATTTTAACCATTAATTATATAATTATTATTTTTGCCCTTAAATAAAGTTAAAATTCATTTTAACACAATTACAAAAATATCATTGTGGGCCCATAATAAAAGTAAGGATATTAATGGATTCTTCTAGATTTTTATTTTGATCATTAATTATATAATTATTATTTTGCCCTTAAATAAAGTGAAAATTACAATAATGCCATTAGTCGTACCTTATTCACTTTTCTATATAATAAAAATAGAAATATCTAAAAATATTGTTTAAACTTTTTGTCCTTCATTAGAATACTCTATTTTAGATAAAATCATGTTTTCACTATTTTTCTTAATTTATTATTTAATTTTTATTTATTTAGTTTCAAGATTCACTTTAGAATTAAAAATTCTCTATATTTACAATTCATTCTTGATTTATGACTATTCTAGGTTTTAAAAACTCAAAGATTATGTAAATTGTTATTTTTGAAATCAAAAAGTTATTCTTTTATGAAATTTGCCAAAGT
>JAABOM020000101.1:8765460-8805105 GCA_011800125.2 Solanum clarkiae
ATGGGAGCATATGAACATGTAAAAGAGTGGAGACATAGTTAATAGTTGTGTCGGAGTTGGTAAGTGCCTTTATGTGCTAAGGAAGAATCTAGATTTCATGCCAAGTAATACGAAATCAAGAGGCCTTACATACCTCGTTGTACGACCTCACTATTACCTCGAGATAACCTTCCCTTCCTCCAAATATTTATCTACAAAATAGTAGATGATAAAACTAGCGTTAGTAGTCAATAGATACATCTTGGTAGCCCAATCACATAAAAAATAAACACATGGGCAACAAGAGGA
Organism: Solanum clarkiae; assembly: GCA_011800125.2. Taxonomy (NCBI): domain Eukaryota; kingdom Viridiplantae; phylum Streptophyta; class Magnoliopsida; order Solanales; family Solanaceae; genus Solanum; species Solanum clarkiae. The sequence goes on from JAABOM020000101.1 coordinate 8,765,749, forward strand.
TAATTATATACTCGAGCGTATTCTTTCAACCTTTCCGTCCCTAATCGTATTTTCTAGTACACATTCTCATATACATGTCATGTGCAGCCTGTTTTAGTTCTATAATAGTCTTACAGTATATGACAAAGCACAATACATAATAAATTCTACGCAACATATAAATAGGGACATAACATTACATCCCTTCGCTACATTACGACGTTGACGATTCCAAACCTTTACCAACTTCAACCAACTGTTACAATAACATTTATACATACAAATAGTCCTAAAATAGTCTTAGAAAATCACCCAAACAGTCATGAAGGACGTGAGCTAATAGCCTTCCATCCAATAGCCCACAAGTTCATATTAAGAACACAATTGCAATATCCTCTAAGGACTCACTTTTGTGAACTGTAAAAGTAGTGCAACAGCTAATTTACATCACTAACAAACTAAAACTTGTTAAAAATATAAGTTTTAATTCATAATTTAGCCAACCAAGAAGAGAAAATCCTCTTAAATAACAAGAAAAGTTCACAACAATCCTTAGGATACATGCTGTCCAAATTTCCAGCACCAACATACTAGCATATACTTCTTATTTTTCATGAAGAAATCATACTAAATACACAACTATAATTACTTACCTTTGCCTTCAAGATTCAGGTTTCCTCCAAGAACCCTAGAGGATTGTGTTAGCTGCTTTGTAAAGTGAAATAAAGAGAGAAAAGAGTCTTTAAGAAAGCTGAAAATTTGCTCCAAAGTGAAATGAATTAAGGAGCTGTTTTGAGCCCTTTTTAAAGAGTCTCTTGGCCGACTTTCTTTTGACCTTGTGACCACATAGTAATAATCTGGTGAGGCAGCAGCTTGGCCCTCACACTTGGGCCTAAATTGGTCTCAAAGTTGATGGGCCTTGGCTGCCCATTTCCTAAATTTCTCTTCACTTGGTTTGGGCCCAAATGATTAAGTGGGTTGTGATGTACTTGGGCCCTTTTTATATGCTTCTTGGACTAAAAATAAAGGCCATTTATGATGCTAAAACATGGGCTAAAGTTACACCCTTAACACGGACTTTAGTTATAATTGGACTTGAACAAATTCGACGTTGGGCCTCGTCTCCGTTTAGCTAGCAATTTAAGCTAAGCAAGTAGGTGACTCACCTGCTAGCTTACTAATTCCTACAAGAACCTCAATTCTCTCACTTTATTTAAGGTTGTGATCTCCTCAATTCGACTTAAAACTTATTTACACTCGACCCATTTCAGCGTTAGACATACACATCATCCTTTAATTGAAGATTCGAGCACTTTTAAAAATGGGCGCTAATTTGACCAAACCATATCATGTTTCATTTGTATAGTACTAGTATTGTAAGATGTGGGGTATCACAACAATGCGTTGATACGCAATGGAACCTGGCAACTTGTTCCTTCCTCCCTAACTCAAAATATCATTGGTTATCGATGGGTGTTTAAGACAAAGTTGAAGGCTGATGGCTCTTTAGATCATTACCAGGAACGACTTCTCGCCATAAGGTATCACCAACGACTTGGGATTGATTTTGTGGATAAATTTAGTCCTGTGGTTAAACTATCCACAATTCAGTTATTGTTATCCTTAGTTGTGACTAATGGATGACTTATCACACAGTTGGACATTTCAATGCTTTTCTTCATAATAACATGGATGAAGTTATTTATATATCTCAACCTCCTGGTTTTGTAGATCCCTCTCGTGCAGATCATGTGTGCCTCCTCAAGCCATCCATGTGGTCTTAAATAGGCTCCTCATATGTGGAGCAAGCGACTCACTGATGCTCTCACTTCACTAGACTTCTTGGGTTCTAAGATTAATAGTTCTTTGTTCATATGTCTGCTCCAATTGATAAGATTTTTTGTCTAATACGTGTGGATGATATTTTGGTGCTTGACAATAACATTGCTCATATTAAGTTTTTGGTTATGCAGCTCCAATCTCAATTTGCAATATATGATTAAGGACTTTTTCTTATTTTTTGGGTATTGCAGCATCTAGGAACAATGAAGGGTTATTTTTATCTCAATGAAAATATGTTGAGGAGCTTGTTCGACGTGTCCAGATGGAGTCTTGCAGCCTTGTTAACACTTCTATTTGCCCATCTTCTAAACTTTCATCATCTGGTTGTGCTGCATTCAAAGACCCAACATTATATCGTAGCATAGTTGGTAAGCTGCAGTACTTGACCTTCACACGTCTGGAATTAGAGTATGCAATGAATAAGGTTTCTCAATTCATGCATTGTCCTATGGATATTCATTGGGTGGCAGTGAAATGCATATTGCGTTATCTCAAAGGTACATTAGCTCATGGATTGTTCTTTTCATGTCAATCTACGACATTACTTCATGGGTATTTGGATTCTGATTGGGGAGGCAATGTGGATGACAGAAAGTCCATCATTGGTTTTGCTATTTACTTGGGTAATCATTTGATATCATGGTCATCACGAAAACAAAGGGTGGTCTCTCGATCAAGCACTGAGGCAAAGCATAGAGCACTAGCCACCGCAACTTCAAAAATCACATGGGTAGAGCTTTTGCTTCGAGAAATTGGCTGCTTTACCTCTTTTGTTCCTATTCTTTGTGTGACAATTTGAGTGATACATACTTAACAGCCAACCCCATTTTCCATTCTCGCACAAAACACATGGAGATTGATTTTTATTTTGTTCGAGACAAAGATCGTGTAAGACTCTTTCAGTGCGATATGTCAGTTCTTATGATCAAGTTGCAGATCTATTGACGAAGCCATTGTTCAAGTCATGATTTCTTGAGTTGAAATCCAAGTTGATGGTGGTCCAGACCCCTTCTCAACTTGAGGGGGAATGATAAAGGATAACACTTACTTGTCTAATATGAATTGACTTTGTTTAGCCATAAGTTAGTTTATGTAGGATTGTTAGTCTCTGTAAGTGACTTGGTCTAGGACTCTTAGGTGATCTGTATATATAAATATGACATTGTATTTGCAATATAATGATGAGAAAGTCTTACAATAAATGCGTCATTTAAAATTAAACTTTTTAAAGTTGAATTCTAAGAAATTCTATGCATAGAGGAAATAGAGAAGTATGTTAGATCATGAATTAGTAGATTTCATAATTGAGAAATATATAAAATATTGATATCTTTAAAAAAAATTGTCAATCTTCATATTTTTGCAAGTGGCATTTATTTTCCACCCTTGTTACCTTTAATTTGTAATATTTGCACCATAAGTTTAGCATATACGATAATATATACAAATCTTTGATCAATTCAAGTAAAATTTATTTGTGGTTAGCTTTGCCGATGAATTGTGATTCATTTTATTATTATCTTCAATAAATAGAAATAGTTCTATTTATTTTGATGTTAATATTAAAAGTATTTATTAATATATTAATTTTCTAATTTCACAAATTTAAAAGAATCATGAAAGCAACTTTATTTATATATATGATATTAACAATTACCTTAATGTTAAATTCTAAATTAAATTTTAAAAAATTGATATTGAACCCTATATATCATGCCATAAAAGAAAACTTTGAATGTTACCCCCACAAAAAAACCAATATACTTGTTTTTTTTTTCAGGTTATTTTTTCTTTTATTTATTTTTTACTTTTTTTTTCTTTCTTTATATTTCTCAACATAGTCCTTTTTCTATTAACATTTTCTTTTGTTGTTCTACTTTATATTTTTAACTCATTTTTCTTCATTTTGTAATTTAACATTCCTCAAATTTGAATATTAAATTTTTCTCTTCAAATTTTTTCTGTTAAATAGTTTATCATGTTTGATATTAAGAAAATATCATACATAAAAATGAAAAACTAATAACTTTTAATATCCCAATGAATACATTATCAACTTATTAATTTTTTTACAGTCAAACATTTTTTTCTCTTTCAAACACTAAATTTGACATTTTCTTTAAATTAAATAATTTTTTTTCTCTTTCAAACACTAAATTTGACATTTTCCTTAAATTTTTAGACTATTTTAATAATCAAGATACGAACTTTAGTAATGATCATATTATGTAAGTTAATACCAGAAATATGTTTATGCAGTAATCCTGAAAAGAATTTTTAGAAGTGAATAATCAACTATTCAAACTCATTTTATTTTAAATTAGTTCAAAATTTTCTTTCTAAAATATGTCCAAATAAGTTTAGCATTTATTACTATTTGATAGAAGTTAACAAATAGAAACTCTTCATTTTAACACAATTACAAAAATATCCTTATGGGCTCATAACAAATGTAAAGATATGTATGGATTTTTTAGAATTTTATTTATGGATTCCCGTTATTTATTTGACCATAAATATATAATTATTATTTTTGCCCTTAAATAAAATTGAAATTACCTTTGTTCAGTCATAGTAATTCATAGCCTACAATTTCTTGTTGAGTCATTCTTAACGTCCTTTCCCTTTAAAAACCTGTAACCAAATTAAATAACAAAACAAAACTAAAAGTAAAATACAAGAGAATCTAGGAATTAATACTTGAACTAACTAATAGTGAAATCAAGTCAAAACCTAGTTGTATTCCCGGCAACAATGCCATAATTTTTTATTTTGATGTTCATACTCCTATAATAAAGCAGTCGCTATCAGCATATAACCTAACCGAAGGTTAGGGTCGAATCCACAGGGACTACAGGGTTTGACTACAATAAAATTCACTATCAATCATATCGAGTATTAATAACTAAAATCTCTTAAAAAGGGGGAGAGGTTGTGATTTATGAACAAAAGTAAAATAAACACTATACCACAACACAAGGAAACACTAAATTTTAGGGACAACTTGGGAATTGTATTTTCCCATGGTTCGTTGACTCGATTACCTTATACAACATAACTATAATTGGAACTTCACATGTAAGATGGTAACTTAGGTTCTTCCAGCCCTCTTGTGAAGGTGAAGGTCGAATTTCACCATGACGCTTGGTCGACAACCATGGTGTGCCAATTAACCATTACCTATTGTCCCAGTCAACCTCCCCTTGGTTAGGTTTGGTTGATTAGACAAGAACGCATCAATCGAATGCTGTCATCTACTTCCCTTTTCCTATTCGTTACTATCTTGGTCGGAATCATGATAGTAGGCAGGGTTTAGTGTTGGCCACCACTAAACAACAATCAAAATGAAGGGAAATAGATAATACATACAAAACTCCAATCATAGAAATGCAATAAATCTAGGTTATCTCAAGTCAACCACCCATGGTTCCCACAACCTCATGTTGTGGGTCTACTCATGGCTAAGGCAAAACAAACAAAAATTCAAATACAAGACATAGTTGAGAATTTTATCCAAAGCAATGAAGAGTGATAACACCACAAGTTGCAAACCACAAGCTTGATAGATTGAGAATGAATACAATGTGTGATTTGCACTCACCAAAAGTGGGGTTTCCGAGAGAAAATTAAAATCTACACTAAAACCCTAAAATAATCTAGAGAGAATATTCAAAGGCTCTCTCCAATATTCAAGTCTGGGATCTCCCAAAATAAACTCTAACATAAAGTATATATAATATTTGTAAATTTAATCCTAAAAATTACACAGAATTGATACCTGGCAGCAGGTACATCTTATAGGTACGACTTGTAGGGTGACCTACGAGTCGTAATCGGGTTTTCGTATCAGGCTCTTGGTATTTTGGACTTGATTATTATGACCCACTAGTACGAGTCATTGCTTAAGCTATGACTCATATGCTCTTCTCATAGTCTAGGCTTTCAGTTTTTGGTCCTAATTTTTGGCTCTCTGTTTCTTGCTACGAGTCCACCTATATGAGTAGTAGAGAGACCTACGACTCATTGGTGGCCTCGTAAGGCTGACCTCCACTTAGAAAATTTCTAATTTTTGCTCTCTGTTTTTGGCTACGAGATCACCCTACGACTCATAGTTTGGGATATGACTCGTAGGTGAGCTCTGATGTCCTGCACTTCAGCAAAATCTGCAATTTTTCTCCCAGAATCATGCCAACCTACCTTTTCTGCAATAACAACACAAAAACACATAAAAACCATAAAAGGTCGAATTAAGAACTCACAAAATTCCATGTTTTAGGCATCAAATGTGTTGTATTTTGACAACACATCAACGCACCATCAACCATTCGAATAATTATAGTCACCCATAATTATAGCCATATTCCCGCAATACAGGCCTTATACTGTTTTCTATTTCCTTATGCTAGTAACCCTTATAACTTAACCTTAAATGGATTGCCGGCACTATAGGCTCAAACTAGAAAATTGGAGTACAACATCGGCAACTACATAATAAAAACAAGTCAATCGACCCTAACCCTCAATTGATGGGAATCTGGCTCTTCTATAGTAACATCAGCCTCTGTCTAGAATTCAGATCCCACTGAGTCATAATATACTACAACCTAGGCCAACAATGAATCACCTCTTTCTTAGCTGGATCCACTATCACACCCTTGCTCGTTGGACACCACGTGCCCCAGGTAAGTCACAGACTCAAGCCAAAACTAACATTTAGAAAACTTAGCATTGAACCTGTGATCTCTGAGTGTCTGTGGCACAACCTGAAGATCCTAGGCATGTAGCTCTCGGCTCTGTGAATATACTAGGATATTATCAACAAAACCCATGACAAAAGTCCTAAAGAATAACCGATAGGGTTCCAAACCTAAAGTATAATCGACTGGTGCTAGGACCTTAAAATCAGCATCCGCAACACGACATCTTAGTCATGGCTACTAGAGACTCGAACCATGGGGTGCGCCACCCAGGTATCAGGCACTCAGATGTGGCCACTAGAGCTCGGTACACCGGGACCGTCATCCAGGACTCAAAGAATAGGAATAATCATCGATTCACTAGTCTATCCAGAGATTCAGTGATATTGTACCTCAAGGCAAGAGTTACAAAGTTCAACCAAGCATAACGATAGCCTCTCTTGGACTATAGCAGGTAACCTAATGTCTGGGAAGGACAACAAGTGCTCATTGACTAACAATTTTATACAGAAGTATATATGTCACAGGCTAATGTAGAGTCAGACCCAACCAAAGATAAATATACCACAATTCAATCAACCATACCTGATCCCCCACTAATGAAAAGAGATCACCTCAACATGCCAATGTGTAGCCCAAGATAAAAAAGGCCTAAAACCCATACTTAAGTAGGCGATGAGATAAGCAATACATATAGCAGTGTAGAACCATAACCTAAGTACGAAGCAATGGCACAATGGTCCACATTCCCATTGGTAAGTATAGCCAAAGAAGCTGGTCAACAATATCTAGGCCAACTAACAATTGTAAACAGTCCATAAGACAACACAACAGGCAGCCCAACTGATAAATGCAACAACTATCCTAACCAACGGTAGACAATCCAACTAAGACCCCAGGTATAACATTCAGCTCACAATTAGGATCATAACCCAGTTACCAGATAATAAGGATGACAATATATCAACAGAGTCACAAAAACAAGATCATCACTATAAAGTCACAAGGTGTAACTAGAAGTATAACTAATAGCCAGCCCCTCAGATACTATATATTATCACTACCCGACTACCCATTCATGTAATTAAATATTAAAGTGAATATATGTATAAATCACATAGTGTAGGCTTACATTTAGACTCTATCAGGTATAATCATAAGTGACAAGTAATCAGAATCATACCAGGTGTCACATACTCATGAATATCAAGAAGCCTCGTAGGTCAAGCAAGTAGTTAAATAGTCAAATACATGTATACAGATAACATCAATGCTTAGCTTACCTCAGTCGTAACCTATCTCACCTTTATAATCATTATTAGAAGTATTCCCAATCCACATAACTTTCAAACATTTGGTAATGTAGAGATATAGTTATTATAGACTCCCAGCCTCCACAACTTATTCCATAGTATACTACATAACCGCAACCAAATAAGTAACTGATCACGAAGCCTATCTCTGAGACTCCTACAATCTCAATGCCTATAGTTTTCCTATCCAGCTACCAGAACTCAAGGTATCTAGTCTCTACTCAACAGCCTTTAGGGTTGCTTCCTATCTGGGACTGATGATGCAACACCCCTGCTCTGTATCTACCCTCTATGCAACATATACAAAAAAAGTTGAATCAAACCAGATTTCAAGAAGTCAACAAACTATTGTGATATCATACGATTGGAATCAATAATACAAGAAGTTTCCTAAACATCTCGTAGCCTCCTACAAATAAGTCACAGATGTCTCCACACCCATTCACAAGATTCTACTAGATGGTAGCTCTGTAGAGATAAAACCCATGAACCTTAGGCTCTGATACCACTCTGTCACGACCTGACCCTCAATTCATGATGGCGCTTGTATGGTCCCGCCTATGGCCATGCCAACCCAATGTTCATGACACTTGTCCTGAATCAATAGCGATAAAGACGCCAACAAAATATGAGTACAAGGAATACAAACCTCTCTAAGACCTAGAAGTCACCTGTACAGAGATACTGTACGCTCAAATTAAAATACACATATCTACATACATAACCAGAATAGCCATCTAAATATAAAAATCAAAACTACATATACAAGGCCAGTGTTTGAATACAGAAGACAGCCCACCAAATAGAAGGAGATTGTAGAATGTCCAGAGCTATTGATGTTCACCAATGTTCCTGAATCGTCTACGCACTCCTAACTCAGTAACTACGGCTAGTACCTGGGCCTGCACCATGGGAAGATGCAGATATGTAAGGGTGAGTACCAAAAAAGGCACCCAGTGGCATCTTCGATTAATCGAGTAAAATAGTGAACATAAATAACACATAGGTATGTAGAAACTATAGCAGCATGCAAAACACACCTAGATCAATGATATACTGTCAAAATATAGCATATTTGATGCCTAAAATAAGGGATTTTGTGAGTTCTTAATGCGATTTTTTATGATTTTTATGTGTATTGTGTTATTCTTGCAGAAAAGTTAGGTTGACATGATTTTGAAGAAAAATTATAGATTTTGATGAAGCGTAGGACATACAAGCTCACTTACGAGTCATAGTCCAAGCTAAGAGTCATAGGGTATAGTCATAGCAAGATAGAGACCAAAACTTAGAAATCTGCTAAGTCGAGGTCACCCCTACGAGGCCATCCTATGAGTCGTAAGTTTCACTACGACTCGTATAGATGGACTCATAACAGGAATCAGAGAGCCAAAATGTTGGACCAAAAAAGCTGAAGACCTAGACTACGAGAGGAGCATACGTGTCCAAGCTACGACTCATACCAGTAAGTCGTACTAGTTGAGTCCAAGATGCCAAGAACCTGATATGAGATCCCGATTACGATTCGTAGGTCATCCTATGAGTCGTACCTGAGAGGCATACTAGTTGCCAACTATCTTTTCTGTGTAAATTTTAGAGTTATTTTGTGAACACTATATATAGTTTAAGTTAGGGTTTTTAAAGGGAGATTCGAAACAGAGAAAGATATATCATCTTTGAATATACTCTGAAAGAAATTTTTAGGCCTTTAGCTTAGATTATCTTTTCTCTTGGAAAACCCTATTTTGGGGATTGTAAACCTTGTTTTGTGCTTATTATCAATCTATCAAGCTTGTAGTTTATAACTTATGGTGTCTTCAATCTTCACAGCCTTGGGTAAAATTCTCAATCATTCTTTCATTTGCATTTTTGTTGATTTTGCGTTAGCCATGAGTAGCTAAGCACCCACAATCTGGGGTTGTGGGAACCATGGGTATTTGACTTGAGATAACCTAGGTTTATTGCATTTCTATGATTGGGGTTTTGTATGTATTTTTAATTCCTTTCATGATTGTTGTTTAGTGGTAGCCAACACCAAACCCCACCAACTATCACGATCCCAACCAAGGTAGTGACGAATAGGAAAAGGGAAATAGATGATAAAATTTGATTGACGTGTTCTCGTCTAATCAACTAAACCTGACCAAAGGGAGGTTGACTGGGACAATAGCTAACCGTTAGTTGGCACGCCATGGTAGCCGACTAAGCGCCATGGTGAAATTCGACCTTCACCTTCATAAGAGGGCTGGAAGAACCTAAGTTACTATCCTGTATGCGAATCTCCAATTGTAGTTATGTTACATTAGGGTAATCGATTCACAGAACAATGGGGAACATAATTCCCAAGGTGTCCCTAAAATTGAGTGTTTTTCCATATCGTAGTATAGTGTTTATTTTATTTTGTTCTTGAATCACACAACCCCCCATTTAGAGATTTTAGTTATTGATACTCGAAGTGATTGATAGGAATTCTCGTAGTCAAACCCTGTATTCCCTGTGGATTCGACCTTGACCTTCGGTTAGGTTAATTGCTGACAGCGACTGCTTTCTTATTGGAGCGTGAACATCATCAGAAATTATGGCGCCATTGACGGGGAATATGACTAGGTTTTGACTTGATTTCACTATTAGTTAGTTCTAGTGTTAATTTCTAGAGTCGTGTATTTTACTTTTATTTTTGTTTTTGTTGTTTGATTTTAATTGCAGGGTGTATTAGGTTGTATGCCCAACACAAGAAGCCAAGGAAATCCATTAGCTCCGATCAATTTGGAGATCCACCGACTCGTTAGAAGAATGGCTCAAGTGAATAAGGACATCGGGGTTGAGGAGGATATGAATATGAATGAGGATATGGAAAGAGAGGAGAACCCAACACTGAGGGAGGTAATAGGCCACAGCGTAGGGACTTCAATGAAAATGTTTATGGATGGAATCAATATCAATTGAACCCTATGGCCATGGACGTTACCGGTGCTATAGTACTTCCTCCTTTACCAGTAGATACTAAGTTCGCAGTATCAAATAGGTTGCTCCAAATGCTCCAAAGTACAAATTATTCACAGAGCTACCTTCAGAGGATCCCCACTGTCATCTCCAAAACGTGGTGTTTTTTTGCAAGAATGTCATGGGGACACAAAATCTTTCTCTTGATCCCGTTGGTTTAGGAGTGTTTCCACTGTTATTGACTGGCAATGCAGCTTCGTGGTTGTCTGAGCTTCCTCTGGGTAGCATAACAAGTTGGGTTGAGCTTCAAAGAGTATTCCTTAAAAGATATTTCCCATGATCTAAGAAGTTGAAGTTCAAGGACCAAATAAACAACTTTGAGCAATTGTCGGGGGACTCTATTAGTACAACATGGGAGAGATTTACCAAATGCTTGAGGATGGTCGCCGATCATTAAGATTGTTGATGATGCCTTGGTTGACATCTTCTATTGGGCACTTGATGAGAATAGCCAATCTTGTGCCGACACAATAATGGGAGGCATGTTCTTTGACCAACCATTTGCATTGATAGCCGCAAGGATGGAGCAAGTGGTTAACACCAATAGAGCATGGGGCAATGAGAGTAGGGTGTGATGAAGACTTCTTGTGCAGTCAACACCAACAATGAGCAAGCAAAGGTCAATGAGGAGATCATGGAGCAACTTGCTCAAGTTGGTTTTAAAGAAAAATTAAGCAAGTGTAAAAGCGGTAACCCATCAACCTCCAAAGACTCCTATGTATGAAGAGCCATTCTTTGATGAGGATGCTTGTTTTGTAAGCAACCAACTAAGTGTCGGGTTTCCGGAACAACCCCCAAGGGTCCAATTCAGACTATTAAAGGCAGGGGTCCCGGAATCAAGGTCGGAACTTCAACCGTGATGTGGCATATAGAGACAATTGGGGTGGATACTATAAAAGAGAGAGAGTGCCATATGCCGAATGGGGAAGAAGAGATGGCTACAGGAATGGTCGTTATGTGGCACCTTATAACCGTGATGCCATGCCAAGCACTTCTAGGCTTAAAAAGATGTTTGACAAGTTGTTGAAGAGAGCCGATCACCTAGATGATACCCTAAAGGGCATGAAAGTGGATATCTCAAGAATTAACCAAAAAATAGAGTCTTACTAGGTGGTGACTAAGCATCTAGAGCAATAATTTGGGCAAGTTTCTTCGTAGTTGAACCAACACCAAAAGGGCACCCTACCAAGCAACACGGTTCAAAATCCTAAGAACGAAGGGCACTACATGGCAGCGATGACTCAGAGTGGCAAAGCATTTGCTGGAGCACTTTGTGACTTGGGAGCCAACATCAATTTGATGCCTCTTGCCATATTCAGGAAGCTTGGTTTGGGAAACCTTGTTCCTACAAAGATGAAGTTGTTAATGGCAGACAAAACAGTCAAGAAGCCTGTTGGGATACTTTATGATGTGTTGGTCAAGGTAGACAAATTTATATTTCCCGCAGATTTTGTTATACTTGACTGTGAGGTTGATTTTGCAGTTTCTTATCATCTTGGGGAGACCCTTCTTAGCCACAGGGAGAGCATTAGCTGATATGGAAAAGAGTCTGCTGACCTTCAAGTTTGGTGAAAAGGCAGTTGTATTTCAAGTGGTCCAACCCGATAGAAGAAGTTGTGAGCTCCAGGTTGTATCAATGATCGAAATGAGTGAGGATGACGAAGTGGAGATCCCAGTTGAGTTGAGGCTGGGAGTTGAACCTTGCAGCTGTGCTAATGAATTTTGATGATGACAATATACCTGATTACAAGGAAACAGTGAATGCTCTTGGGGTGTCATTTGGTCCTAGTCGATAGGCCAGGTTAGAATTAGACTTGTGCAGCAGGGAAATTAGACTTGTGCAACAGGAAAACGCCACCTACGAAGCCTTCCATAGAAGTCCCACCAGAGTTAGAATTAAAGGAACTACCAGTACTTCTGAAATATGCATACTTGGAAGAGAATAACACTTTGCCAGTCATAATTGTGGCTGACTTGAATGAAGCCCAAACAGAGGCCCTCGTCTCTATTCTCAAGCAATTCAAAAGGGCTATCGGGTGGACAATTTGCAGACACCATTGGCATATCTCCTGGGATATGTACTCATAGATTCAACTGGCCAAGGATTACAAGCCTAGCATCGAGCATTAAAGATGGTTGAACGCTCCAATGAAAGAGGTTGTGCGGAAAGAAATCATTAAGTGGTTAGATGCAGGAGTGATCTACCCAATTTTTGACAGTGAATGGATCAGTCCAATGCAATGTGTTCCAAAAAACGGACGTAGCATAGTGGTGCCTAATGTAAAGAATAAGTTGATCCCTATGCGGCCGGTCATTAGGTGGAAAGTGTGTATGGACTACAGGAAACTCAACGTTTTTACTGAGAAAGGTTATTTCCCTATGCCCTTCATGGATCAAATGCTGGAAAGACTAGCAGAGAAGGGATGGTATTGTTTTCTTGACGGATATTCTAGGTACAACCAAATTGTTATTACGCCTGAGGATCAAGAGAAGACAACTTTCACATACCCATATGGTACATTTGCATTTAAGAGAATGCCTTTTGGACTATGTAACGCTCTAGCCACATTTCAAAGATGCATGATGTCTATCTTCTCAGACATAGTTGAAACAACTATTGAGGTGTTCATGGATGACTTTAGTGTTGTTGGCCAGTCCTTTTAGTACTGCCTATTACATCTGCGTGATATGCTGTAGAGGTGTGTTAAGAGTCACTTGGTACTAAATTGGGAGAGATGTCATTTTATGGTCAAAAAGAGCATTGTACTTGGTCACAGAGCTTCAGGCTAGGGAATCGAGGTGGATAAAGTAAAATTGAAATTATCGAGAAACAACCTCCACCAATTTCTGTGAAAGGTATTAGGAGCTTTCTAGGCCACACAGGATTTTACCGTCGCTTCATAAAGGATTTCTCCAAGATTTCACAACCCTTGTAAGTTGCTAGAGAAAGATACTAAGTTTGTATTCGATGATGCATGAATACACGCCTTCGAAGAATTGAAAAGAAGGTTGACTACGGCACCCATTATTGTGGCTATGGATTAGTCACAACCATTTGAGCTAATATATGATGCAAGTGGGGTTGCTCTAGTTGTGGTGTTGTGGCAGTAAAGGGAGCGAATTCTGTATCCGAACTATTATGTTAGCAAAGCACTAAATGTAGCTCAGAAAAGCTATACAGTCACCGAACAAGAATTGCTTACCCCAGTTTTTGCCTTTGAAAATTTTTGTTCATACTTGTTGGGAGCTAAGCTGATCGTGCACACACACCATGCAACACTCAAATACCTGATGGCTAAAAAGGATGCAAAATCATGACAGATCAGATGGGTACTCCTCTCGCAAGAATTCAATTTTGATGTGATTGACAGAAAGGGGACAAAAAACCAGGTAGTAGGCCATCTTTCTAGATTGGAAGATAAGGTTATGGTGAAGTTTGATGATGGACTTGACATCAATAATTCATTCCCCGATGAAAGAGTTTTGGCAGCCTCACATGATCTTATACCGTGGTTTGCAGACTGTGCTAACTACTTGGTGAGTGATATAGTGCCTCCTGACCTAAACACCCATCAACGTTGCAAGTTTATGCACGATGTAGAAAAGTTCATCTGGGATGACCCATTCCTGTTCTGTGTTTGTGCAGATGGGATCATCCGTAGATGTGTCCCAGAAGTTGAAATGATGAGTATTCTTGAAGCATGCCATTCTTCATTGGTGGGTGGCCATCATAGTAGAGCTCGAACTGCTTACAAGGTGTTACAATGTGGTTACCATTAGCCGTCTATACATCATGACGCCCATGATTATGCAAAGTCTTATGATAGATGTCAACGGGAGTGCGTGTCTCACGAAGGCACGAACTTCCTCTAAATCCTATTTTGGTGATAGAACTATTCGATGTTTGGGGCATTGATTTAATGGGACCCTTTGTTAGCTCTCATTGTAATAAGTACATTCTGGTTGCAGTTGATTATGTCTCTAAATGGGTGGAGGCCGTATCCCTACTGAACACTAAAGGTAAGTTTGTTACTGGGTTTCTCCGGAGAAACATCTTTTCCAAGTTCAGTACACCTAGGGTAATCATTAGCGATGCAGGTTCTCATTTTTGCAATCGACTGTTCAGAGCTCTCCTTGAAAGATATGGTGTGAAGCACCGAGTGGCAACCCCGTACCATCTTCAAACTAGTGGACAAGTAGAAGTATCAAATAGGGAAATAAAGCAAATCTTATCCAAAACAGTGAGTGTGAATCGCACTAATTGGTCAATGAAGTTGGATGATGTTTTATGGGCATATCGCACAGCTTTCAAAACTCCAATCGGAATGTTATCAATTGGTTTTTTGGAAAGCTTGTCACTTGGCAGTTGAGCTTGAACACAAGGCACTATGGACACTGAAGAAGTTGAATCTAGATTGGAATAAAGCAGCAACATTTAGATTAATGCAAATAAATGAACTTGATGAGTTTTAGCTGCGTGCATATGAGAGCTCCACCTTGTACAAGTAGTGAATGAAAGCGCAACATGATCACAGATTTGAAAATCGCCAATTTTCTCCAGGAGACTTGGTCTTGCTTTATAACTCTAGGTTGAGGTGGTTTCCTAGGAACTCAGATCTAAGTGGATGGGGCCCTTCAGAGTCGTACGTGTTTTAAGTTATGGAGCCATTGAGTTAGAAAGCAGGAATTGTAAAACTTTCAAAGTTAATAGACAGAGGTTCAAATTATACATGGGTGACATGGAAGAAATCAAGATAATGGAAAACTGGAACCTTGAGGAGAGATGAGCACAGAAGCTTCCTGTCGTACCGCGCCAATAAATCAAGCGCTTCCTGGGAGGCAACCCAAGGTATGCCCCTTGTACCTATGCTGTGTTTTTTTTGATTTGAGGACAAAATATCTTATTTTGGTGGGGTGTGGGAAGTTATGGATTAAGATGAAGTCTGAGTAAGCTCAAGTCCATAACTTCCCCTATTTTTGATCCCAAGGTTTTCTTGCCGTGATTCTTTTTCCTTGTGGTTGTATTTTGAGATAACAGTGTGTTTTGAGAAGAATGTGCAGGTGTTGAACAAAATGAAAAAATTGCAGAGATTTGCAACTGAAGCAGTCTCTACGACTAGGACTATGAGTCGTATTGCACGTTACGACTTGTAGTCCTGTATCATAAAGAGTTACTGTGATTAGGTGAAGTTGGCACTCTAGCTACGAGCCAACTTTACAACTCGTAGTGCAAGCTAGGAGTCATGAATGGGGTTCGTAGTACCTAGGTATATTTTGAAGTTTTCCTAAGTGTTGGATGTTCTACGAGACCGAGACATACGAGCCGTAGCCTAAGCTACGACTTGTAGTCGGGGTTTTGTAGACCCGACCTGGTAAACTTTTAATTGTGACCTGGTAGGGTATAAATGGGGGTCAAAATCATTTAGACCCTAATTTTAACCCTAATCATCAAGAAATTACCCCAGTTCCCCCCCCCCCTCCCCCAATATTTTTCTCGATCATTTTTTGGTAATTCAACCCATTTTCTGGCAAGATTTTTCTGGCTGCTAGGGTTTGGGCATCAGTCCTTTTCATTTTGCTTTCTTCAGTTCATCTACTCATAAGGTATGCTTCCTGTTTTATTTTTACTTATCTTTCCTTGAATGGGTTGAATGATTATAGAGATTGAAGGGCACACTAAAGCATGATATTCCTGTGTAAGATGAAAATGAGAAGGACTTAGTATTGCTTTCAATGGAGTTCACTGTGTCAGCCTTGAGTTGAATTGTTTGTCTGTGTTGATGTGATTGAATACTCATGTTATCATGTCCTTTGTTCATCAAATAGCGGTATTGAGTTATGAATGTTCAATGATTTGTTAGGTCATGGGAACATGATAGTATATGGGGTATGGTGATGTGGTTGGGACCTTGGATTGATAACTTCAAAATGTACTTGCTGAATCATCTCCTCAAAATAATTCAAAGTATGTGATTGAGTAAACTTGTTCTGTGTAATTTGGGGGTGGTTATATGAGTACATGTATGAATGAGTTGGGGGATATTGACTTGAATTTGTATTGATTGCTAAATCTTTGTTGATGGAGAAAAATTAGTATTGAAACCATGTTGAGGGTTCAGGTGGAATTGTACTTAGCAATATGAATGTTATGATCTTGCTTCGATGCTACTATGATTTTATGAATGTTCAATGATTTGTTAGGTCATGTGAACATGATAGTATATGGGGTATGGTGATGTGGTTGGGATCTTGGATTGATAACTTCAAAATGTACTTGCTGAATCATCTCCTCAAAATAATTCGAAGTATGTGATTGAGTAAACTTGTTCTGTGTAATTTGGGGGTGGTTATATGAGTACATGTATGAATGAGTTGGGGGATATTGACTTGAATTTGTATTGATTGCTAAATCTTTGTTGATGGAGAAAAATTAGTATTAAAACCATGTTGAGGGTTCAGGTGGAATTGTACTTAGCAATATGAATGTTATGATCTTGCTTCGATGCTATATGATTTTATTGGGATTGTTTATAAGGCCCATATGATGAGTTGAAATAATTCAGGTACCTATTACTTCTTGTTACGGGAGTCTTCTACGACTCGTAGATGAATCTACGAGTCATACTTGCCTCTCATAGGAAGTAACAGTGACTTGAAATTCCTGAGTACTCATCATATGGGACCTACCTATGAGTCGTAGAACCCTCCATGAATCGTAGTTGGGTCTCGTGGGCTTGTGCCTGTTTTAAATTTGCTCCCTGGCATTTCGTACGAAACCAGTCTATGACCCATAGCCATGGCTACGAGTCATCACTGCATCTCGTATGTAGTTCCAGTGTCTAATATTGTCATTAACCCCTGGTTTACGAGACCACAATACGACTCATCGTCCTAACTACAAGTCGTATCTGTCTCTCGTAGCAGCTGACTGCAACTGATTCAAGTCACTTTTTCTTGTGTTTTTCTTTTGTTCTTGTCTTTGTTTTGTTGATTGTTTGAGGCTGATTATGGTTTGTTTGTGATTATTTTCAGATATAATGCCCCCCATGAGTAAACGTGCAACAATTAAAGCCCTTAAAAGGAGACTTGGTGACGAGCCTTCGGACAATGAACACTCAGAAGACAATCAGGCCCCGCTGAGTGGGTCAATTGAGTTCCATGATGTTCGTCCTGACCCAGAGGCTGAGGTGCCTATACTAGAGCTGCTGCGCGAGCTGCTCAGATCCTCCTTCCAAGTCTAAGAAGGAGGGAAATAGTGATGAGTCTGATCAGAGTATGCCACAAATGACTCCTTCACATATGGAGTCTAGTTCCAAAGAGGCCTCTCAGGTTAGAGAAGAGGCACAGTCCTCGGTTACCCCATCTACTTCTTCTACACCGAATGCTGTAACTCATCGATGGGGTGTCGAGGACATAAAGACTATATTCGATGAGGGCTTACAGCCAAAGGGGCAAGGGAAGACCATACGGTTGATTTATGAGGTGCCCCGATTGATTGATACTGGATTGAGCCATGTCCCAGGATTTGAGGACGCTATGACATGACTTGAAGCTTGAGATGGGTTCTTGAGTTCCAAAATTGAGCTTGAAATCCTTGAATTTGAATGAGAGATTTGATTAAGTCTTGGAGAGGTTTTAGAAAAAGGTTTTTGTGAGATATAGAGTTGAAAAATAGCTAAGTATGAAAGATTTCACGTTTAAATAGGCATAGGGTCGTTTAAATACTCCAATGCCCTTGGATGAAAACAGAAAACTGGGGAAAATCTTACACTGCTCCATGCCCCTGGCGCGACGCAGACCAGACGCTCAGGCCAAATAACACTAGTTTGCGCCCCAAGCGTGTCGCGGCCTTGGTGTGACAGCCACTGGAAATTTGAAAATTAGCAAAAATTATTTTTCATTATGGGTCTTTTAAAATTCGAGTTATACCTATTTTCCACTCAATTTTGCCCCTTGATCAAGAATGAAGTCGAATTTTAGAAATAACGCACGGATTTTATGAAAATTACGTATTATGGGGCATTCCCAAGCACATAAGGGGTGTTTCATTTCCACTCAATTTTTATGTTGATCGCATATCCAGCCTAGGATTTTCTATCAGAGCATGGGAAGACGTGTTATGCACACATTCTCTCCTCGGGGATATTTTAGTAATTTTATCAGGTGTTACATTATCTTCCCCTTGGAATCATTCGTCCCCGATGAAGTGTAGTGATGGACATCAAGGCATGAACACAATCGAGACTCGTCTCAATACTCACTAAATCAATTTAAACTCTTGAATCCTCAAAAAGCTCAACAATGTCTACTCAAACTCAGGAATAGAGACATCATCAGGCACGAATAATGATCAAGACTCCTCTCAATACTCAGTTAACCAATATAGACAGTCACAAGTCACTTAGAATGGACAACTCGGTTCAGATCAGGAGTAGGACATTATCTTAGACATTCTGGAAAATTGGAACTCAATTACTTCGAATCATTTGAACACCTCATCAATCAGTTGTTTGAACTCAAGAAGGAAGTCATCAACTCTAATCGATAATGGCACCATCACGATATACAAGACTCTATGGGAACTCTCAAGTTCAACTCCCCATCTCAATTATGCTCCTTCTCATGGCACTCTACTCCATCAATTCAAGCTCATAGCTCTTATTCAGATCTCCACCCAACCACCTCCTTCTCTTCCATTCAAGCCTACTTCTGAGCCTCAAGGTGCTATTCTTAAGATGATCATATTCATACAATGCTAATCCTCAATACTCAGCTCTATGCTTCCACAGGTGCTTCCATTAAAAGATTACCAGTCCTCTTGACTACATCACTACCTTACTCGAAAAACTTATTACAAAGCCTTCAATAGTCTATCATCAATACTCACATAATAACAACCACGCATTCAAGCCTATCGCTCTAACCACCTCAATTATGTCTTAGAATTTTCAAGTCTACTTGTCACTCCTACCTCCACCATTCAATAAGCTCTCACTCAAAGTCACACCAACATACTCTTACCTATCTATTACATATCATAAGGTCTCATCTCTACCCTCCTCTTTATCTCTATCCCTCCATGCCACAAGTACAACACCAATGTCACAATAAACATACATTAACTCCTCCTCATCTACCCTTACTCTCAGTCTATTACTATCATCATCACAATTTAGACCTGGAGGAATTCATCATCTTTAGCTTTGGCGAAACCTAAACTACTACCTCTCCATGCAAAATAAGCATGAATACCATCAAGAACTTGCATACTCAAGTACGTAGAGCCTCAAGAGGAACATTAGCTCAAAGATAGAAATTCAACTCCATTATCACAATTTAGGAGCAGTCACTCTCTCCCATCACCAATAACTGATATTCTGTCAAAATACAACACATTTGATGCCTAAAACAAGGGATTTTGTGAGTTCTTAATGCAAAATTTATGGTTTTTATGTGTTTTTATGTTGTTCTTGCAGAAAAGTTAGGTTGGCATGAATTTGAAGAAAAGTTACAGATTTTGCAGAAGCTTAGGATATACGAGCACACCTACGAGTCATAGCCCAAGCTATGAGTCGTAAGGTGTGTCGTAGCAAGAATCAGAGACCAAAAATTCAAAAATTTTCTAAGTAGAGGTCACCCCTACGAGGCTATCCTACGAGTCATAAGTACCACCACTACTCGTATAAGAGGACTCGTAGCAAGAATCAGAGAGCCAAAATGTTGGACCAAAAACTAAAGGCCAAGACTATGAGAAGAACATACGAGTCGTAACTCAAGTAACGACTCATACCTATGGTTCATACCAGTTTAGTCCAAGATGCCAAGAACCTGATACGAGACTTCGACTATAACTCATAGGTCATCCTACGAGTTGTACCTGCGAGATTTATCTGCTGCCAACTGTCTTTTCTGTGTAAATTCTAGGGTTATCTTATAAATACTATATATCATTTAAGTTAGGGTTTTAGAAGGGAGTTCGACCAGGAGACATTTTACAATCATCTTTTGAAACTTTTTTAGGTTTTTAGATTAGTTTATTGTTTTCTCTTGTAAAACCCATTTTTGGGGATTGCAAATCTTGCTTTATATTCATTGTTAATCAATCAATCTTTTGGGTTTGCAACTTATGGTGCCTACATTCTTCATTGTTGTTGGTAAAACTCTCATTTATGTCTTGTATGTGCATTTTTGTTGGTTTTGCCTTAGCCATGAGTAGCTAAGTACCCACAATTTGGGGTTGTGGGAACCATGGGTAGTTGACTTGAGATGACCTAGGTTTATTGCATTTTTATGATTGGGGTTTTTCATGTATTATCTATCTCCCTTCATTATGATTGTTGTTTAGTGGTGGCCAACACCAAACCCTGCCTACTATCACGAGCCCAACCAAGGTAGTGACGAATAGGAAAAGGGAAGTAAATGATAGGATTCGATCGATGTCTTCTCATCTAATCAACAAAACTTGACCAAGGAGAGGTTGACTGGGACAATTGGTAATGGTTAGTTGGCACGCCATGGTTGTCGACCAAGCGTCATGGTGAAATTCGACCTTCACCTTCACAAGAGGGCTGGAAGAACCTAAGTTATCGTCCTGCATGCGACTCTTCAATTGTAATCATGTTACCTAGGGTAATCGAGTCAACAAACCATGGGGAACACAATTCTCAAGTTGTCCCTAAAATTGAGTGTTTTCCTGCATAGTAGTATAGTTTAATTTACTTTTTTTTTTAATCATAAACCCCCACCCATTTAGAAATTTTAGTTATCGATGCTTGAAATGGTTAGTAGTGAAATCTTGTAGTCAAGCCCTGTATTCCCTGTGGGTTCAACCCTAACCTTGTTTAGGTTAATTGCTGACATCGACCACTTTCTTATTGGAGCGTGAACATCAGAATGTCAATAATTCATCTATTATCATCAACATCGCTATCAAGACTAGAAAGAAGGATAATTGGAAAGGCTTAGAGTGCTAGATCATAAGCACTATACATTTGAGGAAATTTGATTTGAGTGCATTCATAATAAGATACAATCTTATTAGCCTTTTAGGACCTATCATGAGTTTATGGAATTGAATATGTTGTAATACTTAAGTCACATCTCATATGACATAAGGTTGGGAACTCTCAGATTTTTGTGAGATAAAAGTGCAACTGTCACTCCTCATCCTCAGAACTTAATCATCGACGTGAATCAGAATCGGTGCATGGGTCTAGGCCATATACATGGTGCTCATATGTAAGACAGAAATAAAGTATCACCTTAACCAAGCTTTAAGGAATATAAGAGATAGAAAATCATCAATGTCTCATCCTAATTAACTCATCACTTTCGAAAACTCAAGGCTCACTTTGGTTTATTAACTTTACATCTCTGCCTTAGCTCAAAGGTCCACTCCTTAAGCCTGTGAACCATTTCTCTTTACTAAGCTATAAGTATAGTTCTCAACACGGTTGAGGCATCACTATCCACAAGAACATCTTAAATTCTCCTATTATAATATACTCAAACTATACCAAAGATATAAAATCGCTATTAGAACTTTCTTTAGAGATACTACTCTGAGCTTCCTTCTAGCTCTATGGGCATCGTTCTACACTTACTACTCTTATTGGCATACATAATCGCTTTCTAAAACTCTTATCATCTAACTTCTCTATTTATCTCGCTAACATTCAACTTCTAAGCTCCGATATATTTGACTAAAGAAGTCTTATATTACAAGGTAAACTCATCGTCATTTATACGTAAATCTCCATCAACCTACTTACTAAGGGTGAACAAGAAATTTTACTTACACTAGTTCACTCTAAATCGACATCTCAAATATACTACCTAAGTTCTCATAGAAAGTCATAACTTAGAGTTTCACACAATTTTACACTATAGCGGATACACGTCTTAAGCCTCTTCTTATCCATCCTCAATTCACTATCTCTATATAAAGGGTACCTTTACTATACTCGTAGCATCTCACTTGTTGCAAGTTAACATCTTAACGTTGAATGCACACTACAACAAGACTCTTAGAGCAAATCTCAAACTAAGACTATCACTATTGTAACGCTACCTCCCTCTTCATCTCACTCCCTGAAATTCAAGCTTAGAGCCTAGTGGTAACATGTGCATCACACTCTCTTCTCATACTATACCAATCTCTAACTACGAGGTAACAATCTAGGAACATAGGCCTGCTAAGGTCTCACAGTGAATACTCTATCAACACACCCCCTCTTCACAACTCAAGTACCATTCACCCATCCACTATACCTCCTTATCTACCTAAGCTCATAATTGTATGAACGTCGTAAGACTCTCACTTCAAAATCATATGCCTAGTTTTAGATCTATCAAATAAAAATCACTTTGTTCCCTTATTCAGCATCCATACCTCACCCTCATTAATACTATGACATCAACATAAACCTCTTTCTAGGTTGAGCACACTCCAACTCATCCTAACAACAACTCGTTCTTCATACCTCATCATGAACATCAAATGGTATTTACTACTCATTGATCGAGACTTATGGGAATCAAATCATCACCACATTACTTACCTAATGAACATATACCTCTAGTTACAAGCCTCAATCAACAACTAATCTCTCTATCTAGTCCCCTCATCTCCCTCCGCGTCCTTCTAGCTCAGGGATAACAACTATACTTATGGTTTACAAGACCTCAACTCGTACTCTTAGGTGGTAACATTACATTTTTAGAAACATAAGCTTCTCTTTCATGGATAACATCAAAAGAAAGTAAAGACTCAAATCGTACTTGTCACAATATCCTGGAGTGTTTCTCTGATCTGGGCAACTATCATGGCACACAACTGGTCTATAGCTCCACTCGTGCCAGAAGTAGCACCTCTCTGATTTTCTCTAACTTGCGGCATCAGTGTAGAGGGTTGAGTTTTGTTGACCAACTTTGGACAATCCCTCCGAAATTGACGCACTTGGCCACATTTAAAGTAGTCACTGGTGCCCATTCAACACTTCCACAAATGGAGTTTTCCACACTCTCTACATGGGAGCTTTTCTTTACGTCCTCTAGCCACATTTTTTCTCAAGATAAAGGATTCCAAACCCTAAAAGGCCGGTTTCTCCTCAGCCTCAAATTATATCTACTATTAAATGAGGGTGCACTCATCGATCTCATACCAGGGTCTCTGCAGAGAGGGGGACCTATTTCCATACCCTTGCTTATGCTTATTACACTCATGTCCTATTGACTCAACCTTCTTACTCCAAGGATTTTCCAACTTATCATCCTTGTCATCTTCTACCCATCGAGCATGTGCAACAAGCTGGCTAGTAAGCTTAGGCCCCTCAGTGCAGACGACATTCCTCAGGTTCATGATGCATTTAGAAGGCATGGTCTGCAAACGTACGCACAATTCAGAAGAGAGATTATGTAGTTTTAACTTTGTAGAACAAATTAGAATAAGAAGTAGTGTAATGATTCCTAATGTCCTATAGCCTATCTATTATGAATGTGGCGTGTTTCACACCAATAATAAAGACTCTACTAGATACAGCTTCATAGACTCCTTATGACTCTTGAACTTTGTTCTCTAATACAAGTTTGTCACGCCCTGGGAGGGTACACTTGGCGTGGTCGGCACTCAGAGACTATTGCTAGTCCCCGAGCGAACCACTTGGCCTCATCATATCATATACTCAACAACGGAAGAATAATACTCAAAAAAACTGTAAAGTAATTGAAACAAGTCTTTATATAAAAAGTAATTTCCAATATATAAGAGTTGGAAAAGAAACACTACTCAACATCCTCTACTAAATGTCTATGAAGTCTCTACCTCTAACATGTAGATGGTACCATGACAGGCAATAGCTACCCAATTTAAGGAAGATAAAATAAAATACTTAGTGAAAGTAAAAAGCCTTCTCCGAAGGTAAGGAGGGCCATCTCCAGGATCATGGATCTAAACTTCAACTGTGTATCTGTTAAAGTCCTCTAATACCTGCCTCTGCGTCATAAAACGATGCAGGCCAAAATGGGCATTAATACATGGAATATACTGGTATGGAAGAATGGCTAAAGTAAACACACAAGGCTTGACTCAACTCAGTAAACTCGACTCAAAACTCAACTCATTCAACTCATGACTCAACTCAATGAATATGAAAGTTTAATGTTTGAAATCATGCTTTAAAATTAGACTTCATGTTTTTATGCAACTTAATTTGACAATCACGATATGCTCAATTCAAGTGTTGCTTAAAAGTTTCTCTAACATAACTCTCCCCACCACCATGAATTCGGTGATGCACAACGAACTAGGTGTCGTTGCTACACCCGTTCTAAACTTGCAAATGTAAAGGATGTTAACCTCTCCCTCTTTCGCAGATCCAAAGAGAATGTCCATCTATTGGGACATGAGCTGCTAGAGTTAACTGCACGACTATCCTACGCGGGCAACGTAGTTCTGGGATATTTCCTCTTACTCAACTCGGTGCTTAATACTCCTTCCAAGACTAAAACGTGCTCATGAAAATTAACTCAAACTCATCTCTTTGACTCATCTTAATCAAGTCAACTCAGTTCTCAATAGCTCAACTCAATTATTCAAAAACTCAATAACTCATGACCATTATTCATGTAATGCGACTCAAGACTCAAACTAACTCCGTGCAAGACTCCAACTCATATGGTCAATTAAATCACATAGAAATCATACTTAGCACATATGATGCATCCATCTCATCAAACTCTTACCATCTTGTGGTATGGTGTCTTCTCCTTCAATTTCTCCTATAAGATAGAACTTTAACCATCGATAAGGACGGCAGAGCACATCTTATATGGCTGATTCACGCTAGATAAAGTCATCCACGTGCCTTCCTCCAAATTGTACATTTTAGCTGAGCTGAGGAGGGGAATCTTAGCAACTCAGTTGGTTGACTATCTAAACTCCCACCTTGTTGGTGAGGGTTCGATTCCCCGCATTGTAATCCCCCTTCCCGTTTCCCCTTCCCCTACCCCCAATATAAAAAAATTGAGCTAAGGATTTTACCTTGTGAATCACAACTGCCAGCCATAATGGTAATATCTCCACAGCTGGCAGAACTAAACAGAAATCTTGGCTCATTCACCTGCATCTTGGATGACCAAGTATTAGTTAGTAAGCTATACCGGTAAACAACTTGCGCTAGACATCCTTTCCAAGAACGAGAAGCTCTGTAACAACTGCCAAAGATTCCTTGTTGGAGAACATGAAGCATTCATTTAGATTCATGGTCGACAAATGCATCTAACTATGCTTATTAGGGTCAAACACTTCCTATTTGGGGGCTGACATTAGAAATACACCCAATACTCAAGCTCATCAAAACATGCATCATCTCATCACACATATAAATCCATCAGTCCTTCATTGCACTATCTTAGGGAGGAGAAGACACGATACCACAAGATGCGGAATGGATAAAGCTTGTAGAAATAAGATCGCAATACTAAAGTAGGAAGATAGTTCAACAATCACAGGTGTAGAAAAGAGTTGGTTCTGAAAAGGAGTTTTAATAAATGAAGAACTCTATGAAAAGAGTTGGTGCTGAAAAGAGTTTTAAAAAATGAAGAACTCTATTTGAAAAGAGTTGGTGCTGAAAAGGAGTTCTAGTAAATGAAGAACTCTACCACAACAAGAAGTGGGGCACATGAGGAGTCTAATCTGAAGAACTCTTCGACAAAATGATTAAATAGCAGGGAAGACTGACAAGAAGGTATCGAGCCAAAAAGTCAAAAAGGCAACTGTAAGCGTCAAGAGTTTTGATCAGTGAGGAAACACTTAGGATATCTGTTTCTCTGTTGAGTCTATGTTTAAGAAGTTTTCTATTTCTTTTTGAGTCTTAATATATTGCTCAGTTCAGCGATCTATAAATTGAAGTAAGACATAGACTTCAAGTTGGGGGCAACTCGAAGACTTAGAAACATAGGCCTTGGGAGGTTTGTGTATAGTTAGGAGTTGTTTGAAGTTTGTTGTTGCTTAGATTACTAGGAATTGTAATCTTTTTGTTGAGGCTCATATTGATTTAGCGAAGTTGGGACAAATTTTTGAAGGGGTACAAGTCGTGGTTTTTTACCTTTTGTGAGTCGTGTGTTTCCACGTAAAAATGTTATGTTCTCATCTTTTTTCCTTTTCGAAAACATGTCTGCAAATTTGGTTCTTCGATTAGGCAAATCCATAGGTTGTGCAAATCTAACAATTGGTATCAGAGCAGGTTTTCTTATTAAAGGCTAACATCTAAGAATTGGTCATGATGAACATTGCACCTCCTCTTGGATACGTAGAAGGACAATCATTTGTGAGGCCACCACTCTTTGATGGAATTCATTTCGGATTGTAGAAAGCAAGGATGGAAGACTTCATCCAAAGTAAGGATTACGAACTATGGGACAGAATCACTGTGGGACCTACTATTCCAATGAAAACCGTGGAAGGCAAACAAGTTCTAATGGAAAGAAGGGAATTCATTGTTGATGACCTTGTAGCGTCAGGGAAAAATGCTGAAGCCAAAAACATTTTGGTTTATGGACTGGGACCAAATGAGTATAATAGGATATCAAATTGTACTACTACTAAGCCAATTTGTGATGCTCTGACTATTGCATATAAGATGAACATGAAGGATCGAAAGAAAGAAGCAGCAATGGCTGAGAAATCATTAGCTTTAAAGGCAGCTTCGGATGATGAAGGATCAGATGGTCTTTTTAACAAAGAATTTTAAGAAATTTTCCAAGAAAGAGTAAGGGAGAGACAAGAGAGAAATAGGTAGCAGAAAGTGGTTTGATGACTCAAGAAGCAGAAAATGGCCTGATGACAAAGATCAATTAGGATGCTACAAGTGTGGAAAAGTTGATCATCATATCAAACGATGTCCAAAATGGAAAATTAAGTGGAGAAAAGAAAGAGTTGAGGAAGAATTAAAAGACAAAGCTGCTAAGCAAAAGGAGAAAGAAGAGTATGCTATGATGGCTACTTGGGGCTCAGTATTCGACGAATTAAACACTGAAAATTTTGATGGGCTTGCATTCATGGCTATTGAGGATTCAGATCTTAAGGATGATGATAAATCTGAGATAAGTATTCTTGAACTAAATGAAAAGCTACATCTTTTTTCTAAAAAAAAAACTAATCTTGCTATGAAAGGGTTGATAGATGATTTTCAAGAAGTGGCCAATGAAAAGTATCAACTGATTAGGGACTTTTCTAATAAATAATTTGAATATCTTGAGGTAAAAAATGTCTGAATAAAGATAATGTATAAAATCACGGATTGAAGAAACTGGTTGAAAAGCTTGAAGCACTTGTGCTGAACTTAAAATCTGAGGTTTTGAAACTGACTGTCAATGAAAAAGGTAAGAGTAAAATGAGTGACAAACATCAAAAGGTTGAAACTGAGTTGAAAGAGTATAAAAATTGAGTTCCTTGGTGAAAAGGAAAAGGTTAGAAAATTGACTCAGGAAATTTCCAACCTAAAAATGGATCTAGAAAGGGAAAATAGGTGGACTCAATCTTCAAGAATAGTGAACCATCTAGGAAGTAGAACTTACAGTGGGAAAGCTGGAATAGGATTCTGTCAGGAAAATGTCACTACCACTGACTTGTGCTATCTTTGTGGAAAGATTGGATATCTAACTACTGAGTGTCCAACTGCAAAAATGTCAGGAGCAGGAACACGAATCTTCTCAATAAAAAGTGGACTAAAAATGATAAAAGAAACATGTCAAGGAATGTGTTGCCAAGTTGGACAAAAAGGGATCTTATTCATCCTTTTTACAACAGGAAAGGACCCAAGCTAGTCAGGGTTCCTAAAACTAACCGTTGAACTATTTTGCAAGCTATAGTGAAAGAAAGCAAGCATTGGTATATGGATAGTGCTTGCTCAAGGCATATGACTAGGGATAAACACAAATTCTATTCACTAGCACCATTCAAAGGGGGAAATGTTTCTTTTTAGAATGAAAAGGGGGGGGGGCTGTTGTTGGAATTGGAAAGATTGGAAGAAGTGAATCAAGGGCCTTGGAAGAGGTCTTTCATGTGGATGGATTGAAGCACAATCTGCTGAGCATGTCTCAACTGTGTGACAAAGGTAACAAAGTGACCCTCACTTTTGTAGGTTGCAGGGTTAAAAAGCTGGACACAAAGGAGATAGTTTTAGTTGCCAAAAAGGCATAAAAATGTGTATAAGGCTGACATCAAGGGGATGCCTGGTACGCATTTGAAATGCTTTAGTACTATTGCTAATGATTCCTTACTTTGGCATAAAAGACTTGGACATGCAAGTTTAAAGCAATTGAATACACTGGCATCAAAAGGCATGGTTATAGGTTTACCTAAAACTAAGTCAAAGATGACAAAGTATGTAGTGTATGTGTAAGGGGGAAGCAAGTAAGATCATCTTTCAAGGCAAATAACCAGGTCAATTCTAGGTTCTTGAAATTGGTTCACATTAACTTGTGTGGACCCATGAGGGTAAGAAGCAGTGTAGGTAAAAGGTATATGTTTGTTATTGGACCCATTTTAGGAACTTTGGTTGCAAATACAATGTTCATAATAATTGTAAAGATAGTTTTGATAAATTTGATACTAGGAGTGATGAGGGTATTTTCTGAGGCTATTCTTCATATAGTAAAGCATATAGAGTACTGAATAAAAGAACTAATTGTGTGGAACAAAGCATTCATGTTGTTTTTGATGAAAATAGTTTTGTGTTTGAGACTAACATGCAGGACGACTATGAATTGGAACACAATACAGAGGAACAAATCATGCTACCTGGTCCATCTATGGAGCAACTAGAGAGCACATAGTCAGGGGGGAAAGAGAATCGAGCAATCAATATGCTGATCCAGAATATGCTTGATCAGAATTTGCATCTCATGGACAAACTCAAGGGTTTATAGTGAAAATATACAAATATCAGGATTCAAATCCTATAGGAAATGTCCTTACTAGTCCGAACTCTGGAATCACAACCAGATCAAGATTGAAGAATCTGTGTGCATTCCAGGCATTCCTATCAATGATGGAATCTAAAAAGGTGGGAGAAGCCTTATTAGATACAAATTGGATACGTTCCATGCAAGAAGAACTCAATCAATTTGAAAGAAGCAAGGTATGGCATCTGTGCCCAAACCAGAAGTACGAAGGATCATTGGCACAAAATCAGTCTTCAGGAATAAGCTTGATGAAGATGGAACAGTTACAGGAAATAAGGCCAGACTGGTAGTCCAAGGTTACAATCAAGAAGAAGGAATACACTATAATGAGACCTTCACACTAGTGGCAAGATTTGACGCAATCAGACTACTGATTGCATTTGCTGCATTCAAGGAATTCACTCTTAATCAAATTGATGTCAAGAGTGCCTTCCTGAATGGATACTTGAAGAAGGAAGTATATGTAAAACAACCATCTGGGTTAAAGAATACTGATTTTCCTAATCATGTCTATAAGTTCGACAAGGCTTTGTATGGGTCGAAGCAAGCACCCCGTGCTTGGTATGTGAGACTGTCCAAATTCTTGCTGGAACTCGGACACACAAGAGGTATCTCAAGGGAACCACACATTTGGGCCTTTGGTACTCAAAAAGGAGAAATTTCAATCTTGTGGGGTATGTAGATGCTAACTATGCTGGTTACTTGGTGAATAGAAAAAGCATTGAGGTATGGCCCACTTCCTTGGAACATGTCTGATTGCATGGTCCACCAAGAAACAACACTCTGTAGCCTTGTCTATTGCTGAGGCTGAGTACATAGCAGCAGGATCATGTTGTGCACAACTTCTCTAGGTTAAGCATCAACTGAGGGATTTTAGTAAGGATATTGGTTATGTTCCTATATTTTGTTATAACACTAGTGCTATTAACATTGCAAAGAATCATGTTCGGCATAAAAGAACATAACATATTGACATAAGACACCATTTTCTTCGTGATAATATAAAAAAAGGTCTTGTTTCAATAATGTTTTGTCCTACTGAGAATCAAATTGCTGACATTTTTACTAAAGCACTAAGTGGAGAACACTTTGAAAAATTCAAATTAGACTTGGGGATGATTAAGATTGCATAAACTCCCCTCGATGATTGGTTAGAAAATCTGATTTTTATACTAACACATAAAAATAAGTTCTCCATTCAACCTCTCACATCTTGTGTATAAGTTCTCCATTCAACCTCTCACATCTTGTGTATCTCAAAATTCAGAAAAATGGACTAAGTCTACATTAATGTGTATTACAGTGTATATGTTACTAGCTCAGGTGCAAAAGCTAATGGAAAATTGAAATGAATCAGGTAATAATTATTTTGTGTCTAAAATAATGATTGATAAATGAATCAGGTACCTTAACTTGTTATTCCTCTTCTCTAAGTTATGATCATTTTTGCCACCTAAAACCCACATCTCATTTCACACTTCATTCACTTCCAAAAGCGCTTCCTCATCCGGGATCATGTCATTATGGGGTTTGGTGGGTCTGACATGGAAATTCTTCTATCTAAGTTAGAGTTTCAAGGCAAGTCTAACTTGTTTTTCTTGGGTGATACTTAGAGGAAATTTGTTAAACCTGAGATGTATGAGTTTTGTTGGAGGGGGTTATTGCGTGATTCTATATTCATCACTACTATTCGAGGAAAATCCAGTCATCTTGGTGCTCAGGATATCGGAAGAATTTTGGGGGTTCCTAATGAGGGCTGAGATCACTATGTTCGTCATGAATGACATCCCCTAGATAACTTGGCCTCAGCTCTAGGATCAAATATTCTTATAAGATCATTAGTTATGTTAGTTGAGAAGATGCATGTGACGGATTTTTTTTAATTACTTTTACTAAAGTTTAAGAAGGCAAGTATAGCATTAGTTTTGAGACGAAAAATCTACAAAAAGTATTGCCAATAAAGTTACATATACTACATTAGTCCAACACATAGTATTTAGTTTCTTCATTGGAATATTACATTTTTACATTAGTTAATTTTTAGTTTATGCACTTTTTTAAAAATCAATTTTATAGTTGAATATGAACTCTTTTTGCAAGAAAAAACTAACATATATAAATTTAAAACAATTATTGAAAATTCAGGAAACAATCAAAAACGTGGAGGTCATTGGTATTTACAATCACGTAGATTGCTTCTTATTGTGTATCTACTGTTAGTTTTGAAAACAATTCCTCTATCATTATTAGTTATTTAGTTTTAAAAACTTTCTCAATACAATAACATGATCGAAGCATATGTTAGCCATTTAGGAGCAGAGCTACATTCACCTAAGCGTGGCCAGATGAACACCCTTTATCGGAAAACTTTTTTGAATATATAAGTTACACATAGATATTTTGATATATATTAATTATTAAACACCCTTGATACAAAAAACACCAATGTTTTAAAAGTTTGAATTGTTTAAAAAAAATGAATTTCCAATGAACACCCTAGATGAAAATATTGCCTCCGCCACTGTAGCCATTCTTATGAGTCTTTACTTGAAACAATCTCAAAGTTTAACACTTGATCATGTCATAAATATGTCAAGTTGCTTATATCTATAATGTGTATTGTTAAAATATCAACAATAAGAAAATTAGAAGTCAAATAGTTGGGTTTTGAGATGAGGGTTCTCGGAAACAGTCTCTCTACTTCTATGAAGTAGCAGCAAGGTCTGCATACAATCTACCCTCCCCAGACCCCACTTGTGGGATTTCATTGGGCATGTTGTTGTTGTTGTAGAAGTCAAATAGTTGATACATTAGTACAAATTATATCAAGAAAATTATACAAATTTAATTTTTTGTGTATACTTACAAACTATTATAATGTCCAACAACACTAAAAAAATTTATTTTTTTCCCAAAAGTTTAAAGGATATTCTTCCAATTTCATTTGATAACAATTCAATAATAGTAACCAATGATCGAATAATATTATCATGATTACATTTTTCTATTTAAATTTTAATAACCATTAATTCTAATTTATTTATATTATTATAAAATATTTATGGATAACCATTTATTCTAATTTATTTATATTATTTTAAAATATTTCTATTAATCAGTTTGAGAACATGTGCAACGCACGTGTCCAAAACTAGTACATTTAAAATGGAGAAAAAGTGATAACAGTCTATTCAAAACGAAAAATAGTTAGAACGACTGATATTATAAAACTTTCAATCACTAAATTTACTATGAAATTTTTTTAAAATTTACCATTTTGGCCTAGAAGAAAAAGCTAGTGACATTTCTAGTTCCTCTAAAAATTGTTATAGACATTCATATGCATGAAATTAATAAGATAAATGTTCTCGTTTTGAGCATTTATACTTTTATAGTAGATTAAAAATGAAAATTATTTTTATAAATAATGTATTAGGTATAATCATAAAATATATGAATATAATTTTATCGGTTCGGTTCGGTTCGGTTATTTCTTCGGTTTTTCCGAATAAATCCAAACCCAAACCAAATACTATCGGTTTTTAAAAAACTAAAACCAAACCATACCAAAATCAAAATAAAATCGGTTTGGTTTGGTTTTTCAGTTTGGATCGATTATTATCTAAACCGTGAATACCCCTAGACTTGTAAAGTGATTGTGAATTATTGATACGCCTTAGCTTGTCATAGTTGGATTGTCAAACGCATCAATGTGCCTTGGTTTACTTGGTAGCCATCCAATCATATTTTTAAAATACTAGTTTGGGTACTTGAGCTGAAATTGAGAGAAGTATATGTCATTAAAATGATTTTCATGTGTTACTTATTGTCTATGTAGATCGAGTCGTCGCTTGAGGACAAGCAATAGTCCTAAGTTGAGGGTGTTGATGTGCTATCAAAATACAGCGTATTTGATGCCTAAAACAAGGAATTTTGCAAGTTCTTAATGTGATTTTTTATGATTTTTATGTGTTTTATGTTTGTTTTTACAAAAAATACATGTTGGCCTGATTTTGAGAAAAAGTAGCAGATTTTGTTGAATTTGAAGACCTACGAGGAAAACTATGAGTTGTAGGAGGTAGTCGTAGTGATTAATAGCTTTCAAATATCAAAATTTGAGAAATTGAAGTTAACCATACAAGCCCAGGATACGAGTCGTAGACCAGACCACGACTCGTAGTATGGATTATAGCAGTCAAATCCAAAATGCCAATTGCTGACTACGAAAGCCCGATTATGACTCGTAGGTCATCCTACGAATCGTAACTGCTGCCGACCAACTTTTCTTATTTATTTTTAGATCCTTTTTGTAAATAGTATAAATAGTTTAAGTTAGGTTTGAAATATATCATCGCAGAGATAATTATTCAGTAGAGATTGTAGAGATTCTTAAGAATATTTTAGAGAGCTTTTTCTAGGGTTTAGTGTAGATACTTAGGTTTTATTTTGAAGACCCAATTTGGGGATTTGAAATCACTTGTAATCAAACTCTATTCTTTAAGCTTGTGAGTTCAACATCAAGGAGGTTTTTGTTCTTCATTTTCTTTGGGTAATTTCTCAACCATGTTTATTCTATTCATTGTTTGTGATTTTGCCCTAGCTATGAGTAACTAAACCCCCACAACTTGGGGTTATAGGAACCATGAGTAGCTAGTTTCTAATAACTTGGATTATTTGCATTTCTTTGATTGGGTATTTGCATGTATTATCTATTTTCCTTCGGAATGCTTGTTGTTTGATGGTGGCCGACACCAAACCCCGCCTAGTGTCATGATCCTGACCAAGGTAGTGATGAATAGGAAAAGAAAATGGGTGACAGGATTCGATTGATGTGTTCTCGTCTAATCAACAAAACCCGACCAAGGAGAGGTTAACCGGGACAATGGGTCGACCAAGCGCCATGGTGAAATTCGATCTTCACCTTTACAAAAGGGCTAGAAGAACCTAAGTTACTATCCTACATGCAATGTCTCAAGTAGGGTTAAGTTATCCGGGGTACTTGAGTTAGTGAACCAAGGGGAACACAATTCTCAAGTTGCTCCTCAAATTGGTTGTTTCTTCGTGATGATTAGTATAGTTGTAGTTATTTTATTCCAATTTGCAAACCCCCCCCCCCAATCTAGAGAATATAGTCGATTGGTGCTTGAAATGGCTATTGATGAGTCAGTTTGGGCAAATCCCGTATTCCCTGTGGATTCGATCCTAGCCTCTGGTTAGGTTTATACTTGATAGTGACCGCTTAACTATTGGAGCGTGAACATCAGGAATGAGTACAAACAAGAACCTGAAGATTGTATTTTGCCTTGATGGCCTACTACTGGATAATCAGTGAAGATTAGTTTGTTGTTTTTGAATCCATTTGCTACCAATTTCTTTTATGCCACAAAAGAATTTGTTGTTGCGCATTTTCCACCCACGTTTCTTGTACTTTCAAGCCCCTTCTCTGCAAATCAAAATAATATAATTGTAGTATCTGAAGGTGTAGCTTAGTGGTCAATGAAGTAGGCCATGAGTAACATGATGTCTCGGGTTATGATTCTAGAATAGATAAAAATACTAGGTGATTTTTTCCTATCTATCCTAAAAGTTACCCAGTATCTGATGCTAGTGAGAGGTGGTAAGTTTCTCATGGAATTAGTCGAGGCGCATCTAAACTGACACAGATACCACGGTTATAAAAAAATAAAATGATGATAAGATGGGTGTAGCTGAGTAAAATAATACATGTGGCTCGAACAGACTTGGAGAGCAAAATAGTATTAGATTGAAACCGAAGAAAATCATTGATACAATCACCAGATGTGTTTAAGGGAGCTTAAACTTGGAATTGTATACAATTCAAATTGAAGAATTTAAGGTAGCAGAGAAGGAAGGGAAGAAAAAGGAGAAAAGGTTTAGATTACTGGACACAACACAAGCCATGTTGTTGAGACCAGATGGTCATCCAAGTAGATATAGGCATTGGCCAAATGAGAATGTTATTTTGTATAATGATTGTGTGCATTGGTGTTTGCCTGGTCCTATTGATTCTTGGAGTGATTTCTTGCTTCATTTGTAGAAGTGAGGGAAGGAGATTCCATGAAGAAAAACTTCAATTTATGAAACAGTATAGTTAAGAGTTAAGTTCATCCAAATTTGTATTCCAAACATTTTTTAATTAAAGATCATGTCAGAGATTCATGAGTCTGTAGAAAATATAGAAAAATTGCAATCTTTATTATTACTTTTATTGAAAAGAGATGAGCTTAATTGGAATACTATTATAGTGAGAATTTATACAATTGATTTCAACTTGCTTGAAATTAAGGCACACTTAGTGCAGTAGTTTTTTCCTTTTGAAACCTCACGTTCAAAGAAAAGATGTGCGTACACATTTTTCTTTTCGCATGGAGGACAGAGCACACTTGTTGATACACCCCATTTGTGTAATCTATCTTGAGTAGCAAGTCTTTGGTGTGCAGCTAATTGCAATATAAACACCCATCTGGGCAGGCCCATGTTATTACATGTTGATTTCCTCCATGGGGCCTTTTGATACTGGCCTCTCAACCTGTTTTAGAGCTCTGATGGATGGGGATTGGCAGGACATGGATGTTTGTTAAAGTATATCCTACTCTAGTGATGTACTTTGTAACTTGGAGGATTTTTTGGGTAGTCCAGTTGCCTGCTTTATAGATCCTCTAGGAAGTTTCTTCTTCTCCCATAGCAGCTACAAATCCATTTCACCCATAGTTGGTCTTTCTTAGAGCAAATGTTCCATTCGGATTCAGCTATTGCTGCCTTATTTCAAACAGGAATATCAAGAATGTTTAGGCCACCAGTTGATTTAGAATAGCATATCCTATCTCAAGCTAATAAAGATTTCTTTGACACTCAGTATTACCTGTCCACAAGAAGTTCTTGCAGGTTGCTTCAACTACCTTCATCATTCTCTTTGGTAAAACAAAGATTTGGGACCAGAAGACTTGAATGGGAAATAGGACAGTCTTGATAAGTTGTGTCCTACCAGCATATGATAGGAACCTAGTGGTTCAGGACTTGATCTTGTGAAGGATCTTATCTACGAAAAGCTGACATAATACAATGGAAATATGGTTTGAACTCGTGGAACTCCCAAATACCGAAATGGTAAATTGAATTCCAAGACATTTTGGATATCTTGATGTACATGAGTTGAAATTCCATCACAATAGATAGAGCTTTTGGATAAATTTGCAATAAGGCCAAATGCTTTAGAGAATTCCCGGAATTTGGCAAAAAGCAGTTTGACTGATGTGACATCCCCTTTACAGAATAGGAGGTCATCAGCAAATCCCAATTGAATTAGGTCTAACCTCCTACATTCAGTATGGAACTTCAATTGGGGTTGAAGTCTCAGCAGTTTCAAGGATCTACTCAAGTACTCCATGGCCAGGAGTCCAGGACAAACAAAAGGAGAGATAAGGATTAAGGGGTCACCTTGTCTGGGTCATTTTTTAGCATTGAAAGGGATAGTAAGCTGGTCTTTGATCACAATTGAATAGGATACAGTTTTAACACACATCAAGATCCATTCCACAAATATTCTAGGGAAATGCAAAGCAGTAAGGATTTGTTCAAAAAAAAAACCCATTACAGTGAATCGTAGGCTTTTTGCATGTCTATCTTAAGCATACATCTCGGTGACATGTTCTTCCTCCCATATCCCTTTATCAATTCATGACTCAAAAATATATTATCAGTGATTGATCTCCCAGAAACAAAAGCAGCCTGGCTAGTATCAAGCAAAGTGGTCATGACTGTTTGAAGTCTACTTGTGAGCACTTTAAAGATAAGCTTATCCAGCATTGTGCAACAGGCTATTAGCCTATATTCTTTTACGGAGGATAGATTGTGTACCTTTGAGATGTGCATAACATTTGTAGAGTTGATGGCTCTGAACACCTTCTTTTTAAAGTTTCTTTCACAGCCTTTACAACTTGCACTATTAAACCATCCAAATATAACTTCGACATTCGATGCTCAAGTGTGCAACTCCATATGAGGACCTTCTCCTCTTCTATTCATTCTCCATTCACAAAGTTTCTCAAAGCAGAGGCAAAAGGTTGGGGAGAAGGTACCACGAGCCCTTTAGCCCACACATCCATCTAGAAGCAAGTGTGTTCACCAATTCCATCGAATGCTCCAACCTCTTAGCAAAGATCCCGTGAATGTGCAGTTATAATGCTTCACCATAGAATAATCGATCCATTTTTTTCCTGTGGCACTCGTTTTATATATCACACAAACAAGTATGCAGTAAAAAAAGTATCATGGATTTGATTCTCTGAACAATGCTTGCAATTTAGAGGACAACATTGTAAACCTTCAAACATTTCTACTCAGGAATTACACCATTTACAATGATAAACGTCAAGAAAAAATCTTCATCAGTGTACTTTTGGGATGTATGTAGAAATGTTTACAGCTTATACAGTTAAAAGATTAACAAAATTTCACCAAGGAAACACTACTTTGCGCAACTCTAGAATGAAATCTTAATGAATACTAAAATATGGAGC
Source organism: Solanum clarkiae (assembly GCA_011800125.2). Lineage (NCBI taxonomy): Eukaryota > Viridiplantae > Streptophyta > Magnoliopsida > Solanales > Solanaceae > Solanum > Solanum clarkiae. The sequence goes on from JAABOM020000101.1 coordinate 8,804,089, forward strand.
ACTAAAATGTACACAACGAAAGCCGACCTGAGAAGCATAAGCTTATGCAAATTCTCCAGTCTGCCAGGCTTTTGACGAGGATCAACGATATAATCTGAAGAAGCATGTCCCCTGTCAATGCTGTTTCTTGCATACCTATTCCGAGTGGCATTCGTGTCTGCACTGCTTGCTTCAAGCTTCCTCCAAAGACCATTTAGTCTCTCTAATTCCATCTCCTTTAGATGAACTTCATGAACAAGGCTCTCTGCTTGGGCCTAAAGTAGATGAAAAAAACAAAGATCAGAGAGCCACAAAAAAATAGAAAATAAACACATGCCTACACAAGCGGATCTAGGATTTAAACTAAATGGGTTCAATTCTGAAACTAAACCAATTGTCCTTTCGAAATTATGCATTCAGAATTTAATATTTATTAAAATTTTAGTGTTTCTTCATACATACTCCGTCCGTTTCAATTTGCTTGTCTTACTTTTGTTCTTAGTCCGTTTCAAAAAGAATGTTTCTTTCCTTTATTGGTAACCCTTTTATTTCAACTTTCCACATGACATGCTTAATCCATAAGATTAAAGGACATTTGGTACATTCTACATACATTTAGGTTAAGACCACAAGATTCAAAAGTCTTCTTTACTTTATTAAACTCCGTACCAAGTCAAATATAGACAAACAAATTGAAAAGAGGGAGCATATCAGTGTTTGAGTCAAAAGTACAAATTCTATAACCCATTGCGCAAACAGCTGCACGCCTCTGAATGTTGAATAATTTTCAAAATCATTCACCTGTTTTGCAGCAAGTTGCTCTATTAGGCTATGAAGCTGCTTATCCAATATTTTCTCTCGCTGAGCTGAAAGAAATAGCATGAAAAGATCAGACTTTAGCCATATCATGTTATTCAATGTAATTAACAGCTTTATTCCCCTGAATTTCTAAGTAGCTTACTGTTAGACCCTCAGTCTCAGGCATAGGCGCAGCTGGGCGCCTAGGCGGCATGCGCGAGTAGGCGTAGGCAGCCGGCC
>JAABOM020000101.1:8805205-8815936 GCA_011800125.2 Solanum clarkiae
TTTGCTTTTCTTTCTTTTGTTGAAATTGCATACAAGTCCTCTCCTTTGCATTTCGGCATGAGCCAAAGAGGCTCAAACTCCTCCGTCTCCGAGTCAGTCTCCTTCTTGAAGATGAAATACAGAAATGGAAGCTAAAATGCAGGTTACCAGGAAGCTTTCACAAGTTCTGGGAAGCAAGAATTGCACTGATATACAGTTGATATAGCCATCAGTTATACAGCAGATTAATGAGGCCTAAAAGGCCCATTTATGGTTGCAGCAGGAATTAAGTGGGCTAAAGGCCCAAAACACTTTAACCCTCTTCCTTTATGTTATATTATGTATTTGTTTGTATTCATTTGGATGCTAACATTTCTTTGTGTTAATATTAATCTAATTTAATTTCCCAAAGGTGAAACTGTTTGTGTTATGTTTTCACTTTAACTTGATTTTTTATGATTCTTAAATTCCCCAAAGGTCTTTAACACTTGGTCATTTGTAGTTTAAAGTTTAGAAACTCAATTTCTCTTCTTAAAAGTAGTCAAATTGAATGTGGCTAGATTTTCAAGTTACATTTTTAAACATTGGTTTTTTTTCGAAATTGGTTAGATTTTCTAATCGTCGATTAACCGCAAATTAGCAATCAGTTTGAGTGATTAACTTCTTTTCAAAATGAAAATTGAACCCGAATCTTTCTTTTGGTATTTTGAAAAGGTTTTTTCTGTTGAATCTTTTTAAATATTTTACTGGTTTTGTAATTATCCTTAAAATTAGGTGGCGATTCTTTTTTAATTTCAAGAATTTGATTTATACTTAAATTAATTAAGTATTAAATCAAATTTTTGAAAAAGTAAAAGTCATTTTCAAATTAACAAGGAGTATAACTTGGTGTGGCATAATCTTGATGTGATGCACATAGAAAAAAATGTGTGTGACAACATAATTTATACATTATTGGATATTGATAAAAAGTCTAAAGACAACTTAATTGCTCAATTAGACTTGAAGGACATGAAAATAAGACCGCGCTTATGGCCACAATAATATCAAGCTAATCGAAGGACCTATCTTCCTCCTACTTATTTCACAAGAAAAGGAGTTGTTCTATGAAGTTCTAGAAAATGCCAAGTTTCCACATGGCTATGCATCTAATATCGCACGTTGGATCTGCAAAAGAAAGATGTCTGGATTAAAAACTCACGATTGTCATGTTATAATGCAAGAACTATTTCCTCTTGCCTTACAAAGATCAACAAATAAAAGAATAAGTTCCTATTAATTGAACTATGCACATTCTTTCATGTCTTATGTAGCTAAGTGTTAGGGCTAGATGAGTTAAAGTTACTTCAAGAAAGAATTCCAGAAATATTATCTACTATGGAGAAGCTATTTCCTCCCGAATTTTTTACTATTATGGTACACTTGGTTATTCACTTAGCAATCGAGGCTAAACTTGCAGGGCCAGTACATTATCATTGGATGTATCTAATTGAGAGGTACAAAAAATAAATATTGTATTATTCTTTTAATCTCTAAAACTTTATAATATCAAACTAAAAATATTATGTAATTCTATAGGTATTTGGGTACTTTAAAATCATATGTTCGTAATCGTGCATGTCCAGAAGGTTCAATAGCAGAAGCATACATAGCAAACAAGTGTTTAACATTTTGCTCAGGTTATTTGGAGGGTGGAGATTTAAGATCTTATTATTCAAAAAAAGTGATGATCAAACTGAGCACGATACTAATAAAAAAGAATGTCTTTTTCCTACTGTTGGGGAGCCAGATGGTGGGATAGATGTTTTTAAGTTGGATGAGAAAACATGCCTGCAAGCATATAGACATGTGTTATTCAATTGCGAGTCCGAAGTGGTTGAGAATTATAAAAAGTGTTATATCTATATCTATCATCTATATATACAACTGTATGTGTTTGTGTGTTCATATTTTGATTACTTTATTTGATAACCAAATTGATAGACATGAGTAATGTGAATAGTGAACATATTGCTGAAATCAAGAAATCATATCGTAAGCGTCATTTGAATCAACATCAACTTGACTGGTTGCATTTTGATACATTTCCAGAGTGGTTCAAGGACAAAGTAAGTGGTAGTCTAAGTCATTGGTCACGTTAAATTGTTGATTTTGTATTTATGTTGTATTTATAATTGTATATTTTAATTTTGTTAGGCAAAGGATTTACAAACTACACCTAACGTCATAAAAGATGTTAAAGTCCTTGCACAAGGGTCAACTTTTATTGCAAAAAGATTCAATGCATTCAATGTAAATAATGGATACCGCTTTCGAACTAAACAAAGTGAAGAATTCAAAGAGACACAAAACAGTGGTGTTATGGTTGTTTCAAAGACTACAAGTTACACAAGTACAAGTGACAATGCTCCAAAGTTAGCAAATATCATATATTATGGTAGATTAAATGATATTGTAGAGTTAAACTACTATGAGGAATTTAAGGTTGTGTTATTTAAGTGCGATTGGGTTGACGTAACAAAATGTAGAGGAGTTAAGAACGATGATGAATTGAGTTTCACACTAGTGAATATCTCACACCTGACAGATGTTGGCAATCGAGAATGTCATGAGCCTTTTATCTTTACAGAACAAGCTCAACAAGTAATATTTGTGCAAGATCCTGTAGATCATGAATGGTTTGTCCCTAGGTTAATTAAACCTCGAGACATTTTTGATATGGGAGAGGAAAATAGTATGCAAGTTGAGTCACCAATGCAAAGTGATGCCAGTGACTTAGCTCTTTTAGAAATTGCTTGTGTTCCTGAGTATGAGTGTGATGATTGGGTAAGAAGTGATGTTGATGGGATAATAGTTGAAATAGACCTACATTCTCAAGCTTCTATAAATGATGGTGAAGTTAATGTTGAGGGAGGAAATGACATTGAGAATAAAAGTGATTCTTAATAAGATTGGTGGTACTTATGAAATATATTTTTTGTAACAATTATTTAAGAACTTCTGTAAAATTATTGCTTTTTAATTAGAAACATAATAAAAAATCTTTTTTTTTCTTTTCAATTTTAAGTCATTTTATTGAAAGATGCAAGTTAGTCAATTATGAATATTCCTTGTTTGTATTAGCTTATTTTTGAATATTTACGTGCATTCTTTGTGATTGTCTTTGCGTATATTGTGTTGATTGTAATAAGATAAGGAGTTCTTATCACTAGAGAACTATTTTCTCTTATTGCAAGACATGAGCTCAATGAGATAATAGTCTCCAAGCAGATAACTCGAGGAAAAAAAAATAATGATTACCCTATTCAATATTGATTGCTCTAATTCATGTGCCTTCTTAGAACCCCAATTTTTTAGCTCATCCTCAAGTCTCTGTCTGGTCGCATATGAACATTGTGTGATACCACCAAAACCAACAATTCATGAAAAGAAAAGATACTTTTATGAAAGAATACTAGAAACAACCAGCTTTATTTCTCCAATGTTATCTCTCTATATGGCTAACCAAAAGAGCCAAAGAAAAGAAAAGCAGTTAGTCTGACAAAGAAATGCAGTGGCATGAAAAGGTGGACCTCAAGACATATTTCATAGAGGAGTGCTAAAGAACATGAGTTCATGATTTCAGAGCATTTGATGCGGTTAACCATATCTATTTTTTCATTTGATGAGTTTCAATTTTTTTCCCATTCTAGATAACTTGGTGACAAGAAATCCTCGTGGTCCTACGTTACTAAAAGATGTTTGGAAGCTTCCTCCGGGAAAGACAATTGATGTGCCATTTAATAGTCGTAACCAACCTATTGGAAAAGAGAGCCGAAAGCTTCTAAGCTTTTAAGGAATTTTTGCAACTCCTGAATTAACACATCTACAAGTAGATGATTGGAGAAATTTTGACAACGAGCAAAAGAAGAAATTGGTGGATCTTGTAAGGGTATGAGTTAGTATTGTTATTATTATATGAACAAGCTCAATTTGCATATGATAATATCTTTTATATATTGTGTTTTATTTTTTCAAAAGATGTTCTCTTTTCCAAAAAATGGAGAAGCATTTGTCTTGAAGTCACCAGGAAAGAAATGGAAAGACAACAAGTGTGAAATTAAAGGTGAATATATGTCAAAATATAAGACTAAAGATGCTTTGCTGAAAAATAGACCAAGTCGCATATCGAGAGATCAATGGAGTGGTCTAGTCTCTTATTGGCTTTCTGATAAAGCAAAGGTATAAACAAATCTTGAAAATGCACTTACTTTCTTATCTTTACTATGTTTTGATTTTAGTTATGTTATATTGTTTTGTAACTTGAAAAATATTCTTTTAATATTTCAATGCCAGAGGCGTACCCAAGCAAATAGAAACAAACCATCTCACAAGGTTGCTTGGGAAGGTGATGTATATTCTCAAGTGTTAAGAAATGACAAAAGTGGGTATGTCCGTGGTTTAGGACTTGGTCCAACTCCTTCAATTCTATGGGGTAGTAGATCTTCCACAGAAAATATTGTGGTAGATGATTCCTCTAATGAGGTTATACAAAGGCTAGAACAGGAGATTACAGAGTTATAGGAGAAACAAAATGAAGAAATGAATCTGATGAAACAAAGTTATGAGAAGCTGCAATCAGAACTACTCCAAATGAGACAATTCATGCAAAAATATGTTGTTAATGAATCTCAGTCTCAAGATAACAATGGCAACTCAAATGAACAGGTAACTCAAATACAAGTCTTAGATATTTTCGATGAGATTATGATACCATAAATGTCTCTTTAACTGATGTATTAATATTTATCAGCTTTCCAACACTAACAATCGCCAAGAACAAGTACGACAATCATCAAGGATGCCTAGTAGTGCTGAAATTACTCCCACTCATGGTACTACTCATCTTTATCCTTTGCTGCTGACTGAGTTTTTGTACTTGGTAAAGTTTTGCGGAGTTGATGAATCAAATTTCTTAATTTGTGCTTCTTACTTTCTTGATTGAATGAATGCTCTAACAATCTCCTTTTCACCAATGGCGAGAGGTGAGACAAGGCGAACCTGCATCGCCTTTCAGCTTTGTGGCGAGACGAACTTACAGATCCACAATTAATTTGTCAAGTCATAAGTTCAGATTTGTAGCATAGTCGGATTTCCCTTTTCATCAAGTTATCTTGTGCCAACACAGCAAACTATTTTCTGTGGGATTTTGTCTTTCCAAATACATTTTTAGGGCCATTTAATCAATTGCTTATCTGGATGATTTAGCTTCCTATAGGCTGCATTTACTTTAAAACCTGCTTAGGAAGATGTTGATGATTGAAGAATAGCTTTGGAGCAATGATAGCATGACTGAATTTGGTTAAGTAATCAACAACAAAATTAGACTCCCTGTAAGTGTAACTGTCTGTAAATGACTGAAACAGAGTGATGAGGTTGTGAATTTTGTCCATGATCTGATCAGTGTTCCAAGGAGCTTGGGCATGGTGATTGATCCAATTCACAACAAGTTCTAAATCCATCCGCAAGGATACTTTACTATATCTTAATTGGAGGCACCATTTTAATCCCAAGCCAGTAGCCTCCAGTTCTGCTTGGTGCTAAATGCAGGACAATAAAAAGTTGGATTGATATAATGAGAAGTTTGAGAGGGCTTGCAGTTACTAATAGTATCTTAGACAACATTCCCACCTGCAGTCTCCCCAATTCCCAGTAAGCTGCAGAAAACACTGCACAAGATTAAGAATAACAACTAATCGTAGCAAAACCTTATCTTAGGATAGCCTTTAATGTATTTACCAGTGTTTTGAAAGGCGCTCGCCTTTGCGACTAAGGCGAGAAGCGAGGCGATGACATTGCCTTTTACAGTCACGGCAAGGCGCTGCCTCAAAAGGCGATGAAAAGGTGAGAGGCGCACAGGTGAGGCAGGCGCATAAGCGTCACCTTTTTGAATTTATTTTTAAAAAGACATAATTTAATGATTTAAAGAAAACATTTGGATTTAATATGACGTGCGACTCTCTTTTCTCTTCACTTTCTGCCTTCTGCGACTCTCTTCAGTATTCTCCAGCCAGCGACGCATCTTCGAGTTCAGGTATATTTCAAGTTAACTTTTGGTTCTTTGTTTCTTCTTCTTCTTTGTTGTTCTTTCTTCCTTCTTCTTCCTTTCTTCTTCTCCAACTCCAGACTTCTGAAGGCAGCGACTGTTCTTTTATCTTCTTCAGTGTTCAGTTAGAGTCCAGCCAGCCAGTTGCTCTGCTTTATGAGATGAGCCTGTATGTACCAATCCCTATACAAGATCAAGAATAACAACTGATCTTAGGATAGCTTGATCTTAGCATAGCCTTTAATGCATTTACTAATCCTTGGTAAATTCCCGTGATAAATTTTAGACTTCGTTGCTCCCTGATCTTAGCATAGCCTTTAACGTACTGGTCATCCATCGGAAGTTTCAATTAATATTCTGCCTCCAAGTGATTTCAGCAACGTTGAAGGAGGACGTTGGTGCGTAAACTCATTGCTTGTGGTGGCCCGCCATACTATGGCGTGTGTAGAGTGGCAGACATTTGAGTCTACTGAGCAGCAACTTCAAAAGTGTCAGTTTTAAGTTTGAATTCAGGTAGGAATCTAATTAGCATCGTTTGTTGTATGAGGTGGTTATACTATATGATTATTGAGCAGTCTATGCTACTGAATTGGAGAGTCCACTTCTGGTTTAGATTGGCGATTACTGGTCCCCTTCCGGAAACTTAGTAGTCTCTGCTTCTGTTAATCTATTGGTACTATGTGGCGAAAAAAAACTAGCCTACATATACTGATCAGGTTTCAAGCTGAAGAACAGGTAAAGTTTGTATCACTGGTAAGCTTCCAGATTTCTTGAGTACTGTATTTGATTAAAAAGAGAGCAGCACATATTTGATTAACCCGTATTTCCATCAACAAAGAGAGTGACCTATATTTTTGAGTAGCTGAAGAACAGGTTCCATCAAATACAGGAGGAGCAACCTGTATTTGGTTAATTTTTAGGTCGTGGCTCCGAATTATAGATTATTGAGTATTGTTAATTTAGCTTTGAATTTCAACCAGACTTGATTTCTGTTTGGACGTTTCTTACTTATAATTTTTTTAGATTAGCCACACTATTTACAATGTTTTTATATTTTACATTTCATCTTTTGATAATTTTTTTTCAGGTCCTATAATCTGAAGTTTGCAAATTTTATACAGGGAGACTTAATATGCAGAAGACTTACAAACTCATTCGAAGACATTATTCAATAGGATAGATATTAGTAAGAACAATATAAGTTTATTTTTATAAGTTGTGACGTTCATATTTTAAATTACTCCTTCCTTTTATTTGTCTAGATTTAATGTTGATCTATTATATTTTATGGATTAATAGCGATATGTTTTTAACCATTTGCCAACAAGTGCAATGGAATTCAATATACATTGTTTGACAAATGTAGTAGTTATTATTAATGGTCCCTACTAATCAATGTTGACGATATGATAAATGGACGTTAAAAGGGCAAATTAAGACATTTTTGGAAGGGATATTATAGTCATAACATGAGATTTTAATGTTGTCCCGTTAAAACTACTACCTTTTAGTGGCTATTTATTTGAATTTTTTTTACTATAATATTGGTTGCTAAAAGACTATTGCCAGCGAATACAAACAACATTTAGCAGCCAATATAGTTTTGCAAACAATTGCCATTAAAACTACTATATTTTAGCGGCTATTTATTAGGATTTATCGACTAATATAATAGATGCTAAAAGAATCAAGTTAACCGATATACATTACCTTTAACTATCAATACAATTGCCACAAATGATTACCATTAAGATAACTACCTTTTAACTGCTATTTATTTTAATTTATCGATTAAAACAATGGACGCTAAAAGACCAAAGTTACCAAATATGAAGTGCATTTGGTAGCTAATATAATTGCCGCAAACAATTGACGTAAAACTAATGGTTTTTAGCAGCAATTTATGGTACCCTTTACCCGCAATACCACAATGGCCAAAAAAAGGCTTTGCCGATGCCAACATTGGCGGCGAAACACCATTAGCCGGTATGGGGTATTGCGGCAAATATTATTGTAGCCAGAGCCATACTTTATTGCCGCTAAAGGTCTCTTTTGTAGTAGTGTTTTCTTACGTTGCTTGCTATCAAGGCAAATTAATTGTCAGACCATCGACCCTGAAAGTCGGCATCGAGTCCCCTAAATTTTTGGAGCGTTTACATGGGGACATATATGGACCTATTCATCCACTTAGTGGAGTGTTTAGATATTTTATGGTCCTAATAGATGCATCCTCCAGATGGTCTCATGTGTGCCTCTTATCATCTCGCAACTTAGTGTTTACGAAGTTATTGGCACAAATGACAAGGCTACAGGTGCAATTTCTAGATTATCTTATTAAGTCAATTCGTCTAGATAATGCTAGAGAATTTACATCCCAAGCGTTTAATGATTACTGTTTGTCAATTGGGATAAGATTGAACATCCAGTTGCTCATATTCATACTCAAAATGGTCTTGCAGAGTCATTTATTAAGCGCCTACAATTGATAGCAAGATCATTACTCATGAAAACAAAGTTGCCCATACTGTTTGGGGTTACGCTATCTTACATGCAGCAGCATTCATTCACCTTAGACCGACCAACTATAATAAATACTCTCTATCACAATTAGTATTTGGTCATGATCCCAATATTGCTCATCTGCGAATATTTGGTTGTGCGGTATACATGCCCGTAGCACCACCACAACGTACCAAAATGGGTCCTCAATGAAGGTTGGGGATATATGTTGGGTTTGATTCACCTTCCATAATTTGCTACCTCGAGCCGTTGACAGGAGATTTATTTACTGCTAGATTTGTAGATTGTCGATTTGATGAAACAGCTTCCCACAATTAGGGGGAGAGAAAAAGGAGGAATGCAAAAGAGAAATTACATAGGGAGTCTCATCACTATATCATTTTGATCCACGCACTCGTATGTGTGAGCAGGAGGTCCAGAAGATTATCCACTTACAGAAATAGCGAATCAAATGCCAGATACATTTACCGATTTGCAAAGGATAACTAAATCACATATCCCTGTGGTGATTTTCCTATCCGGATTGATATCCCAAAGGGACCATCTGCTAGTGTCATAGCTTCTGAATCACAAACACGTCTAAAGCATGGTAGACCATTGGGTTCAAAGGATAAAAACCCTAGGAAAAGAAGCATGAAAAAATAATAAAAATGACACTATAAAAGAACCTCATGAAGAAGTCCAAGAACTGATTAATCTTGATATTCCTGAAGAAGTCAGTGAACCCGAAACTCAAGTGAATGAAGAACTTTCAATGAGTTCTACTGGTGATGGAATAAATTTAGATCGATCGAAAGTTACAGTGGATAATGTTTTTGCATATAATATTGCACTTAACCTCATGCAAGAGAGTGAGAATCTTGAGCCTAAATCCATCGAAGAATGTCGACATAAAGATGATTGGCCAAAATGGAAAGAGGCGATTCAATTAGAATTGAATTCATTTGCTAAGCGTGAGGTATTTGGACCTGTAGTCCAAACCCCTAATGGTGTGAAACCAGTTGGCTACAAATGGGTTTTTGTGCGAAAGCGAAATGAGAAATAAAATTGTAAGATATAAGGCACTCTTTGTTGCACAAGGATTCTCTCAAAAGACCGGTGTCAACTATGAGGAAACATATTCACCCGTAATGGATGCAATAACTTTTTGATATCTCATCGCTTTAGCTGTACATGAAAATCTTGAAATACACCTAATGGATGTGGTTACACCTAACCTTTATGGTTCACTTGATACTGAAATTTATATGAGAATTTTAGAAGGATTCAAATTGCCTGATGCATATAAGTCTAAGTCTCGGGAAATGTTTTCAGTTAGATTGCAAAGATCATTGTATTGTTTGAAACAATCCGGACGTATATGGTATAATCGCCTTAGTGAGTACTTGATTAATGAAGGCTATATAAATAATATTATTTGTCCTTGCGTCTTTATTAAGAAGACAAAATCAGGATATGTTATCCTCGTCTTTTATGTTCATGACATAAATCTCATTGGAACCCCTGAAGAGGTCCAAAAGACAATTGAATCTCTAAAGAAAGAATTTGAGATGAAAGACCTTAGAAAGACAAAACTTTGTCTGAGTCTGCAAATTGAACATTTAGCAGATGGAGATTCTGTTCATCAATCTGCCTATACTGAAAGAATCTTAAAACGATTTTATATGGACAAAGTGAATCCATTAAGTACTCCAATGGTTGTTCGATCACTTGAAGTGAATAAAGACTCATTCCGACCTCTAGAAGAAGGTGAAGAACCTCTTGGTCCCAAAGTACCATATCTAAGTGCCATTGGTGCACTTATGTATCTTGCAAATGCAACTAAATCTGATATAACATTTCCTGTCAATTTGCTAGTGATATATAGTTCTTCCCCAACTCGAAGACATTAGAATGGTATTAAGCATATTCTGCGATATCTAAAAGGAACTGTCAATCTCACGACCCAAAAATAGGCGTAACGGTACTCGTCTTATCCCACCAAGACAAGTCAGCCTACAACCCAACGATAACATTAAAATGCGGAATTATAATAAAAAAATAAAAGTTGCGGATGATAAGTCAACTGAGTGAAAATCCCCCAAAACCTGGTTGTCACGTGCACAAGCTTCTAATGTATTACAATAGATTCGAAAGGAAACACAAGT
>JAABOM020000101.1:8834338-8845506 GCA_011800125.2 Solanum clarkiae
TCATTTTCCTTCTCCTCATCAACCTATTCTCATCTCAACCAATCCACCAATCACCCTCTCTCAAGTTTCTTCCGACATAGGACCCTCTACTCTTTTTTCCCAAGCACCACCTCCTCTCCAGAACCCAAGTACTACTCAAGCCTGCATCTCCTCTCAAATTGCCCCTGCTACTCAGATAATCCCCCCTGAAAATTGAGCCCCGCACCAACACAACTCACTGGTCACCCAAATTGAGCCTCCTAAGATCCCTTTTCATATTCCAATCCTTACCAATCCCCAAATTCCTCATGCCGATGTCGACCATTTTGAGGAGAAGGAAAAAAAATGGAAGGCCAAGGAAAAGGTAACCGAATTGGATATAAAGGAAGAAATCGCCAACGCTATGAAGAAATTCCGCTATCCACCTGACGTTGTGGGTCTGGATTATGAGAATCTATGCATTCACCCAGATTTGAACCTGCTAGAGGGGTTCAAAATAACAAAATTTTATACTTTTAACGAGAGTGGGAATCCCCTGGCCCATCTGATGGCATATTGTGATCAGCTAATGGGTGTCGGGAGGAATGAAGCATTACTAATGTGGGTTTTTAGCCGAAGTCTAAGTGGGGAGGCTCTAGAATGGTTCACCTCCAAGGAGATAAATCGATGGGCCAGTTGGAGTGCCATGGCCAAAGACTTTGTTGAAAATTTTGCCTATAATGTTGAGGATGTGCCAGGCCGTTATTCATTGGAGAGGATTAGGCAGAAGTCGAACTAAAGTTATAGGGAATATGCCTATAGATGGAGGAAAAATGCCGCCAAAGTGCTTCCTCCCATGTCAGAAAAGAAAATTATCGAGGTATTCGTGCGCTCCCAGGAACCAGGGTTTTACGAAAGAATGATACTGCTAGTTAGAGCAAAATTCATGGACATAGTTAAAATCGAGGAGAATATTGAAGATGGACTTAAAACGGGTAAGATCACCTGTATATCGAATTCAATAGGAACGTCCGGGATGGTGAGGAAAAGGGAAGAAGATGTGTTAGCCGTCTCCGGCGTACAAGACAAAAGGAGAACCCCTAGCGGCCACCCTAGAAAATTCACATCCCCTCAAATCCATTTTCAACCTACCCAAAGTCCATCCCCCGCCTTTCATGCTCAACAAGATATCACCCTTCGCCCATAAACTATCAAACTCTTCCTTCCCAATACCATTCCCCACAGTATCCAGACTACTAATCTCCGCTGCCAAACTGTTTCCATATACAACCAACTTATCAAAATATATCTACCAGTTACCCAAGATTCCAGACCCCTACACTTCCCCATTGAAACCACCACAATTATCCTCAAGCACCTCCAGCCCCACAAAAATAACCATGACCCTCCTAACTCAAAACCCCCTAGGGTGTTCACTCCACTCTTCGAAAGCCGCACAAAGCTATTTGAAAGGTTGTCAGTTGCAGGACTAATCCAGCCTGCCCTTCCGAGAGCCATGGATGCCAATTCTCATTTCTTCAAGGGTGATCAAACTTGTGCTTACCACTCTAACAGTGTTGGACATGACATTGAAGATTGCATAACTCTGAAGCATAAAATCCAAGATTTAATTGATCGTAACCCGGATGTTCTCCAGACTATCGCTCCATGATTGAGCCTTGGCGGCCAATACCGCATCTATGTTTAGAAATCTGAAACTCTCTTGCATTATTTGCTTGTAATTATTTCTATGTTTGTTATCTAATTGTATCATTTGGAACTACGTTTGACCTGAATTCTCAAGAATGAGATACGTAGGCGGCCTATGTTGGCCTCGGTCATTTTCTTATTCAAAATTTGTATTTTTCTCTACCCCCAAGAGTGAAATTACGTTTGACCTGATTCTTGACTCAACGGGATACGTAGGCACCACAACGGCTCGGTCATACTCCCATAAAGGCAACAGGGACAGAATTTTTGAGAGAAACTCAAAAATTTTGAACAAAAAGGTCTTCTACAACGAATCGAGGTTTCGAGCACAGGAAAGCTTCAACTGGGACAGAATGTTTGAGAAAGATCTCAAAAATTCTTGAGGTGCTTCACAAAGCATAAAGGAATTTGGGTCAAAGACCAAATTCGTTCATTTAAGCTTTACGTGACATGACATTTGGCAAATTTCCCAAGAACTTTTTCAAAATATATTATTTATAATATATCAAGTATTTTGTCAAAATGTATCTCTTATACCTTTTGTCTACCAAAAGTGGGAGATCAAAGCGGTTCATCGGAGATAAGACGAGGAGAAGAAAATCGAAGAATCAACACAGATCAGTTTATTTTGAAAATAAGAAATTTTCTGTGCAGGAAAACTTGCGAATAACTGAGGCGCTCAAGTCATCGGCAATTTATCAAAGATTAGTTTATTTTGAAACTAAGACATTTTTGATGGATGAAGGGAAATCTTTGCAGGTCTCATCAACAAAAGAAGTTGAGGCATAAACAGTCTCATCTCGCTCAGGGCGCAAGTAATTCGCCAGATCAATTCGTTTTAAAACTAAGAAACTTTCTGTGGATGCAGAAAATTTTTCAGGTTTTATCTACAAAAGAATAGCTGAGATGCGAACAATCCCATCTCGCTTAAATCGCCAGTAATTCACCAGACCAATTTATTTTTAAACTAAGAAATTTTCTGTGAATGCAGAAAAATTTCCGCATGTCTTATCTACAAGAGAAAAACTGAGGCGCAAGTAGTTTCGTCTCACTCAAATCTCCAGCAATTTATCACATCACATGCATCGTGGAGAGAGCCAGGTTCATTTTATTTTCCAGTTATGCCAGATGCCAGTTCATTTTCCACTTACGCCAGATGCCAATTTATTTTCTAGATGCCAGTTTATTTTTTAGTTTATGCCAGTTTATTTTCCAGTAGTGCCAAATGCCAGTTTAATTTTCAGTTATGCCAGATGCCAATTTATAATCCAGTTATGCCAGATGCCATTTTATTTTCCAGTTATGCCAGATGCCAATTTATTTTCTAGTTATGCCAGATGCCAATTTATTTTCCAGTTTATGCCAGTTTTTTTCTAGTTATGCCAGATGCCAGTTTATTTTTCAGTTATGCCAGTTTATTTTTCAGTTATGCCAGATGCTAATTTATTTTTCAGCTTATGCCAGATGTCAGTTTATTTTCCAGCTTATGTCAGAGGCCAATTTATTTTCTAGTTTATTCAAGAACTAGTATATTTTCCAGTTGCTGCCAGAATCAGACTATGTTATTTCCAACAACCGACAAGGCCGTTGCATATTCTCATCCAGAACCAGACAATTTTTTTCCAACTGTCGACAAGGTCGTTGCATATTTATCGCCTATAAGGCTATTCTATTTTTCAGTTTATGCCAAAACCAGTTTACCAGGCCGTTGCTTATTCATCGCCGACAAGGCTATTCTATTTCCAATTCTAGAAGGTTGTTGCATATTCAACCAGGCCATTTTATTTTCAAGTCGCCAAGAGGGCCATTTTATTTTCAAGTTGCCAAGAGGGCCATTTCATTCATCTGCCAAGAGGGTCATTCCATCATTCATTGCCAAGAGGGTCATTTCATCATTCATCGCCAAGAAGGCCATTTCATTTCATTGCCGAAAAGGCATTACCTCTTCAAACGCCAAAAAGGTCATTTCATTTATTGCCGAGAGGGCCATTTCATCATTCATTGCCAAGAGGGTCATTTCATCATTCATTGCAAAGAGGGCCATTTCATCATTCATTGCAAAGAGGGCCATTTCATCATTCATGGCCAGGAAGGCTACTTCATTCATTGCCAAGAACTAGAAGACATTACATTTTCAAGTTGCCGAGAGGGCCATTTCATTATTCATTGCCAAGAGGGCCATTTCATCATCTATTGCCAAGATGGCCATTTCATCATTCATCGCCAAGAAGGCCATGTCATTTTATTGTCGAGAAGGCATTACACTTCAAACTACCGAGAAGGCCATTTCATCATTTGTCATTAAGAAGGATACTTCATTTATTGCTAAGAAGAACATTGCATACTCATTGCCGAGAAGGCTATACAATGATCGCTTTATATTGATTCATCATCCATCATGTCAAAGAGAAGAATAGACGTCAAATATGGTAAACGATGTCAACTCTAGCTAAAATTATGATTTTACTAACGTTTTATTTTAGTCATGTCAAGATCATCCGAAAGGATGAAATTCTCAAAGAAACCACAGGAGTGGACATCATCAAGTAGGACACAGCACAATGTGGAACTCTTTCTTAGCAGCAAACTGGGATATAGTCTGAAGGGAGGCATCAAACCTTTCATACACGAGCTGGAATCGATAACCACCACCATTTAACCACACCCCTATCAGAAGACATGTGGGAATTTTTGTGAGTTAGTTAGTTTATTTTCAATTTTGCCTTTGGATACTCTCGACTCTCACAAGAGGCAATTTTCTGAATTCATAATTCAATATTGGGATAGCTTTTGAATTCTTTCAGACTCGTGCGTAAAATCAAGCATTTTGAACTACAAGTGGCCTGAATTCTCATGCAACCTGAGATATGTAGAAAACTCAAACCTAGGGTCCGGCCATAACTTCTCAAATTCAGATTTTTGGCAGATGAAACATGGTCGGCTAAATTGGGTTGATCAAGTTTCTTTGTCCACGATCTCTTTCATCGATCATACCCAAAGAAAGGAACGGCTGTTGACACCCAATTTTTACCCTCCACAGTGTCAAATTAGTCATCGAGCTTTATTTTTATTTTTAACAATTTGAATAATTATTTTCTTTAAAAAAAAAGTTTATATTCAGCGCGTAGGGGACACGCGCCCCTAATTTCTTCACTCCTTCTTCTTTGTCACGCTCATTCTCTTTCCCCTTTCCCTTTCTTATCAAAACCAAAACCAGAAACCCTTCCCCCAATTCCCTTTTCTTTTCTTCTTCTTCTTCTTCTTTCTCCCTCACGTTACAAGCAACCCACTCTCTCTTTCCCTTCTTCTTCATCGACCAGACGCGAAACAACCCCAACAAATCTAGCAAATGCAATATTGTCTAAATCCCTCAATCAACGGTGGTTTTTCAATCCGTTGAGGATTTTGCAAAATCCCAAAGATTTCTTGCCTAAAGGGAGGATTTTGAATTTGAAGTTCAAAATCCGACTCCTAATTTCCTCGATTTGCCCTAATTTTGGGAGCTATATAATCCCTTCTCCTTCTTCGTTCTGGGCAGCCGTCGATAGTGAGAAAGATCAGGGCGGCAGGGCTAAATATGAAAAATCCTAGGAAAACCTAATCAATCAATAGTAGTAGTCATCCTAGAAATCCCCTAGAAATTTTCACAATCTTCATTATTTTCACCAAACACGCATAAAGTTGTTCCTAATCTCAAAATCTTAGAAAAGTTATTGTTTTTGGGGCACTACTCTTCTTGGGGAATTTCGTTGCTTCTGGGAGTTCAATAATAGAATGTTTGATTTTTGAGTCAAGAAGTATTGAACGAAATCCTTGTGGTGTCGTGGTCTATTATTGAAGCTCGTCATCCCAGTTTCGTTACTCCCAAAAAGGTAATACCCTGATTGGTTCTTCTATATTCTATTTCAGTCTCGTGCATAGTGTCTGATTGTGGATTTGATCTTGAGATCACGACAGAATCTGCATGTTTATGTTTGTTCGTCTCGAATTTTTATGACTGGTTGATGAAATAATAATTTATAGTTAGCCTGTTAAGCGTTTTCGAATTCACAAAACTGTTTTTAGTGTCGATGGTCTAGGTTAAGTGTTGATTTCATGTTTCTTGTTGATTTCATGTATCTTGTCCAATCTTTGTGTTTGTTTAGTCAAGCTTTCAGTTAAGTAGCACTTAGAATTGTACATTTTCACTTCTCTTTCGATAGTGAAGCCTGAGCTTGAGTATTCTGTCGAATAATCTCAAACTCATAAAGATATGTTGTGAAGTCTTTCCCTATCCTGTTTTCTGTATCTTCATCCCTGTTTCATTATATTATTTTCAGGCACTTTAACTCTACTTTTGCTTTAACCTCATCTTAAACTGACTCTATCTTGTCTGCTTGGGTAATTTTGATTTGGCTTATCTGCGTTTGTTCAAGTATTAGTCTTTCACCCTGTTAGAATTTCTCTGTGATCTGATCGTTTGAGTTTGTGATATAAGTTATCTGTTTCTTTTTACATTCCTTTGCAATCAATGCTTAAGCCTATGTTTACACATCTGATAACTGGTTATTAGCTTCATAAAATGAGTGTTATTAAGTTTAAGTCTGATAGGATTTTCTATTGGTTTTTATTTTTTTTTAAAAAAAACTATTGTTCCCCTGTCTAAAGTCTTTTGAAGCTGAAAAATGTACTCAATTGTTTGATGACATTGTCCTGTTATGGGTCTTTCCTTTTGGGTCTATTCTTGAGATGTTGTGGCAGTGATTCCTTTTACTATTACTGTCCTCTGTCTGAGATTACCAATCATGCTTAGAATGGATGATTGCTTGTTTGTTCATTGATTTCAAGATGCTGTCATTTGATGTGTTAGTCATCCTTACTAATAAGTTTACTAAGGTTATCGGTAAAGCATTGGTCCAAAGATAAATCATTAGCTCATAAGCATGTTCGGGTCCTCTGTATCTCCTACTGTTGTTCTCACGCTAATGGTGGCTCAGTTATACATCTCCTTTATATATTTTACATTAATGATAATATGTACGGAGGACAAACAACATTTCAGTGTGATTTGTTCATTTTAGTCTGTTGTTAACCCTCCTTTGCTTAATACAGTTCCTTTAGCATTGTTATCAAGTTTGTTTACATCTTGCCATTGTTTTCCATCTCACAAACTTCAAATCATGAGTTACAAATTGTTACATTAGTCTATAAATGTGTTTATTTGCATGACTGCTGGTATGTAGAATATGTTTACTAGTACTTTTCCTCTGTATATTGCGGCTACAACGAATCTTTATTTGCACTTGATGTTGCGATATATTTTGAGCTATTAACTTTTGTTCGTTGTTGTACTTCATATACAAAATCCTAATCCTTATAATCTTTTTTGTTTCATATGAACTAATCCTTGAGTCCAATGGGACTCCATTTCCTTGCATCTTCCCGGGTCGATTTAAATCCCCCCTTCGAGTAAGACTCCGCAATTCACAGTAAAAGGAGCTACCTACTGGGTCATGGAAGCTGAAATAGAGATCAAGGAAGGAATCAATACATATATCAATATGCATCCATATGCGCTCATTGTATAAAGGAAATATGGGTTTGCTAATCCAATTTCCATTCCTTCTATCTTTTCCTTGTTTTATTATACTATTTGTTGATATTTGTCCAACTCTAACATTTTATTGGTTTCAATCTAATTAAATTCCCCAGTCTGTCAAAACCATTTACGTTAATTTTTATTCTATTGTGAAAAAGTGTTCGCATTAAAAATAAAATAAAAAATTAAAATAAAATAAAAATGTGATGTACACTTTAGTTCAATTTTCAAACATAGTCAATTTCTTTCAAGTTTTTAACTTAGTCAAGTCCAGTCAAAATCCTTCAAAATTTTAGTCAATTTTCAAACCAGTCAACTTTTTTCAAAGTCAGTCAAATCTTTAAAAGTTAGTCCACTCTCCTAATCGTCGGATAACCGTATTTAGCGGCCATTTCGAGTGCGTAAAACCTTCTCGAAGTGGAAATGTCAACCCGAACGTTTTCTCTGAATTTTAAAAAGATTTTTCTATTAAGTCTTTTTAAATATTTTGTCGGTTTCCTAATTATCCTTAAAATTAGATGGCGACTCTGTTTTTCTTTCAAAATTTCGAAAATTGGTTTTTAATTAATTTCATTGAGTTTTAAACTGATTTTTGAATTTTCATTCAAAAAGTCATTTTTCGGCATAACAGCCATATCAGTCACATGTGCATGCGACTTACGTCTATCAATCAATGTTAAAAGCTAAGAAACCACCCTCCTTTCAACCTCCCTTAGTCTTTTGTCTATTAGGCGCAATGGAATCAATCTCATCAATAAAAATAATCAACGATGCATTCTTCTCAACTTCATCAAACACCTTTCTCAAACTACTCTCACTCTCACCAGACATCTTAGACATAATCTCAAGTCCATTTATAACCAAGAAATATGCACCAGTCTTATTAGTAACAGCCCGACCTATCACCACTAGAAGTTGGAATTAATTTTAGAGAAAAAGTAAAAGGATCATAATAGGGTTGACATGCATGTCTTATGCAAAGGATGTTGGCATATCTCATAACAGTGGGGTGAGATGAATGTCAATTTTCTAAAAGTGGCTTTGAAGACATGGTCGTACTGCAATATGAAGATTAAAATAAAGATACGAAGGGAAACTGAAGGCTTTATTAGATGCGATGTTGTTTTTTGTCCATCTGGGCAAAGCATTCTTTATTGTTAGGGGAAGGAATGTGGCAGAAAAATTAGGCAAGGAGAGGGATAAATATTGAACAACTTCAAAGAGAAGGAGTGGGGGTGTTCAAAAGGAGTCGATATAAAATGGATGTCCAAGGAGTGAGGGCATTCGAAAGGAATTATTAAATAGATGATGAGGCAGAATAAGGAAAGACGTCGTTTCTATCTATTTGAACAAATTCAAAGAGAGAGCGTGAGGCTAAAGATGACTGGCTATTTGAACAAATTGGAAGAGAGGGCTTAAGGTTGAAGACTGGAATGACGTTGTTTCTAAAATGTCCCAAAAATGTGCTCTGGAATGCCCATAATCATAATTTTCATATATCTCAAAATCCATGCATGATATCAAAAATTCGACTTCATATTCTCGTTCAGGGGGCAAAATTGAGTGGAAAATGAGTATAACTTGGATTTTAGAGGACCCGTAGCGAAAAATAAATTTTATTAATTTTCAATTTCCAGTGTGCATCCGTGACCAGGCCGCGACGCAAACTGGGCACAAATTAGTGTAAATTTCTCCTCCGCGATGGGTCCATGTCACGGACCAGACGTGGACCAGTGCAATATTTTTCTTAATTTTTCTATTTCGTCCAAGGGCATTGGGGGTAATAGCCCCATGCTTATTAAAATGTGAAACCTCTTATACTTAACTATTTTTCAACTTTATATCGCTCAAAACCCTCACAAAAATCTCTCCAAGGCTTAATCAAATATTTCATTTCAAATTCAAGGATTTCAAGCTTAGCTTTGGGACTCAAGGATTCACTTCAAGCTCTAAGTTTCCTTCAAGCTCATCTCAAGAAAACCCAAGTTTGAGGTATGTGGGTTTCATCCATTGGGTCCTTTGACCCATGGAGCCCAATCTTCTTTTTTATGAAAAATTCCATCATTTCAAGTTGTATTACTTATGGGTACTATTATTATGAATATTGCATGAAAGTTAGGTTGGGATTTTATCAAGTATTGTTGATAACTCATGAATATCTATTTTAAACTTATACTGTGAGTTGATTTATGTCTATCGAGATTATACATGATTTGATCTATGAAAACTATGAACTATGATGAACTTTTGATATAGATTTCATGATACCCAAATTGAGGTTTTACCTCGATATTGATGGGTTGGTTTTGAATTGATTTTACTCCTGTTGTTTACTCTTGAATTGCATGATTTTGAACAAATATCATGTCCCCACCAAGTGTTTGATAAAATTACATGACAAGAATTCTCAAGTAGTTTTTGATGATCTATTGTATAATTTTACAAGTCTAGGTTATTGATGATTTATTGAGTTCTTATGCTAAGTTTTATGCTCTTATGAATTGTAAAGCCTATTAGACGGGGTTATGAACTATGTTATATGCTTTACCCTCTAGTACTGGACCAGTTTCTACATGAAGGGGTTATGAACTATGTTTTATCTCTCACTCTCATGTACGAATCAATACTACTCATTATCTTATATCTACGTGAATGAGTTATGAACTATGTTGTATTCCTCACCCTCATGTACGATGTAATGTTATGCAATATCTTATACTCACATAAAGGGGTTATGAACTATATGGTATGCCTCATCCTCATGTGCGATTCAATATTTTGTATTATCTCATGATTACATATAGGGATTATGACCTTATCTACCCTCATGTACTATCTATTATCTCATGCTTACATGTAGGGGTTATGACCTATGTTATTTCTCTACCCTCATGTACTACCCATCACCTATTAGAAGAAGTTATAACCTATGATTTATCCCTCACCCTCTAGTACAAGGTATTTGGATGATCTATTCATGTCAGTTTATTGTGTTAAACAAGCTATGTAAGTATAATTATTCTCAAGCTTGTCTTATCTTAAGCATTGATTACATATGGCATATTAAGCTTATGTTCATTGGTTACGATTAAGCATATTATTTATTATAGCTTGTGATCCTTGTTGCATTGTATCCCACATGCTTAGTACATTCAAACGTACTAATGCATACTCTATGCCTACATGATATTACCATGTAGGGGCCGGAGCACCTTTTGATCATCCTCCACGTGGCCAGTACGATCCTTGAAGCAAGCTTTGGTGAGTTCTCAAGTCCGAGGACACTATCTTTGTTATTTTTGCTAATTTTGAGGTTTTTTTTATGTTGAACACTTGTTACTATGAGGGTGAGCCCAGAAAGTATCGTGACCCTCGCTCCATTCCATGTTAGAGGTGTTGTTAGATATTTGATGTACTTATGCTATGAACTTGACTCTTTTACATTTTTATGAATATCAAGACTTCTCTTAGTCCTGTTTCCCTTTATTTATATCTCTTGTATTGTTTATTTTGCTTCTCCGACCAAGAATGTGTGAATGATATGATAAGAGGCTTGTTTAGGGTCCCTTCGAGTTCCCGTTCGCCGTGTCACGTCTAGGCCCTAGGCTTGGGTCGTGACAGTTTCCTTTTGAGTTGTAAGGAGATTCCTTTTGCATATTGGTGAAGATGAAAAAATAGATCATCATTGGCAGCGACGAGGCGCTTGAGTTAGCAACGAAGAAGGGAAAGGACGAAGCGGAGCAAAGGCGACATTTACTGTAAAAAAGGGTACAATTATGTGGAGGCTCAACCGGGCGAACTGGTGCTTTGGAAGGAAAGGGGAAGATTAAAGTTGTAAATTTAAAAATAAAAAGGAATTGGTGGACTCTGAGGGCACCACGTAGGCCGGCTGCCAATTCTCTTATACATACATACATACATA
>JAABOM020000101.1:8845606-8928030 GCA_011800125.2 Solanum clarkiae
GGTAGTATTAGAGTTAGGAGTTAGAATTTGAAGTTTGGGGATTTGTTGGGTTAAATTGGGAGAAGTGAATAGGTGATATTCTTACATGAAATTGTCCCTATAGGAGTCTTCTATATATGTATAACGATAATTGAACAAAAATTGAACCGAGGAAGCAAGAATCGATAACCAAAAATCGAAGCCAAAAAATGGCAGTCCCCTGTAGCCTTATTTCACCCTCATATCATACTAAACATTCCCCAATACTCATCAAAACATTTAGCCAAATATTTCACTCCTAGATTCAAGTCTCAAAACCTCTTTTGGATCTAAGGATTTCCTTCAAGCTTCAAGCCTCCATTTTCAATCTTCATCAAGAGCTTCTCCAAAGATAAGGTATGTGGGTTTCAACCATTGATTCCTTTCACCTATGGTGCGCAATCCTCTTTTCTACTTAAATTGTATGATTTAAAGTTGATTTTACGTGTGGGTTTTGTATATTAAGAAATTTATTGCAAAGTGATTTGAGTTCATGAAAGTATGTTTGTTTAGAATGTTTGAGCTCTAAATCTTAAATTTAGTGTTGGAATTGACGAAGGGTATTGATATATGTTGCTTGATGGTGTTACAAATCATTGAATAATGGTTTTACATAGGATTTACTTGCATGTTTTCACTCTTGAATTGCATGGTTTTATACTAGTACTACACACCCGCCAAATATTTGATTAAATGTCCGGTTATGATTTCTTGAGGAATTGGAGGTCAAAAGCATGTCATATGAATTTAAAGATTTCATGATGATTTTAATATGTGTCAAATTCATGGAAATATTAATGATGTTGTAAAGCTGGGTTTGAGCCCTTTCTTAGAGATTTCACCTCTTGTGAGCCCCTTAATGTTGATATTAATGCAAGGGTAAGGTTGATGATGATCTATTCTTATGATTGAAGTTGGGCTCACCATTTGAGGTCAATGATGTTATGCGCTACTCATGCCATGTCCCCTATGTTGGTGCAAGTTATCGAAGCTATGATTATCTTATATATTTCATGGGATTTGATTTATCACCCAGTGGACTAGAGGTGAGTCCCCAAGTCCCAAAACTATGTGAAACCATAGGATGATGGTATGCCCTTGCTATACCAGTGGATCCATCTAGTGAACTATCTCTCAAAATCCTTTTTGAAATTGGGTCATATTCCCATAAGTTGAAGTGCGTTCTTAAATCCTTTCCGAAATTGGGTCGGGTTCCCATAAGGAAGGTTACTTTATAAGAAATGGGTCATGTTCCTATAAGTTTAAAGTATGATTTACCTTGGCAAGTAGACCACTTCTTTATCGTGAGGGGTAATCATCGAAAATCCAAGTCGTAGCTCGCTTGGTCTTATTCTATGTCGATTGAGGTCTCTTGCCACACCTGTGTATTATGATCTATATGAGTTGAATGAATTATAAGCTTGTTTTACTTATGCATAGATCATACATGACATGTTGTTATATTATGCTTATTTCCTATTATTATGAATTTTGACTATGATATCTATCTCTTGTTGCATTGTATTCTACATATTTAGTACATTCAAATGTACTAACACATACTCTTGCCTTCATGAAATCACCGTGTAGGAGCCAGAGCCCAAATTGGTCATTATCCTCCTCCACGTGGCTAGTTCGGTATCATTCAAGTTTGTTGGTGAGTCCTCCAATCCAGGGATGTTGGTCTGTGTTTCTCTTATTATGTATTGAGGCACTCTTCTTTATTGCTTATGTTGATTATGAGGGTGAGCCCTATTGTATGTCTTGGCACCCACTCTTATCTATCTTGTAGAGGTATTGATGGACAAAACTATGTATTGATGCTATGAGTTGATTTTATTATCTCTTGATTCTATGTTATGACAAGTTTTCCCTTAGCCCCTTTGCCCTTATTTCAACTCTTCGAGTGTCTTTTAATTACTTCCACAACCAAGGATGTGTAATGATATGCTATGAGGTTTGTTTCGGGTCCCTTTAGGTTCCCCATTCATCGGTCACGTCTAGGCCCTAGGCTTGGGTCATGATAGTTCCACCTTACCATATGGGACTAGTCAAATTGAAAGAGTTGAAAGAGAGGTTGCAGGATCTATTGAGCAAGGGATTCATTATGCCTAGTGTATCTTCTTGGTGTTCTCTTGTCTTATTTGTGAAGAAAAAGGATAGATCGATGCGCATGTGTATTGACTACCGATAATTAAACAAGGTGACTATTAAAAATAAGTACCAGCTCCTCGTATTAATGATTTATTTGATCAACTTAAGGGTGCTTCTATTTCTACAAGATTGACTTGAGATCCGATTATCATGAATTGAACATTAGGGTGGCGGATATTCCTAGGACAGCCTTTCAGACACGTTATGGCCATTGTGAGTTTGTAGTGATGTCTTTTGGGTTGACTAATGCCCCAACAACATTTATGGACTTGATGAATAGGGTGTTTAGACCATACTTGGATTCTTTTGTTATTGTTTTCATAGATGATATATTCCCGTAGTAAAGAGGAGCGCGAGTATCATTTGAGGATTGTACTTGGAATTCTTAAATAAAAGAAGCTCTATGCAAAATTTTCAAAGTATGAATTTTTGGTTAGCTCGGTGACATTGTTAGTACATGTGGTGTCCAAAGAAGGTGTTGTGGTGGATCCTAAAAAGATTGAGGTAGTTCGAAATTGGGCCAGACCTACTTCAGTTACTGAGATTCGGAGTTTCTTAGGCCTTGCAGGTTATTTTGAATGATTTATGGAGGGGTTCTTATCTATCGCGTCTCCCTTGATTAGATTGGCCCAGAACGGGGTGGCTTTCCAGTGGTCTGATGAGTTTGAGGTAAGTTTTTGAAAGATTAAAAACTCATTAACTACTGCTCTGATATTGAATCTATCCATTGAGGGAGAGCATTTTATTTCATATTATGATGCTTCTTGAGTTGGTCTTGGTTGAGTCTTGATGTAGAAGGGGAAGGTGATAGGTTACGCATCGAGGCTGTTGAAGGTTCATGAGAAAAACTATCCTACTCATGACTTAGATTTGTCCGTTGTAGTGTTTGCATTGAAAATTTGGAGGCATTATCTTTATGGTATGCATTGTAAGGTGTTCACAGATAATCACAGTCTCCAATATATATTCAACCAGATGGATCTCAATTTGAGAAAGTGAAGATGGCTAGAGTTACTCAAGGACTATGATATGACTATTCTTTATCATCCAGGTAAGCCAAATGTGGTAGCAGATGCCTTGAGTCGAAAAATATTAAGTATAGGTAGTATGGCCTTTTTATAGTTTAGAGAGCGTCCTTTGACTATGGATGTTTAGTCCTTAAGAAATAGCTTTGTGAGGCTTGATATTTCAGAATTTGGTAAAGTTTTGGCTTACATGGAGGCAAGGTTGTCCTTATTGGAGCATATCCGGGCTCAACAATTTGATGATAGTAATTTAGGTAAGATTCAAAATATGGTGTTAAAAGGCAAAACCAAGGAGGCAATGCTTGATAGTGAGGGAGTTTTGAGGAGAAAAGGTCGTATTTGTGTTCCTCGTACTGGTTATTTGACTAGGTTGATTATAGAGGAGGCCCATAGTTTGAGGTATTTTATTCATCCGGGGGCTACCAAGATGTATCATGACTTGAAGCAACATTATTGGTGGTGTTGTATTAAGAGCGACAAAGTAGATTTTATGTATCATTGTATGAACTATTAGCAAGTGAAGTATGAACACCAAAAGCCTGGAGGTGTGACTCAGAGGATGCCTATACCTGAGTTGAAGTGGGAGCGTACTGCTATGTCTTTGTGGTGGGGTTTCCCTGAACCTTGGGTAAGTTTGATGCTATATGGGTCATTATAGATCAATTGATTAAGTCTGCACATATTATACCAGTTCAAACTAGTTATAATTCCAAAAGGCTAGTAAATATCTACATTAGGGAGGTAGTTTTCTTGCATGGGGTGCCTATTTCTATCATTTCAGATCGTGGTACACAATATACATCTCACTTTTGGTGGTCTATGCAGAAGGAGTAGGGTACTCTAGTGGATTTTAGTACAACCTTTCACCCTCAGATTGATGCTCAGTCTGAGAGTACTATTAAATTTCTTGAGGATACATTGGGAGCTTGTTCTATTGACTTTGGTGGTTATTGGGATCAATTTTTATCTTTAGCGGAGTTTGCATACAATAGTAGTTACTGTTCGAGCATTGAGATGACTCCATTTAAGACATTGTATGGTAGGAGTTATTGATCTACCATTGGGTGGTTTGATGCATTTAAGGTTAGGGCATGCGGGACAACTTTGCTAAGGGAGTCCTTGGACAAGGTCAAATTGATTCAAGATAAGCTTTTTATAGCTCAAAGTAGGCAAAAGAGTTATGCAGATGGAAAGGGTCGCGATTTGGACTTTATGCTTGGGTAGAGAGTTCTATTGAAGGTTTCACCCATAAAGGGTGATGAGATTTGGGAAGAAGGTTAAGTTGATCCCATGGTATATTGAACCTTTTGAGATTGTTGAGCATATTGGTGAGGTTGCTTATTAGTTAGCTTTGCCACCTGCATTATCTGTGTTAATCTTGTATTTCATATCTGCTAAAGAAGTATCATAGGGTGGTGCTCATGTGATCCAATAGGACTCGGTTTTACTTGACCAGAATTTAACTTATGAGGAGGAGCCGATAAGCTTCTTGGATAGAAAAATTCGAAAGTTGAGGTCAAAAGGTATTACTTTGGCGAATGTTTAATTGAAGAATCATCTTATTGAGGAGGCTACTTGGGAGACTGAGTTAGATACGTGGATAAAATATCCCCATCTTTTTGAGAACTTGGGTATGTTCCATTCTTCTACCGTTCGGGGACGAACGCTTTTTTAGTTGTAGATGATGTAATGACCCATTAGGTTATTTTGGGCACTATACACTAGCTTACGGGTAAATTTTAAATAATTATTACAATTAGTGGTTAATGTATTAAGTTTTTCTATTTTTATAATATCTTATGAAAAACTTGACTCATATATTAAAAGAAGTAATAGGATGTAACATTTGGATCACAACCTATTATTTTTAAAAAGAAAAGAAAAGGGGAAAGAAATAGGGTTGTGAAGTCACTTACGCCTCCTCATAATTTCTTGTCAATTTCAGGTAATTTAAAGTAATTGTTTCTTTGTTGTTTTCTTTTGTTTATTGTTCTGATTGAGGGCTAAATATGGATAAAATTATATGTTGTCCTTGAAGCATCACGTGTGGGTAGAAGAAATTGGATCATTCAATTAACATTACTATATGTTTGTCTTAGTAAATTAGTATTACTGTATGTTTGGATTATTATATTAGTGTTACTGTGTGGTTGTCTATTACTAGTGGGTGGGTCCCTTGCTCCCTTTAGGAGTAATATTTGAGTAATATGGAATTGGGGTCATTAGAATTATGCAGGAAGAAAGTAAGCCGAGGAAATTCCATTTTTTTTTTTGAATTTATTCCTGCTGGACACGTTTGTTTGGGGTATTACAGTAGTGATTGTTCCTGGGTTTGCTGGATAATAATGATAGAATGAGTAGCGATGAGGGAGATGTAATCAGAAGGTCCTTAAATTGTAGCTATTCCATCTTTTCAAAAGAAAATATGTTTTCTTTTGAAGGAAATTCCTAATGTGTATTGTTGCCAGTGCTTAAAGTTATGGATAGTTTAGTTGATCAAGTTTTGATATTCTTTTATTGTGATTGAAATTTTGGAGTTTGAGATAAAAGTATAGCAATATAGGTGTCTAAAATAGAAGTATTTACAAATATTGTATATTTGATAGATTGGTAACGTTCTGACGTCTTATGAAAGGAAAAGAAAAAATCTTAATGATTCATGACATATGTTCGGCAATTGAGGTATGTTAAGGATTTTAGACTTCATTGAAGGACCTTTTTTGAATTTGAGATTTAAACAATGAAATCGAGAATGGGTAAGGGTGAAAGATATGGGTCTCGTACTAATGCTGTGATAGGCATTGGTGCAAGCACCGGCGTTCTAAAGGTAAAGTTTATTACTATAGTATGATAAATTGTAATCTGAGAATACTAAAGCATATGGGCATTAGCTGATGTAGTACAACTTAGTTTCATTGTGTGGTGGTGTTTCTTTATTGAATCCATATATTTGTGATAGTTGAGGTGATTATATGTTGTACTTATGACTGTGGTATTGTGTTGCATCACTATCCCCTATATTATTGACATTACATTAAGCATATATATTGATGTGATATGGAGTGGTTGTCGAGATTATTGTTATAGCTTAAAAGTTTTGCATGTGAGATCATCCTTCCTGGGATAGGTGATTTTATTAGATTGAGTTGAGATGGTCCACACAAATGCACAGATATTGTCCGTGTCGGTATATGGATCTCGCGAGTCCCCTATGGGTCATAAACCCTTGACATATTCATGAGAGTAATTATGTATATATTATTTAGAGATGACTTGGCATTTCAGGTATATCATTTCATGGTGTTATATTGCATCTTATTATACCCATCATTCTTGTTGGTCGTTCTCATGCCCAAGTCCCGTGAAGGCAGACTGACACCCATTGCCAATAATGCTCGGGAGAACTAACCTGTGTCTATGTGCTTTCTATAAATATTATAAGGGATTTCTATATTCAACATGCCTTTAAGAAAGTAAGCAGTAATAAGAAGCCAAAAGGAAATGCATATGGCTAGGCCATTGGAGCCACGTTGTCTAAAGTATGAGACATGAACACACTTTAATTTACATAGTTCATAAAGCCTCTAGATAAGGAAAAGTATCTGATAAGGGTTGGTATAGGCTCCACCTCGACTGACTATACAATACAAAAATATAAGCTCTAGACACACAAAGCTTCGAAGCAACTTGAGCTTGGTAACATCGATTGGATATCCTGTACTCCTACTGGGGAGCACTACTAGCACTTGTACCTGCAGCATGAAAAGCAAGTCCCCTATAAGGGACGTCAATACAAGATAATATACTGAATATGTAAGGCAGGAAATATTGTATATGAAGTAATAACTCAAATGAAACTATGCACTGGTGTAGGATAAGAGACCACCTTTAGTTATATTGTGGGATCATGTACTTTATGTTCTATTTATTACTTTACCTTTACTGTATAATCTGTGAGCAACATGTAATACAAATGACCAGCTGATCAGTGGAAAATCTATATCGGGATCGGCCCTGGCTAGGATTTTCGTTTCATCCCTTGGGCTACCCTCCGTGATAGGATCGACCCTGGCTAGGTGATTCTTCCACTGCTCGGGTTACCACCCATCAATAGGCAATATACTTTATCTTTATATTACATTTGAGATGATTCTTTTGGTCATAATATTAGAGTTGTGGGACTGTAGATGTAGCAAGTGACATGTAAATAATCATACAAGACAATGTGACAATGAAAAGAGTGCGTTACACAAATAATGAAATGTGTATGAGATGATAACTCGTGAACTTTATTTAGCAACAAGAATCCATGTAACTTGGTGTCCATGTATGTATACAGATTTGAAGGTGACTATGTGTGGGAGCATATGAATATGTAAAAGAATGGAGACACGGTTAATAGTTGTATCGAAGTTGGTAAGTGCCTTTATGTTCCAAAGAAGAATCTAGATTTCATGCCAAGTAATACAAAATCGAGTAGCCATACATACTTCGATATATGACCTCATTATTACCTCAGAGTAACCTCCTTTTACCTAAAATATTTATCTACAATAGAATAGTCAATTATACTGGTATTAGCAGCTAAGAAACACTTCTTGGCAGTCCAATCTAATGTAAAAATAACCTTTGGGGAACAACCCATAAGCATCGACCCAACGACGTTATTTTATCCCTTCCACCCCTACGCATATATGTATATTACCCATTATATATACATGGTGTGTACAACCTAGTTTAGGTTCATAACATGTTGGAATAGTCCAAAATTCACAGCACACCCTAACTTCACATGACATGCAATCAGGTAGCACAACCTTATGCCATTTTCCTATATCTCAACGTCAAAAATTCCAAAATATTAAAAATTTAACCAAACTGTCCTCAACCCATCTATACATAAAAAAACCTTAAAAACTTTCTCAAAACAACACTAATGCAGTCATGAAGGGCGTCAGACAATAGCCTTCCATCCATCAGCCCCCAAGTCCCAATCAAAATCACACTTAAGATAGCACAATAACACTCATTGTTAAGTGAAACTAAATTAGGGAAAAAACCTTGGATTAATATCTATAACTTAAACCATATTAGGAACATAAACTTCTCTTCATAATCCAGCCTACAAACCATAGATAAGTCACTAAAAAAAGGCAAGTTTGCAGCAACTTTCTAAGCATATGTTGTCCTACCTTTGTTCACAAGCACAACTAGCATATACTTCTTATATGTCATGGAATAAGTATAACAAATACATGGATATTTCTAATTACCTTAGCCATTAAGAGTTAGGTTTCATTCAAGAACCCTAGAGGGTTTTGTGACTGCCTTGTGAAGTGAAGTAAAGAGAAAAAAGAGTCTTTAGGAAAGCTGAAAATTGTTCCAAAGTGAAATGATTTAAGGGACTATTTTTAATCCCTTTTAAAGGGAGTCTTTTGTCCGACTTTCTTTTGAGCTTCTGAGCAAATATCAAAAATATTAATAAGCTAGTGATACAGCATCTTAGGCGTCTCACTTGGGCTTAAATGGATCTCAAAGTTGATGGACCTTGGTTGCCGATTTTCCTAATTCATCTTCACTTAGTTTGGGCCCAATTAGTCAAGTGGGTTGTGATGTACTTAGGACCTTTTATTATTCATCTTGGGCTATAAGTATTGTCCATTTATGATAGTAAAACATTGGCTAAAGTTACACTATTAACATGGACTTTATTCATTACCGGACTTGGAAAGATTTGGCGTCGGGTCTCGTCTCCATTTAGCTAGCATATTTAAGCTAAGCATGTAGGTGACTCACCTGCTAGCTTCCTAAGTTCTACAAGCACCCCACTTCTTTTGTCTCATTTAAGGTCTTGATCTCCTTAATTTGACTTAAAACTTATTTACACTCGACCCTCTACAGTGTTAGACATATATGTCGCCCTCTAATTTGAGATTCAAGCACTTTTAAAATTTGGCGCTAATTTGAAAAGCCATATCATGTTTCATTTGCATAGTACTAGTACTTTAAGATGTGGGGTGTTGCAGTTATGCTTTATTGGTTTTTGACATCATGTGATATTTGACTACTCCCATTTTGATAACACTTGATTGTTAAGTATAGTACGGACTTACAAAATTAGAAGATTATATCTTTTATATATACTCCTGTCACTACTTCTTCGTTGTTGGTCAATGAGACATGCTGGGTACATATGGTTTCCCACTTATACTGCACTTGTTGCACTCTTTTTTGTGGTCCAAATTCAATTCCGAGTACGAACACATTCCATGGAGCTATTTGAGTTTAAGCTTGGGTAATCCTGGAGTTATGGTGAGTCGCTTGGCTATTCTTCACTCCACACCTCCCTTTATCTCATTGATCATTGTGTTTTTTATATTCGGACAAGAAATTTCTTATGTTTAGACTTGTCATCCTATGACATCTTCATCAAGAATTACAGGCCATAGTCCACCAGACTAGTTGTGAACTTTCATAAGACAAGATAAATTATGTAGAAACCTCAAGTTAGAAAGTATGGGGGAAAACCCCAACATCAAACCATCATCTCTATATCTATGAATCCTCTAATTCTACGGTCTAAGAAGGTACCATGAAAGGTCATGGCTACCACAAGCTCAAAGAAAAAAACTCCAAAAACATATAAAAGGAGATAAAAGGCATCCTCCAAATGCTGGAGAGGACTCACCAAGTCTCTAAAGCTAGAAATCTCTCAAATTCCACGAATCACCTACTGATGTCCCCAGTGTATTAATTCTGCATCATGAAATGATGCATCCCCAAATGGCATCATTATGTGGAATGTACAGGTATGTAAAATGAGCTAAAACTAAATAGTATAGGAAGAATAACATGAAATGACATCAACTCATTCGGTACTCATCTTAGCTTAGGATAACAAGTAGACAGTATCACATCAACATCAATCAAGACTCATATCAACACATCAAAATCAGAGTACTATCAAGATGAAACCTATCTTGGAGTTTCTCTAACCAATAACCATCACCTTTGAGCCGGTGATGATACAACGAAGTGATGTCATTCCCACATTCGTCCAGTACCTTGCCGAGGTAAAGGAAGTGTCTCAGCGGATCTATATATCTATCAAGTCATATTTTGTGACATAAGAAAACATCCATTTTCACGGTCCAATCCTCTCCTACGCGGCCACGTAGTTAATGAGTTTAAGTAGGACTTACTCTTACTCATTTAGATACTCTATACTTCTCCCAAGATTCAATATACTCATAAGCTATCAAGCATCAAGATGTCTCATCACTTAAGTGTCTTTCGGACAAGAAGACCAACTCATCTCATCATCTATCAACTCAAGGAATTAGGAACGCCCTTTTAAGATTAAATTTGTCCTATTTAAGACTCTAGGGATATCAATCTCATCAACATCAATCATCAACACATTCCTCACAAGACCAGAACCACAACAATAAGCACGTTTATATTATCAAGGCCCTTGATATCACCCCTAAATTCATTCTTGTAATCTTTAACAAATTAACCAAGTAGGGTTCATTTGATAATTTAGATAAACCATTTAAAAAAATATTTCAAGTTATGGTGATCATCATTTCAATAAAAAATATGTAAAATAAAATAGTTTTCAGTAAAACATTCAAGAATTTTACAAACAGAACCCATCACCTTCAACTATAAACTTTCTACAATCAAAAGGGGCACATAGTAGAACAATTCCTCGTTGTGGGTAGCATTACATAACTGAGATGATGGATTCTTAGGATTCTTCAAGGAATTGACCCCAAATCTTGAACTTCCCAAGTTATATCCTCTTTCTCTCTCAAGAAATTTTACAAAAAGGTTAGGAAAAATGGGTTTTGAAACCCTTAATCTAAAGGAAAGACCCTTAAACACGTTTTTGGGGCTTAATTAGGATAGGTTGGGGAATGACCAAAGTGCGCTTCCCGAATTAAAAGAAAAATTTGCTTTGGAAATTACACAAGTCCACGACGTGCCTTGGACGCAGACGAATGTATTTCCCTCCAAAATCTTCCCGTTGAAAATTTTCAAAAAACTTCAAGTGTCAGTTCGCGTTCCCTCCATGTCGCGCCTCGGGCACGGACTAACATTTTTTTCGTATTAATTATGAAAAATTATTTATTGATATGATTGCTATAAAATTTGGTCAAGGCCGACTATATATTTTATGTTGATCACAAATCTAGACTTGAATTTTCCATAGGAGCTTGACGCATTATGCGCATGATTCCTTCCTAAGTGTATTTTGATAATTTCAAGCGGTATTACATTATCTTCCCCTTGGGAACATTCTTCTTTGTATGATGAGTAGAGGTGGGATTAAGACATGAGTGAACTCAAGATCTCTCTTAATACCTCAGTAGAAATCTCAAACTCTCAACTACTCATCAACCTTTATAACTTTACTAGACTCAAGAATAGAACAAGCATATCAACTCGAGAATGGAAAATTCAATTAAGTGAAGGATAGGGAAATTACATTCGACATCATCTTCATTTGGCATGAATAGGTATGGGTTTTGATTCTCATAGCTTCCTCAGCTTCCCATGTAGCTTGCTCAATAAATTGGTTCCTTCATAAAACCTTGATAGAGGCTATTTCTTTATTTCTTAGCGTAAAAACTTAATGGTCAAGGAATTGGACTGGAATCTCCTCATAGGCTAGGCTATCCTTCATTCCTGTACTCTCAATAGGGATCACCAAAGTAGGATCTCCCAAGGATTTCTTCAACATCAAAACATTGAATATCAGATGGATCCTGTCTAACTCGGAAGGAAATTCTAACTCATAAATGACCTTCCTAATCCTCATCACAATTTGATAGGGCCTGATATAACATGAACTAAACTTTCCCTTCTTATCGAACCTCATGACACCCTTCATGTGTGACACTTTCAAGTACACCCAATCATACACCTCAAATTCCAAGTCCCTTCCTCTTAGATCAATGTAATCCCCATGGACTGGTGGAAAAGATCAGGTCCAATCAACTCAGCTTCACTGACTTCAAACCACTCAATCGGTGATCTACACTTCCTCCCACACAAGCTTCATAAGGGTCAATTTGGGTACTTGCACGATAACTATCATTGTACGTGAACTTGATCAATGGCAAGTGGTCATCCCAATTCTCCTTAAAGTTGAGAATGCAAGCCCTAACATATCCTCCAAAGTCTAAATGGTGCGCTAGTCCTGTCCATCTTTCCGAGGGTGAAAAGTTGTACTCAGATTCACTTTGGTACCCAATCCCTTCTGAAAGGATCTCAAAAATTGGAAGGTGAATTAAGCTCCTCTATCTGAGATGGTGGACAAGGGAACCCCATGCAACCTCACAATCTCACGAATGTATAACTTAGCATACTCCTCTGCAGTGTTAGTGGTCTTGACTGCCAAGAAGTTAGCAGATTTGGTCATCCTATCCACGATTACCCATATCGAATCATTTGCTTTTGGGACCTGGGCAACCTGGTAATGAAATCCATATTGATCATCTCGCATTTCCACTCTACAATTTTATAATTATGAGCTAACCCACACAACCTCTGATGTTCAAACTTGACCTATTGATAATTGGGGCCTTTAGAGACAAATTCAGCAATGTCCTTCTTCATTCCATTACACTAATAGACTTCTCTTAAGTCACGGTACATCTTGGTGGACCCAAGATTAATAGAATATTCAGAGCTGTGAGCTTGAAACAATCCCAAAAAGTGCCCGTTAATGTGCCTTGAAAGTGCCCGGAATTGTAATTTCTATATATCTCAAAATCCGTATGTGATATAAAAAATCTGACTTCATATTCTTGTTCAGAGGATCAAATTGAGTGGGAAATGGGTCTGACCCCAATTTAGAGCAACCGTAACAAAATTCAAATTTTCAAAGTGAGATGAAAATAGTGTTTAGGAATGTTTGGGGCGCGATGCGCCTCAGTGTATTTTCCAGTCTTATTTTTTTAATCCAGTTGAAGACTTTTAAGTCTTGGGCCCAAGTCTTCTAACACGAGAAAATACCTATTCTTAGCTATATTTCACCCTCATATCATTCTAAATATTCCCCAATATTCACTCAAACACTTAGTCTTATATTTCTCAGAAAGTTCAAGTGTCAAAACCCTTTTTGGATCTTAAGGATTGTGCTCAAGCTCTAAGTCTCCATCACCAATCTTCATCAAGTTCACCTCCAAAGCTAAGGTATGTGGGTTTCTTTCATGAGTTCCTTTCACCCATGACACCCAAGCTTTCTTTTACTCTAATTTATATTATTTAAAGTTGATTTATGCATGGATCTTGTTTATTATGAAAATAACTACTCACTATGTTGGGGCTTATGAAATTGTGACTATTTTACTATATTTTGGGCTACGAATTTATGATCTATTGTAAGATTTGATGAAAGGCTTTGATATATATTGCTTGAAAGTATTACCAAGTATCTATTGATGGCTTTACAATATACGTTCCAAGATGATTTCACTTTTGAATTGCATGATTTTATACTAGCACTACAGACCTTGTAAGTGTTTGATAAAATGTCCAGTTATTGTTTTTTGAGGAATTGAAGGTCCTATTCATGTCTTATGAATGGAATACTCCATGATGATGAAGACATGAAGGAATGATGACGAAAAGGAATATATATATATATATATATATGATGAAAGGATTGTACATGTATATGATATTATTTTTATAGTTTTGGAGATGACCAAGCCTAGCTCGGGGGTTGTAGGCCCGGGTAACCTTGTTGAGGGGTTAGTAGCTCGATCGCCTAGTTCGGGGGTGGTAGTCCTGAGTAGGCTTGTTGGGGGTTTGTACCCATCAACCTTGTTGGGGGTTTGTACCCATCAACCCGTTGGGGGGTTTGTACTCCATCAACCTGTTGGGGGATTTTTACTCCATCATCCTAGTTGGGGGGTTTGTACTCCATCAATCTCATGAAGGGGATTGTACCTGATATGCCTATACAAGGGGATGGTAGGCCTTGTCTTGCACTATAATGGTCATTCCTTACACTCGCATTATATTCTATATGAGCATGATTTTACTTCAAGCATCATTCATATAAGTCATATTGTTAGTATGCTATCTATTGGTTATGATAATGCATTTTGCCTATAATGCCTATCTCTCGTTGTGTTCCATCCTATATACATAGTACGTTCAAACCTACTAATGCGCACTCCATGCTTACATGATATCACCATGTCGGAACCAGAGCTCCTATTGATTCTCCTCGTGGCTAGACGGATTTTTCGAGTTAGCTTATGGTGAGTGCTCAAGTCCGGGGGCAATATCTATCTTCTCTCAAGCATATTTTATGCTATAGTTTGTGTGCTTGTATTACCTATTTTTATTAATATGAGAGTGAGCCCGGTTGCTTCTTTTAGCCCCGGTAAGTATCTAAGGTTTAAAGGTGTTGTTTGACATGTTGTATGTCTATGCTATGAGCTTTGACTGTCTTGTTTCTTGATGTTATGATATGGAAGTTTTCCCTTAGTCCTAATTCCATTGTTTATGCTTATCTCTTAGTGCCATTTTTAATTGATTCTGTGACTAAGGATGTTTAATGATATGCTATGAGGATTGTTTGGGGTTCCTTCGAGTTCCCCATTCGCCGGGCATGTCTAGGCCCTAGGGTCCGAGGTATGACAGAGCTTCTTCCATGATTCTCTCTCGAACACCATCATCAATTAATCACACAAAATCTACCCTGGTATCTCAACATGTCATCTCCCCCTTTGGAGAAAACATCACTCTTTGCTTGTGAATCGCTTCTTTCAATTATAGTAATAAAGGACCTTGGTCTTGGTTACCCTTTACCTCTTATACCAGGGATAAAGCAGACCCATTCTGAATGTTGAGTCTGCTTTCATTCTTCTCATAAAGTTGTACTCCTAATTGGGCCAATCTATACTCTTCCCTAGCCAACTCTTTCTTCCCTTCCTCTATGTAGGTAGTACAACCCATAGAAAGCTTGCTAAGAGCATCAACAACAAAGCTAGTCTTACCTGGGTGGTAGAAAATGATCATGTCATAATCCTTGAACAACTTCAGCCATCTCCTCTGTTGCAGGTTGAGCTCTTTCTGACTGAAGACATATTGCAAGCTCTTATGGTCAGTAAACATATCCACATGCACTCTATATAAGTAGTGGAGTCAGATCTTAAGTGCGAACACCACTGCTGCCAACTCAGGATCATAAGTCGAATAGTTCTTCTCATGAATCTTACATTGTCTAGAACTATAGGCTATCACCTTCCCTCTATGCATTAGCACAAAGATCAGTCCAACTCTGGATACATTACAATATATCATGACGTCCTCCATCCCATCGGGCAAGGTCAAAACTGGTAATGTAGTTAATCTAGTCTTCAACTCTTGAAAACTTTTCTCACATTTGTCAGACTACTAGAACTTGACCTTTTGTAAGTTAGCTTGGTTAATGGTGTAGATAAAGAAGAAAAGTCTCAATGAATCTAATATACTAACCTGCCAATCCCAAGAAACTCCTTATATTAGTGGGAGAGGTCAGTCTAGGCCAGTTCTTAACCACTCCAATCTTCTGGGTATCCATTTGAATATCATCGCCCGAGATAAAATGACCTAGGAAGGACACTGACTTGAGCCCAAACTCACACTTTAAAAATTTTTCATACAATTCATGGTCTTTGAGAATTTGTAAAACCCCTTTAAGTGGATTGGTATGCTCCTCTTCAGCCTTAGAATATACCAGGATATCATCAATAAATACAATCACAAATATATCAAGATATGGTCTGAATACTCTGTTCATCAAGTCCGTGAAAGATAAATATGAACTATTTAACTCAAACGACATAACCAAGAACTCAAAATGGACATACCTTTTCCTAAAGTCTGTCTTTGGAATATCACATTCCCTCACCTTCAACTGATGGTAACACAGTCTGAGGTCTATCTTGAAGAAGCAAGAGCACCCTGAAGTTGGTCAAATAGATTATCCATCCTGGGGAGGGGATACTTATTCTTTATTGTAGCCTTGTTCAATTGTTAGTAGTCTATACACATTCTGAGAGATCCATCTTTCTTATGCATGAATAGGAGTTCCCCAAAGAGAAACACTAGGTCGTATGAAACCTTTTTCTAGCATGTCTTTCAATTCTTTCAATTCAGCAAAGACCATTCTTATAAGGTGGAATTGAGATAGTTTGGGTATTTAGGAGAACATCAATCCCAAAGTCAATCTCTCTATCAGGAGGGACTCCAGGAAGATCATCAGGAAACTCATTTATGTTTGGGACTGACTCTAGAGTAGGGGACTCAACATCATCAGGCTTAACTAGCACAAGATATAAACACAACCTTTAAAGATTAGCTTTCTGGCTCTAAGATAGGAGATATACTTAATCTTAGGAGAAACAAAACTCCCTATTGACTCTAAGATAAGTTTGTTGGGGAATTGAAACTCAACAATCCGCGTCCTACAATCAACAGAGGCATAACAAGCATAAAGTCAGTCTATGCCAAGGACCACATCAAAGTCAACCATCTCCAATTCTACCAAGTCATTTCACGTATCTCTATGGTAAATATATACTACACAGTCCCTGTGAACCCTCTTATTTAAGATAGACTCACTAGTTGGAGTGGAAACAGAAAAAAAGGGTCGTGCAAACACTCTGGAAGGATCCTAGAAGTGACTACTCTTCCCATATGTGTAATAAACAACTTTGCACATGCGATACTCACCCAGATAGAGTTCACCATACTTGTCACAAGGTGGCTTCCCCTTCGTACCTCGGATCACACTAGCTTGAGATTGAGAACATTGGGCCCTCAAATTCTGGTAATAATAAAACTTCTAATTATACTTGTTTTGTTGGACAAGTGCGGTCAATGCAGAGGGTGCATAGTGAGAAGACCTCTTCTAAAAGTAGGATTTATCACCCTTATTCTGTCTTTACTAGCTAGGCTCATGCCCTGCTAATTTTGTTTTCCTGCTCATCTACTATTCTCTATCTCTCTTTTTATCTTCCTCTATTTTCAGGGCATATACCATAGTCCTGGAGATGTCCATGCATGGGATCAACAACGCTGTTTTGCATTCCTTCTTCACATGCCTGCCCAAACCACACACAAACTTCTTCATCCTCGCCCTTATGTCTTAGACCATCTCTAGAGCATATCTAGATAGCTCAATAAACTTGAGGTTGTAACCCATAATGGTCATTCCCTCTTGTTTTAACTTTATGAACTCATCAACTTTTGCCTCACTCAACTTTTAGGGAAAGAAGTGGTAAAGAAATGTAGCCTCAAACTCATCCCACTCTGTAGGCTCAGCATCTTCACCTCTACTATCCTTCCATTGGTTGTAGAAGACATTTTTGACATCTTTAAGCTTATAGGAGGCAAGCTCAACTCATTCAATATCATTCGCATACATGGCCATCAAGACCTTCCGCATCTCATCGATAAAGTTCTGCGGGTCCTTCTCAACCTTTGACTATGTATAAACTGGTGGGTTCATCCATAAGAAGTCTTTAAGACTAGTTGCAGCTATAGACTCTTGTGAACTTGAACTAGGGGCCTGAAAACCTTGATTGTTACCCTCGGAGACCATTAGTTGAGTGATCATAGTAGTTG
Organism: Solanum clarkiae; assembly: GCA_011800125.2. Lineage (NCBI taxonomy): Eukaryota > Viridiplantae > Streptophyta > Magnoliopsida > Solanales > Solanaceae > Solanum > Solanum clarkiae. The sequence goes on from JAABOM020000101.1 coordinate 8,863,441, forward strand.
CTCCCCTGAACTCTGCCTCTGAGGTAGAGGCTGGCTATGGCTATGCAGGAGGAACCTATGGGACCTCAACAGTCCTGGCAGGTTGACCACATCTCCTTGTCCCCATCTAAGTAGGGACCTCTGGTTGGGAAGTCTCAATGGTTGGGGTTGAGGTTTCTCTCTAAGAAGCATTTCATTTTGGAGGCATGTTCGACAAATGTGTAACACTCGAATTAGAATAAAGTTTTCATAGAGTTGAACTCTATCGCACGAACTAATATCATAGAAAAACGTTAACACTTCCTAATGTCCTATTGCCTCCTTCTTATGAAGTGTAGTGCACAACACACCCATAAACAAGACTCTACTAGACCCGATTTCATAGAATACCTAGGGCACTCAAACTCTGGTGTCAGATACCAAGTTTCTCACGCCCCGGGAGGGTACCCTAGGCATAACTGGCACTCAAATATTATTGCTAGTCCCCAAGAGAATAACCTGGCCTTATATTAATAATTATGTAATAGTAGGCAACTCTATCCTATCACATCATCCTCAAGAATTATGAGTTATAGGCCGTAAGACTAGTCGTCAACATTCATAAGACAAGATAAATTATGTTGAAACCTCAGGTTAGAAAGAAAGGGGAAAAATTGCAACATCAAACTATCATCTCTATTTCTATGAAGCCTCTAATTCTACAGTATAGGAAGGTACCATGAAAGGAAATGGCTACGACAAGATCAAAGAAACAAACTCAAAAAATATAAAAAGATATAAAATGTATCCTCCGAATGCAAGGGAGGACTCACCAAGTCTCTGAAGCTAGAACTCTCTAAACCTCAACGAATCACTTACTGAAGTCCTTTATTTTCTAAATCTATATCATGAACTAATTTAGCATTAAATGGCATATGTACGTGGAATGTACTATATGTAAAATGGCTAAACCTAAATAGTATAAGTAGAATAATATGGAATGACGTCAACTCATTGGGTACTCATCTCAGCTCAGGATACGGAGTAGATAGTATCACATCAACATCAATTAAGACTCATACTGTTAAATCAATATCAGAATACTATCAAGATGAAACCTATCTTGGAGTTTCTGTAATCGGCAACCATCACGTATGAGCCAGTGATGATACAATGAAGTGAAGTCATTATCACTTCCGTCTACTACCTTACCGAGGTAAAGGACGTGTCTATTGGCAGATCCATAAATCAATCAAGTCCTCTTTTGGAACATAAGGAAACATTCATTTTCACAGTCTAATAATCTACTACGATGACCATGTAGTTAATGAGAGTGAGTGGGACTCACTCTTACTTAGTTTGGTGGTCAATACTCCTCCTAGGACTCAACATGCTCATAAGCTATCAAACATTAATATTTCTTATCACTTAGTCTCTTTCAGATAAGAAACACCAACTCATCTCATCATCTATCAACTCAAGGAATTAGGAATGTTTTTCTATGATTAAATTAGTCCTCTTTAAGACTCTTAGGATATCAATCTCATCAGCATTAATCATCAAAACATTCAACTCAGGACTAAAACTATAACAACAAGCATGTTTATATCTCAAACGACCCCAAAAGGTGTCTGAAAATATGCCTCGAAAGTGCCCGAATTCGTAATTTTCATATATCTCAAAATCCATGCGTAATATCGCAAATTCGACTTCATATTCTTGTTCAGGGGAAAATTGAGTGAAAATGGGTCTAACCCCAATTTTAGAGCAACCATAGAAAAATTAAATTTTTCCAAGTTTGCATAAAACTGTGCGGGTCCGCATTGGTATCGTAACACGGCTCCATTGCGGACTAGTGGTATTTTTGCCCAATTTTGTTGTTTCGGTCCACGGCTTTAGGGTTTTGTCCCGAAGCATTCCCATGCATAAAAACACTTATACTTAACTATATTTCACCTTTATAACATACAAGACAATCCCCAAAACTCTCTCAAACCCTTAAAAAAATATTTTACTCAAAATTCATGTGCCAAATCTCATTTTGTATCTTAAGAATTACATTCAAGCTTCAATTCTTCATTCCAATCTTCATCAAGGAATTCTCCAAAATCAAGGTATGGGGGTTTCAACCATTGGGTCCCTTCACCCATGGCGCTCAAGTTTTCTTTTTACCTAAATTACAAGTTTCTACGTTGATTTTACTTATGGGTTTTCTATTATGAATTTGACTATGAACTATGTTAGGGTTTTGTAAAAGTTTGACTGGTTAAGCATATGTTGAGCTATGAATTTTAGACCTATCTTGAGATTTCATGAAGGGTTTCGATGTATATTGCATGAGAATATTACTAAGTGTTGGTGGCTAGTTTTATATGAAGTTTTTTTGAATGATTTCACTCTTGAATTGCTTGGTTTCACACTAGCATTACACACCCACCTTGTATTTGATAAAATATTTGAATTATGTTTCATGAGTTATTAAAGGCCTAATGCATAGCATATGCATTAAGTGACTATATGATGATGAAAGGATGAAATATATGTGTTGATTTCATGAAAAGTATCTATTGCATTGTGAGTTGACCATAGCCAATTGAGGGGTGATGTGTCAGTCACCTCAGATGGGGGTGGTAAGCCATCAACCAATTGAGCGGTTGGTACCTAAATCACCCTCGGATAGAGGGTGGTCATGTCTGTCAACCAATTGATGTGTTGGTACCTCAATCACTTCCCACGGAAGGTGCTTATGTCCGTCAACCAATTGAAAGGTTGGTAACTCAATCGCCTCAGATGGGGTGGTAAGCCATCAACCAAATGAAGAGTTGGTACCTCGATCACTTCCTATGGAGAGTGGTTATGTTCATCAGCCAATTGAGTGGTTGGTACCTCAAGGAGTTGGTACCTCAATCACTTCTACGGATTGGTCTACCTCAGATTCCAAGTACTAAGTTTGCTTGGTCTAGATGATGGTCGCTTCCTTCACATGTAATATGTTCCATATAAGTATGTTTTACGTCAAGCATCATTCATACATGTTATTATATTATTATGCTATCTATTGCTTATGATATTGCATTTTGTCTATGTTACCTATCTCTTGCTAAATTGCATACTACATACTTAGGTACATTCAAATGTAGTAACGCATACTCTATATCTATATTTTGTAACCCTATAGGAACCAGAGCTCTATTTGATCATCTTTCTCCTCCACGTGGCTAGTACGATTTCTCCCAAAGCAAGTTAGTAAGTCCTCAACTTCGAGGACAAACTTCCCTTAATTCAGTCTATGTATTTACTCTTCTTATGTTTCAAATTTATGACTATGAGGGTGAGCTCGGTTGCTTGTCTTATCCCTTGCTATGTTTTATGTTTACAGATGTTGTTGGACAAGTTATGTATTATGCTTGAGTTTTTACTCATCAACATTATTTAAGTATTAAACTCTTTCCCTTAATCCCATTTTCCCTTGTTTATTCTTTCTTTTGTTGTTTTATCTTTCTTCCACGACCAAGGATGTGTGTATGATATGCGAAGAGGCTTGATTGGGGTTCTTTCGGGTCCCTCATTTTCCATGTCACATCTAGGCCCTAGTTTGGGTCGTGATAATATCCTCAAGGATCTAGACGTCACCCCTAAATTCTTTCTTGCAATGTTTAACAAAGTAACCAAGTAAGGTTCATATGATAATTTAGATAAACCATTTAAACAAATAGTTCAATTTATGATGATCATCAATTCAACAAAAAGTATGTAAAATAAAATAGTTTTCAGTAATACATTCAAAAATTTTGTAGATAGAACCAATCAACTTAGAATATCAACTTTCTACAATCAAAAGGGACACATGGGAGAACAATCTCATGTTGTGGGTAGCCTTCTATACCTGGGATGAGGGATTACTTAGGCTTCTTCATGGAATTGACCCCAAATCTTAAATTTCCCAAGCTATGTGCTCTTTCTTTCTCAAGAACTATCATGATCCAAGCCAAGGGTCTAGATGTGACACGGCAAATAGGGAACCTGAAGGGACTCCAAATAAGCCTCTTAATACGTCATTCACATATCTTTGGTCTCGAAAGCAAAATAAATATCAACAAGATCTAATGAAAAATGGAAGTGGGACTTAGGGAAGTCTTTGATATTCATAAAAACATAAAAGAGCATGGTCTTAAACAAAGTGACAAAATTGAGGTGCTTGTAGGACTTAGGAAGCTAGCAGGTGAGTCACCTACTTTCTTAGCTTAAATTTGCTAGCTAAACAAAGACGAGGCTCGACGTCGAATTTGTCCAAGCCTGATTATGAATAAAGTTCGTGTTAAGGGTGTAACTTTAGCCCATGTTTTAGCATCATAAATTTATTTTTCAGTCCAAGAAGAATGTAAAAAGGGCCCAAGTACATCACAACCCAATTGACTATTTGGGTCCAAAACTAACTAAGAGGAATTTAGAAAATGGGCAGCCAAGGCCCATCAACTTTGAGACCCATTTAGGCCCAAGTGTAAGGGTCAAGTTGCAGCATCACAAGACTTTTAATAAGTATTAATATGTTGTCAAAAATTATAAAGAAAGTTGGCCAAAGAGAGCCTTTATAAGGGATCAAAAGTAGCACCTTAAGTCATTTTACTTTGGAGCAATTTTCAGCTTTCCTAAAGCCTCATTTTCTCTCTTTGTTTCACTTCACAAGGAAGCCTACACAACCCTCTAGGGTTCTTGAAGGAGACCTAAATCTTGAAGGCTAAGTTAAGTGGAAATATCCATGTATTTTTTATACTTATCCCATGAAAAACAAGAAGTATATGCTAGTATGGTTGTGCTGGAAATTTGGACAACATGTGTCCTAAGGATTGTTGTGAACTTTTCTTGTTATTTAAGAGGATTTTCTCTTCTTCGTTGGCTAAATTATGAAGTAAGAATTATGTTTTTAATAATTTATAGTTTCTTAGTGATATAGCTAGGTTGCTGCACTACTTTTACAGTCCAAAAGGATGAGTTGTTGTAAGACGTCGTAATTGTACTCTTAAAAGAAACTTAAGAGCTGATAATTGTAATTTATTATCCCACGACCTTCACCTGATTTGAGAATATTTGTGGACTATTTTAAGATTGATTTTATTTGTAAAAAACTTTGGATATTCTTTGGGTAAAGTTGAAACAGGTTCAGGATTGTTGACGTCGAAATATGGCTAAGGGATGTAACGTTATGCTTCCTGTTTGTATATTGCGTAGAATTATTATGTGTTCTGCAATGTGGGCTACTGTAAGACTGTTAAGGGCCTGAAAAAATATGTTTATAACATGTACATAAGAACGATTGTTAGAAGATACTATTATAAGTGAAAAGGTTGAAGAAATACCCCTGCATCGCTAATTAAAAGCTTGCAACCTGGGTGTTAGTTTCTATGATATTGGGATGTCAAAAAATCTTTCTTTGCTGCTAATACTAGGATTATTGCCTAATTTATTGTAGATAAATATTTGAGGGAAAAAGCAGTCACTCTAAGATAGTAACGAGGTCGTACAACGAGGTATGTAAGGCTACTTGATTTCATATTACTTGGTATGAAATCTAGATTCCTCCTTGGCATATAAAGGCACTTACCAACTCTGACACAACTATTAACCATATCTCCACTCTTTAACATGTTCATATGCTCCCACACATAGTAGTCTTCAAATCTGCTTACATACGTGGATACCAAGTTACATGGGTTCTTGTTGCTAAATAAAGTTCATGAGTTGTTTCATCTCATATGCATTGCATTATTTGTGTAACGTACTTTTTTCATTTTCATATTGTCTTGTATGATTATCTACATGTCACATACTACATATATAGCCCTACAACTCCAATATTGTGACCACTGGAAAGAATCATCTCAAAGGTAATTGAGAGGTAAAGTGTATTACTTATTGATGGGTGGTAGCCCGAGTGGTGGAAGAATCACCTAGCCAGGGTCGATCCTATCACGGGAGGTAGCCTGAGGGGTTAAGGAAGAGCCTAGCCAGGACCAATCCTGATACTGTTTTACCACTGATCAACTAGTCATTTGTATTACATGTTATTCACAGATTATACAGTAAAGATAAATTGATAAAAAGAACATAAAGTACATGATCCCACAGTACAACTAAAGGTGGTATGTTATCTGACACTATTGCATAGTTTTATTTGAGTTGTTACTTCATATATAGTGTTTCCTGCCTTACATATTCAGTATATTATCTCGTACTGACGTCCCATACAGGGGACCTGCATTCCATGCTGCAGGTACAGGTGCTAGTAGATCTCCCCAGTAGGAGTATAGGATATCTAACTGTCGTTACCAAACTCCAGGTTTCTTCAAAGCTTTGTGCATCTAAAGCTTATATTTTTGTATTGTATAGTTAGTCGAGGCAGGTCCTATCCCGACACTTATCAAATACTTTTCCCAATCTAGAGGCTTTATAGACTATGTAAATTAAAGTGTGGTTATGTATCATACTTTAGACAACGTGGTCCCAACAGCCTAGCCATATGCATTTCCTTTTGGCTTGTTATCACTGTTTACTTTCTTAAAGGCATGTTAAATGTAGAAATCATTTATAATATGTATAGAGAGCACATAGATACAGGTTGGTTCTCCCAGCCTTTATTGGCAACGGGTGCTAGTTCACCCTAACAGGGCTTTGGGCATGACCAAGGTTGCATGGGGTTCCTTTGTCCATCATATCGGATCATGGGGCACAATTTACTTCATATTTTTGGAGATCTTTCAAAAGGGATCTTGGTGCTAGAGTTAAGCTTTCTACGGCCTTCCACCTTTAAACATATGGTCAAGCCTAGAGGACCATCCAAACCCTTGAGGATATGCTTAGAGCATGTGTGTTGGAGATTATAGGTAGTTGGGATGATCATCTCCCATTGATTGAGTTCACCTACAACAATAGTTATCATTCTAGCATCGGTATGGCTCCTTTTGAGACTCTTTGTGGGAGACGTTGTAGATCACTAGTCAGATGATTTGAGGTTGGGAGGTAGCTTTGCTGGGACTAGATATGGTTATGGAGGCTCTTGATAAGGTTAGGATGATTAGAGAAAGGTTGAAGAAGGTCCAAAGTCGTCAAAAATCCTACGCCGATATGAGAAAAAGAGAACTTGAATTCAAAGTTGGTGATTGGGTTTACCTAAAGTTTTCAACCATGAATGGTGTGGTCAATTTTGGTAAGAAGGGCAAGTTGAGCCCTAAATATATTGGTCCTTATAAGGTCATGAGGAGGGTCGGCAAGGTATCTAATTAGTTAAGGTTGCGTAGTGAGATGGAATTGGTTCATCGAGTGTTTCATGTGTCTATGTTGAGAAAATGTGTGGATGATCCGAATGACACTATGCCTCTTGATGTTGTGGGTGCAGTTGAGGATAAGTTGACATATGAATAGGTTACGGTTTAGATCTTGGATAGGCAAGTTAAGAGGTTGAGGAATAAAGAGGTGGCTAACGTTAAAGTCCTTTGGAGGAATCAACAAGTTGAGAGTGCTAGTTGGGATGCTGAAGTGGATATGCAAAGGTGATATCCTTAACTTTTCCACTCCAGTCAAACCTAAGGTATTGATCTAAGTCCTTTATATAATCTTAAGTCTTAAGTCAGCCCCATGTTATTGTATATGTTCATGTTTAAATTGACAAGCTCATGATGATTTTCATTTATGATGCAATTTTTGAAATGATGGTTAAGTGTAGTTTTATATATCTATGTGGGCTGAAATTTTCATCTTTGTGCCTCTCATATACGTTTCTTTGACATTTGGGGACGAATGTTCCCAAGGGCGAGATATTGAAACGACCTTAAAAAATGTCCAAAAATGTGCCTCAGAATTGTCCGAAATCGTACTTTCTATATATCTCAAAATCCATGCGTGATATCGAAAATCTGACTTCATATTCTTGTTTAGGGGGTCACAATTAGGGGAGCAAGGGTCTAAACCCGGATTTTAGGGCAACCATATAAAAATTTCTAATTCCCAAATGTCAATTTCTAGTGAGCAGCCGCGATGCGCACTGGTACAATTTTGTGCCTTCTTTTTAATTCATTCCAAGACTTTTAATTCTTAGGCCTGAGTGTCGTCAAATGTAAAAATACCTATACATAACCATTTTTCACCCTCATATCATTCTAAGCATTCCCCAATACTCACTCAAACATACAACCAAATTTTTAAATCCTATATTCAAGTCTCATACCCTCCTCCAGAACTAAGGATTTCTTTCAAGCTTCAACTCTCAATTTTCAATCATCATCAAGAGTTCCTCCAAAGCTAATGTATGTGGGTTTCTTTCATGTGTTCCTTCAACCCATGATACCTAAGATTCCTTTTACTCTAATTTACATGATTTAAAGTTGATTTACAGTTGGGTCTATCTTATTATTAAAATCACTTCACTCTATGTTGAAGCTCATGAAATTATGACTATTTCGCTTTGTTTTGAGTTATGAAAACAAGGTCTGTTGTAAGATTTGGTGAAGAGTTTTGATGTAAATTGCTTGAGGGTGTTACCAAATATCTGTTGAAGGTTATACATTGAATATTTTAGTATGATTTCACTCTTGATTTGCATGGTTTTACACTAGCACTACACACCCTCTAAGTGTTTGATGAAATGTACGATTATGGTTTCTTTAGAAATTGAAGATCCAATGCATGTCTTATGAGATGAATGACTATATGCTGATGGTATATGATAATGATATGATGAAATGATGATGAAGTGAATGCATGTATATGGAGCTCTCTATGCAGTTTTGGAATGTGACCATGCCCTAACAGGTGGTTACGCGCCGCGTAACCTTGTTGGGGGTTTGTACCTATCAAGGGGTTTTTACTCTGGTACTAAGGGTGGTAAGGTGCGATGATCCACCAACCTTGTTGGGGTTTTGTACCCATCAACCTATCGGGGGGTTTGTACCCCGGCAACAAGGGTGGTAGGATGCGACGATCTACCAACCTATTGACGGGGCTTGTACCTCAATCACCAAGGGTGATAGGGTGCGAAGATCCACCAATAGTAATTGCCTCTTCTTACACATATGTTCTATTCAGCGTAAGCATGTTTTACTTAAGCATTAATCATGCATGTTGTGTTGCTACTATGTTATCTATAGCTTATCTCTATACATATTGATTATGATGCTTTTCTATTGTTGCATTGCATCCTATACACTTAGTACATTTAAATGTACTAACGTATACTCTACGCCTACATGATGTAACCATATAGGAAACGGTGCTCAAGTTGATCATCCTCCTCCACGTGGCTAGTCCAGTACTACTCAAGCTAGTTGGTAAGTCCTCCACTAAGGGGACCTTAGTCTAAGTTTCTCTTATTATGTATTGACACATTCTTCTTTATTATTTACATTAGCAATGAGGGTGAACCCAGTTGCTTTATCCTGGCCCCCACTCTATCTATGTAGTAGAGGTGTTGTTGGATATGCTATATACTTATAATATGAGCTTTGACTCTTTTGTCTCTTGATTTTGATGTTATGCAAGCTTTCCCTTAGTCCCATTTCCCTATAACTACTTTTGTATATCATTTAAATGCTTTTGCAACCAATGATGTGTAATGATAAGACGAGAGGTTTGTTTGTGGTTTCCTTCGGGTTCCTCATTCACTGTGTCACATCTAGGCCCTACGCTTGGGTCGTGACATGAAGATGGAGACTTGAAGCTTGATTTCGATCTTTATGAATCCGAAAATTATTTTGAGATGAGTTTAGGACTAAAATATTTGGTCAAGTGTTTGAATGAATATTGGGGAATGTTGAGAATGATATGAGGGTGAAAAATGTCTAAGTATGGGTATTTTTACATTGGGGAATACTTAGGCCCAAGACTTAAAAGTCTTGGACCAAAAGAAAAATAACTATACATAAAAATATACATGTCCACGTCAAGGACATGATAAGAGAATTGTCATTCTTCATTTGTGCACCCTGGTGCATCATGCCATGGGCGCGAAATGCTCTTTTGAAATCGTCACTTAGAAAATCAAAATTGTTAATCTTTTGCTCTTAAATAAGGGTTAGACTCATTTTCCACTAAAAATGACCCCCTGAACAAGAATATGAAGCCAGATTTTCGATATCACACATGGATTTTAAGATATATGAAAATTACGATACCGAGCACTTTCAAGGCACATTTTTTGACACTTTTTTGGTGTAGTTGCAATATCTTTCCCTTGGAAACATTCGTCCCTGAATGTAAAAGAGAAGTATATGAGAGACACAAATATAACAATATCAGCCCTCATAGAGATGCAACAACGTACTTAAACATCATTTCCAAAATTTCACCATAAATGTAATATCATCATGGACTTGTCAATTTAAATATGAACATATGCAATAACATAAGGGTTGAACTTAAGAATTGAGATCATATAAAGGACTTCGATCAATACCTTAGCCTTGAGTGGAGTGGAAAAGGTAATGATATCACTTTTACATATCCACTTCGGCCTCCCAAGTGGCACTGTCAACTTGTTGATTCCTCCGAAGGAGCTTAACGGAAGCCACCTCTTTGTTCCTCAACCTCTTCAATTGCTTATGCAAAATCTGAACCAGAACCTCTTCATATGTCAAATTATCTTCAACCACATCCACAACATCAAGAGGCACAACGGCATTCGGATCACCCACACATTTCCTCAACATAGACACATGAATTACCAAATGAACCAAATCCATTTCCTTAGCCAATTCCAACTCATAAGCTACTTTGAAAACCCTTCTCATCAACCTATAAGGACCCATATGTCTTGATCTCAACTTGCCCTTCTTACCAAAATGGACCAAACCTTTCATGGGTTACACTTTCAAATTAGCCCAATCACCAACTCATAATACAAGATCCCTTTTTGTCATATTGGCATAGGACTTTTGGCAACTTCGGATTGTCTTCAACCTTTCTCTAATCATCCTAGCCTTCTCAGGAGTCTCCATAACCAAATCTTGTCCCAATAAAGCTACATCAATAACCTCAAGCAAAACAACCGGTGATCTATAACGTCTCCCATAGAGAGCCTCGAAAGGAGCCATATCGATGCTAGAATGATAGCTATTGTTGTCGGAAAACTCAATCAATGGAAGATGATCATCCCAACTACTTTTAAGCTCCAACACACATTCTCTGAGCATATCCTCAGGGGCTTGGATGGTCCTTTTGGCTTGGCCATCCACTTGAGGGTGGAAGGCCGTAGAAAGCTTATCTTTAGTACCAAGACCCCTTTGGAAAGATCTCCAAAAATGTGAAGTGAATTGAGATCCATGGTCCGATAAGATGGATAAAGGAACCCCATGCAATCTCACCAAGTCCCGGATGTATAGCTTGCATAATGTTCAGCCCTATATGTGGTCTTAATTGGTAGGAAAAAGCCAATTTTGTCATCCCAATAATCACAACCCAAATGGAATCAAAACCTCTCCTAGTCTTGGGAAACCCAACCACAAAATCCATTTAATCACCTCCCACTTCCAAGTAGGAATCTCTATGTCTTGGCTTAGGCCACCCAGCCATTGATGCTCGACCTTGACTTGTTGACAACATTGACAACCGGAAACGAATTTGGCAATGTCCCTTTTTATCCCTTCCCACCAATATACCTCTCTCAAGTGTCTATACATTTTGGTGGAACCTAGGTGGATATAATAGGAAGAGTTATGGGCCTCATCAAGGATCTTTTCGATCAAGCTATCAACACACGGTACACACAAACTACCTTTGTACCTAAGGGTATCATCTGCCCCTTGAGAGAAAACCTCCAGCTTGCCCTCTTCACCAAGACGTTTAACTCTACTAAGGAGGGATCAAGATCTTATTTTGCCATCAACTCATCAACCAAAGAAGACCTAGAACCATCCACAATAGCAATATCACCACCACCAACCTCCTCCAATATAACCCCCAACCTAGCCAACCAATGCACTTCTCTAGCCATCTCCTTCTTACCACCATCAACATGAGCTAAGCTACCAATAGACACCCTACTCAAGGAATCCTCCACCATATTTGCCTTACCCGAATGATAATGCACACTCCTATCATAATCTTTAAGAAGTTCTAGCTACCTTCTTTGCCTCAAGTTAAGATCTTTTTGAGTGAAAACATATTGGAGGCTCTTATGATCGGTGAACACATCAATGTGCACCCCATACAAGTAATGGCGTCAAATCTTTAATGCAAATACCATGGCTGCTAGCCTAAGATCATGGGTAGGGTAGTTCCTTTCATACACCTTGAGTTTCCTAGAAGCATAGGCTATCACTTTACCATTTTTCATTAGCACACAACCCAAACCAACTCTAGAAGCATCACAATGTACCAGAAATCCCTCAAGCCCATCCGGTAGAGACAATATAGGAGCGGACACAAGCTTATCTTTTAAGGTTTGGAAGATCCTCTCACATTCATCGGTCCACACAAACTTAGCATTCTATAAAGTCAATTTTTTATAGGGGAAGCAATAGAGGAGAACCCATTTACAAACCTCTGATAATACCCCACTAAGCCTCAGAAATTCCTAATGTCCGATGGAGTCAACAGTTTAGGAAAATTTCTAATCATATCGGTCTTTTTAGGATCCACCTTGATGCCATCACTTGACACCACATTACTTAGGAAAGCAACCTCCTTCAGCCAAAATTCGCACTTTTCATATTTAGCATACAATTTCTCCTCCATCAATCTTTGCAACACAACCCTCAAATAGGCCCTATGCTCCTCCTCACCACGAGAATAGATCAAAATATCCTCAATGAAGACCACAATAAAGGAATCATAGTAGTGTTTGAAAACCCTATTCATAAGGCATGAAGTTGTTCGGTTCATTAGTCAAACCAAAAGACATCACAACAAACTCATAATGCCCATATCTAGTCTGGAAGGCCATCTTGGGAATATCACACTCCTCACCTTTACTTGATCATACCTCGACTGAATATCAATCTTAGAGAAATGACTGGCCCCTTGCAATTGGTCAAACAAATCATTAATTTTTAGAAGAGGATATCTACTTTTTATGGTGAACCTATTGAGTTTCTAGTAGTCAATACACATCCTAAGTGACCCATCCTTCTTTTTCACAAACAATACCGGTGCACCCCAAGGTGATTCTATAGGCCTAATGAACCCCTTCTCCAACAAGTTCCTTAATTGCTCCTTCAACTCCTTTAACTCCATCGCTGCCATACAGTAAGACGGAATAGAAATAGATTGAGTATCTGGGAGGATATTTTCCATTCAGGAGGATCACTGAGAAGGTTATTTTGGGAGACCTCAAGAAACTCATTTACAATCGAACCAACTCTATAGGAAGGGCTTTAGACTCCACATCCATAATCCTCACAAGATGATAATGGCAACCTTTAGAGATCAACTTACGGACTTTAATGTAAGTGATGAATCTACCATTGACCACAACATCTTGACTCTCCAACTCAAGGATTGGTTCATTTGGGAATTAGAACTTGACTCTATAGATTCTACAATCAATTGAGGTAGAGTATGCATGAACCAATGCATCCTAAGAGTAATGTCAAAGTCAACCATTTCTAACTCAACAAGATCACAAGGCAATATTTTATGCAAGATGCAAATTGGACAACTCCTATAAAATTTTCTAGCAACAATAGATGCAACAATAGGAGTAGACATCTCATATGACTCATGTAATAATATAGGCTCAACATGGAATCTTTTGGCAACAAAGGGGGTAACAAAAGAAAGAGTAGCACCTGGATCAATCAATGCATACACATCAAAGTCAAAGATTTTCAACATAATGTTAACAACATCGGGGACTGCATCAACTCCTTGCCTCCCCTGCAAACCACAAAACCGATTGTGCCTTGGGGCACCATCCTGTCGGCCACCTCTCCCCAAAGGGACCGCATTAGTACCTTGTGGACAAACCTCCTTGCCTTGGTTGTGATTCCATAGGCAATCCACCTTTTTGTGACCCACTTCCCCACATCCAAAGCATGCATTAGTATTTCTCAAGCATAGGACCTTATGACCTTTACCGCACCTAGGGCACTCCTTATTAGGAACCACAACACATACACCTTGAGTCCTTGGGAAGTCATTGGCAAATCCCTTATTAGAAGCATGAGAGGACCCTTGACCTTGGTGGACCTGGCCACCCCTTTGGAACTTAACCTCAAAACAGGCTCTCTTAGCCTCATAACCCCTCCTCTTCCTCAATTTTCCCCTTCTATTTTCTCGGCATAGGTCATCAAATATGAAAAGTCCATGTCACTAATCAACATGGACGACCGACACTTCTCACTAACTATGTCAAGCACACCCATCACAAATTTGTTCATCCTAGCTCTTGAGTCAATCACCAAATATAGAGCATATTTCAAAAGTTGGTTGACTTGAGGGCATATTCCCTCACACTCATGGACCCTTGTCTCAAATTCATGAATTCCACTAACTTAGCTTCCCTAAGATCAAGGGGGAAGAGCCAATTAAGGAAGGCAACCTTGAACTCCTCCCAAAGCACCACATAGTTGACTCCCTTCTCCTCCTTCCATTGGTTGTACCATACTTGTGCTGCTCCTTTGAGTTGGTAAGCTTCCAAATCCACCTTATCCTCTGGCCTCACACCCAAAATAGACAAAATCTTGCAAACCTAATCAATGAATTCTTGAGGGTCCTCACACACCTTTGACCCATGAAATTCTGGGGGGACTCATTCTCAAGAAGTCTCTCACCCGAGAGGCTGGTGTAGGAGCATGAGGGTCTTAGGGCCCTTGATTGGCTTATTAGCCACCAGTTGTGCAAGCAGGGTGAGAGCATCCTTAAGTTCTCCATTGGCCGATTGCTCCTCGGGCGTGCAAGCTCATCTCCTACTCGTATTAGGCATGATCTAGCATAACAAAGAACAAGTATTATGGGAGGAAAGCTTACTTCAACTCCTTAGAATGACTTAGAACATGAAGAAGGGAACAATTCCTTAAACCCCTCATAGCCTCCTACTCATAGTTGTGGTACATGACACAACAATGAATAAGAGTATAATCAATGCGGTGTGTTGGACTACAAGGATCTAACAACCTAGTACTTTGATACAATCTTTGTCACGACCCAAGCCTAGCGCCTAGACATGACCAACGAATAGGGAACCCGAAGGAGTCCTAAACAAGCCTCATAGCATACGATTACACATCCTTGGTCGTGGAAGCAATTAAAATGACCATAAGGAATAAGCATAAGCAAGGGAATTGCGACTACCATATCATAACATCAAAAAACAAGAGAGTCAAGTCTAAAAACATAGATACATAATATGTCCAACAACACCTCAACAACATAGATAAGAGCGGAGGCCAAGACAAGTAACCGAGGTCACCCTCATAGTCAATATGTAACCAAAAGAAATATAGTCTTAACACATAGCAAGAGTTCATAAGCAACATCCTCAAAGTGGAAGATTCACCAACAAGCTTGTAGGAAAATCGAACAAGCCATGTGGATAGGGATGATGATCAAGAGGTGCACTGGTATCTATATCGTGACATCATGTAGCCATAGAATATGCGTTATTACATTTGAATGTACTAAGTATATAGGATGCAATGCAACAATGGATAGGCAACATGGTAAAATGCATAATCATAGGCAATGAATAGCATACTAACAATATTACGTGTATGAATGATACATGAAATAAAAAATGCTCATATAGGACATAACATATGTGTAAGAAGAGACCATTAGACTATTGGTAGATCATCACACCCTACCAAATTTGGTGATTGAGGTACAAACCCCATCAATAGGTTGGTGGATTGTCTCACCCAACCACCCGTGGTGTTAGAGCACAAACCCCCCGATAGGTTGGTGGATCGTCGCACCCTACAACTCGTGGTGCCGGAGTACAATCTCCCGGTAGGTTGGTGGATTGTCGCACCCTACCACCCATAGTTCCAGAGTACAAACCCACTGATAGGTTGGTTGATCTTCATACCCTACCACTTGTGATGCCAGATTACAAACCCCCTGATAGGTTGGTGGATCGTCGCACCCCACCACCTGTGCTGGCGGAGTACAAACCCCCTGATAGGTTGATAGGTACAAAACCCCTAACAAGGTTAATAGATAGTCGCACCCTACCACCCTTGGTGCTAGAGTACAACCCCCTAATAGGTTTTCAAGATATGAACTACTTGACAAGGTTACCCAGCGTGCAACCCCCGAGTAGGGAATGGTCACATTATAATACTATAAAGAGAATACAATATACATACACTCATTTATCATCATATATTTCTCATATACATATATTCATTTCATCATCATTTTATTATCATATCATCATCATATAGTCACTCAACTCCTAAGACATGCATTGGACCTTTAATTCCTCAAGAAACCATAGTCAGACATTTTATGAAACACTAAGAGGGTGTGTAGTGCTAGCATAAAATCATGAAATTCAGAAGTGTTATCATGCTATAAAGTTCATTGTAAGACCATCCATAGATACTTGGTAATACCCTCAAGCAATGAACATCCAAACTCTGCATCAAATCTTATAATGGATCTTAGATTCATAGCTCAAAAATAGTAAAACAGTCACAATTTTATAAGCTCAACATAGTGTGCAGTGATTTTCATAATAAATAAGACCCATGAATAAATCATCTTTAAATCAAGAAAGTTAGGGTAAAAAGGAGGCTTGGGAATTATGGGTGAAAGGAACCCATGAAAGAAACCCACATACCTTAGCTTTGGAGATGAACTTGATAAAGATTGAAGATGGAGACATAAATCTTGAGTGCGATCCATGTGAATCCAGAGATGATTTTGAGACTTGAGTTTAGGAGTTAAATATTTGGATAAGTATTTGAATGAATATTGGGTAATGTTTAGAATAATATGAGAGTAAAAAATGGCTAAGTATGAGTATTTTTATGTTTGAGAATACTTAGACCGAAGACTTAAAAGTCTTGGACAACAAGAAATATAACTGGAAAGAAAAATATACGTCTGCATTGTGTACAGGATGTGAGGATAGAGTTTCTTCATCTGCACACTCCTGATGCATCGCGCCATGGGCGCGAAAAGCACTCTGCAAATTGTCACTTGAAAAATCGAAATTGCTAATCGTTTGGGCTTAAATCTGGTTAGACCCATTTTACACTGAAAATGACCCCCCAAATAGGAATATGAAGTTGGATTTTTGATATCACGCAGGGATTTTGAGATATATGGAAATTATGATTCTGAGCACTTCCGAGGCACATTTTCGGGCACCACATTTGGCATGTTGCCATTGGGGAGTTGACCCTCAAGTGAGAGATAATCACCACATTGCTTACTAGCCTAAATAGCTTGAGAAATCTTATGAAACGCAATGATTAAGAATGAGAAATAATCCTTAGGGGACTTAATTCTATCGCACGACATAGATAATAAAGAAGTGAAACATTTCCCAAAATGTCTCACAGTCTCCTATTCATAGTTGAGGCGTGTTTCATAACCATGAAGAAGACTCTAATCAATGCAATGTGTTGGATTCTGAGGATCATTAACAACTTCGTGCTCTGACACAAAGTTTGTCACGACCCAAGCCTAGAGCCTAGAATGACACGGCAAATGGGGAACTCGAAGGAGACCCCGAACAAGACTTTTGACCATATCAATAACATATCCTTGATCGCGGAAGATAAATAACAACAATAAGAGATATAAATAAGGAAAATAGGACTAAGGGAAGTTTTTAATAGTCATAAAACATTTCAAGAGTGAAGCTCATAACACAATTATATTACTTGTCCAACAACACCTCTAAACATAGAACGGGAGGGGGCCAAGACACTTTTCGGGCTCATCCTCATAGTAGCAACAGTTCAACATAAATAACTAATGTAAGTAAGAGTAGTATAGCTAGTGTCCTCGAACTTGAGGGCTCACCAAAGCTTATTTTCAAGATAACCAACTAGCCACCTAGAGGATGATTGTGAGGGGCTTCGATTCCTACATGGTAATATCATATAGGCATAGAGTATGCGTTAGTATATTTGAATGAACTAAGTATGTAGGATGTAATGCAATAAGAGATAGGCAACATAATCAAAATGCATATATATAAGTAAGAGATAATATATTAGCAACATGTCATGCATGATCAATACTTGAAGTAAACATGCTTATATAAAACTTAATTCATGTGTAAGAAGAGACCATCATCATAGACCAATCAAACTAATACTAGGAAATCCAATGCATACAAACCCCTTGAAAGGCGATTGAGGAATCTACCCCTCAATTGGTAGTACAGGCTTACCACCCCCTGACAAGGCGATTGAGGAATCTACCACTCAATTGGTAGTACGGGCTTACCACCCCCCAACAATGACATTGAGGTTCTATCCCTCAATTGGTAGTATGGGCTTACCACCCACCAATAAGATGATTGAGGTATCTACCCCTCAACTGATAGTACGGGCTTACCATCCCCCCACCCCCCAACAAGGTAAGGTCAACTTGTAACACCATAGACACTTTTCATGAATTCAATCCATACATACATTCCTTTTATCATCATAAAGTCAGTAGACTCATAGGCCATGCAATAGACCATCAATAACTCAAGAACCGTTAATCGGACATTTTATCAAATACTTGGTGGATGTGTAATGCTAGTTCAAAATCATTCAATTCAAGATCGAAATCATTTGAGAAAACTTAATGTAAATCAACCCACCATAACACCCATATGCAAGATATATTGAAACCCCTCATCAAATCTCATAATAGATTATAGATTCATAGCTCAAAGCATGCTTAAATAGTAAATATTTCATTAAACCTAAATATAGTTTATAATCAATTCATAATAAGAACTACACATAGATAAATTAACTTGAGAACATGCAATTTACTTAAAGAGGAAGATTGGGCACCATGGGTGGAAGGACCCAATGGTTGAAATTCACATACCTCAACTTTGGAGATTCCCTTGATGAAGACTTAAATGGGAACTTGAAGCTTGAATGAGCTCTTTATGATGCAACATGACATTGGGACACCTGATTTTTAATGAAATATTTGGCTAAGTGTTTGAGAGGGTTTAGGAAATGTCTTGAATTATATGGGGTTGAAAAATGACTAAGTACATGTGTTTTTACGCATAGGAAGGCTTAAGCCCAAGAGTATAAGGCCTCAGACTGAACTAGAAAAAGTAGCAACAAAAATGTATAGGTCTGCGCCCTAGTCACGTCACGTCAAGGGCGAGGATCTATTCTATTTTTCATGAACTTTGTAAAATCAAATTTTGATACGGTTTCTCTAATATAAAATAGATATTTTGTTTTTATCTCTTCAATTTAAATTTTTATGAATAATTATGTATATTATATCATGTAATACTTCACTATATTCTCAAAAAATTGTTCAAAATATATCCCTCCCCCCCCCACCCTGTTCTTTGTTATTTTTTCTATACTTTATTTTTATTATTTTCGCTACTCTGATTTAAATAATTTTTATGTTACACATCATAAGAAGTTGAATTTTCTTCTTTTTTATTTTATATATAGAATGTGAAATTTATATTTACGTTGCTTAGTTTTTACATTTTAATGCGTCATTATTTGTTGAGATCTTAGTCATGAGGGTATACACAATCTAAGCTTTTGCTTGTTATAATTACAAATACTTTCTTAATCAAAAATGTTTTTAATACTAAGGAGCTACTAAAAAGGTGTAACACCCCTACTAAAAAGGTGTAACACCCTGTGAAATCACTGAAATACTCTTAGAAAGGAATCATGCAGATAACGCGTCTTTCCAAGCTCCTATGAAAAATCTGAGATCGATTTTGTGATCAGCACAAAATATTTTATGGGAAAATGGCCTCGATCCAATTTTAGAGCAACTGGGTCGCAAATAATTTTTCATAATTAATCGAGAAATAGTGTCAGTAGGCACCTGAGGTGTGACGCGGAGGGAACGCGGACTGACACACACTTACATTTTTTTGAAACTTTTGATCTGCAAGATTTTGGAAGGAAATACACTAGTCTGCGCCTAAGGGGCGTCGCGGACCTATCTAATTTCTGAAGAAAATTTGTATTTTAATTTGAGAAGGACAGTTTGGTCATTCCCCGACCTATCCTAAGCCCCAAAAACTTGTTTAAGGGTCTTTCCTTCAGATTAAGGATTTCAAAACCCATTCTTCCTAACTTTTACGTAAAAGTTCTTGAAATGCCCCTCACGTGATTTGAAATTCCCCATAATCTTATTTCATATATCTCAAGATTAGCACGTAATTTCAAAAATCCGACTTCATATTCTTGATGTGGGAAAAAATTGAGTGAAAAATTGGTATAACCCAGATTTTAGAAGATCCGTAGCGAAAAATAATTTTTGTTACTTTTCAAATTCCAGTAGCCTTGCGCGCCCAGGACGCGTCATGCCTGTGGCGCGCCACTGTGAAACTCTGGCTCCGTGTCTAGTCCGCGTCGTACCTGGGGAACGAACCAGTGTAAAATTTTTTCCAGTTTTCTTATTACACCAAAGGGCATTGGGGTAATAACTCAATGCCCATTTATACATGAATACCGCTATACTTAGCAATTTTTCACTTTCAAACTCTCAAAAAACACTCTCAAAACCCTTCCAAAGCCCTTTCAATTTATCATTAAATTCCCTATTCAATATTAAGATTTTCAAGAACAAGCTTTTGATTTCAAGAACACAATCAAGTCTCAATCCTTCCTCCATATTCCTTCAAGAATTTCAAGGTTTAGGATATGTGGGTCTTCATCCATAGGTCCTTTCACCTATGGAGCCCAACCTTCTCTTATTAAGAAAATTGCATGATCTCAAGTTGTGTTACATATGGGTATCTTTTATTATGAAATATGAGCATAAATTATATTGGGGTTTTATCAAGTATTGTTCATTATACATGAGTATCTACTTTAAGATTATATTATTAGTTGATATATGTCTATTGAGATTATGCATGATTTGAGCTATGAAAACTATGAACTATGATGAACATTTGATATGAATTTCATGGTACCTAAATTGTGGTTTTAATACAACATTGGTGGGTTGATTTTGAATTGATTTTATTCATTTTGTTATATTCTTGAGTTGCATGATTTTGAACAAGTCTCATGAACCCATCATGTGTTTAATAGAATTACATAACAAGAATTCTCAAGTTGTTTATCAACTATTACATGATTTACAAGCCAAGTGACTACATTATGATTAAGGGCTTTCAAGCATATATTTATATCATGAAAAGCATCCATGATTTCTCATGTAACAAGTTGTGACCTATTTCAAAATCATTACCTCTTGTGAGCCATTCATGTTAAAGCAAGGGTTCATGTTTGATTGTTATCTACTCTCCTGTTCAAATTATGCTCATTATTAGATGTCAAGCATGTTTAAGAGCTATTTATGTTATGTTATCATGGCTCTTAAAAGTTATTAAAATTGTGATTATTTAAAGTATTCCGTGGGATTTGACTTAGCACCGATTGAGGCTTAAGATGGGGGCTCGACTCAAGGGGTCCTTACATAAAGTTTTTAGTCTCTAAAGTATGTGTACCATAAGATTATAATTATTACCCTTGATATACTAGTGGATCCATCTGGTTTCATGTTTATCATATTTGGTTTGCCTTGGCATGTAGACTGCACTTCGCCAGGGGGTGTCATGCCCGGCACCTGAACCAAGAGGTCTCAAGCTCGGAGTCCAAGTTGTAGTTTCTTCGTCTATGTTTGTTGAGGTCTCTTCCCATATATTTATGTATTATGTATTATGCAAGTTAAATGTTTCACATACATGTTTTATTACAAGCATTGATCATACATGTCATATTGAGATTGTCTCTATTGACTTATATCTTATGCATTTTGAGTATATTGGATTATGTCTTTGTTGCATTGCATTATACATACTTAGTACATTCAAACACACTAACACATAATCTATAGCTACATGATATCACTATGTAGGGACCGGAGCTCCTTTTGATCATCCTCCTCCATGTGGCTAGTTCGACCCATTGAAGAAAGCTTTTGGTGAGTCCTCAACTATGAGGACAATATCTATATTATTCAGCTTATGTTGATAATTCTCCTTTATGTTGGATACTTATTATTATGAGGGTGAGCCAGGGGAGTGTCTTGGCCCCCGTCCCATTCCAAAGTAGAGGTGTTGTTGGATATTATAGCTTATATAGGCTTTGAGCTTGTCTCCTCAATTTTACATAAAACATGTATACACTCGACCCTCTTAAGTGTTAGACTCACATATCATCCTACAACATGAGATTCAAGCACTTTTAAAATTGGCACTAATTTGACCAAACCATATCATGTTTCATTTGCATCGTACTAGTATTGTAATATATGGGTTGTTACATCCTCCCCTCTTTGGAACATTCGTCCTCAAATGTTAGCACAATTGGATAGCTTAACAAACTTTTGACAACACACTAAGTATTCAATCACATGTTCCTATTAGTGTCCCAATTTTGCATGGTGGACTCCCTCTTTAGCTTCAAATAAGTAAGGATATTTTGCTTTCATCGCGTCCTCGGCCTCCCATGTTATTTCTTCTATTTGTTGGTTCCTCCAAAGTACTTTTACTAAAGCTATTTCTTTATTCCTTAGCTTCTTAACTTGATGATCTAGAATAGCAGTAGGTACCTCTTCATATGTGAGATCTCCTGTAAACTGCACATCCTCAATAGGAGTGATACGAGATGGGTAACCTATGCATTTTCGAAGCGTTGAGATATGAAAAACTGGATGAATCATTGAAAGCTCTTGGGGTAGCTCTGGTTCACATATAACCTGTCCGAACCTTTGAATAATCTGATATAGTCCTATGTAATGTGGGCTCAGTTTTCCTTTCTTACCAAATCTCGTAACCCCTTTCATTGGAGACACCTTTAAAAATACCCAATCCCCTATTAAGAATTCCAGTCCTCTCCTTCTAGCATCTGCATATGATTTGTGACGACTTTGGGATGTTTCTAGCCGCTGTTGTATTACCTTAACTTTCTCCATGACTTGTTGTACTAGATCTGGCCAAAGTAAGGTGGTTTCACCCACTTCAAACCATCCAATCGGCGACCTACATTTCCTTGATAAAAAATCTTTGTAAGGCACCATCTTGATACTCATATGGTAGCTATTATTATAGGAAAATTCAATAAGTGGCAAATGGTCCACCCAACTACCTTTAAAGTCCAATGCACACGCTCGCAACATATCTTCAAGTGTCTGAATGGTGCATACTGCTTGACCGTTTGTTTGTGGGTGGAATGTTGTACTCAAATGCACTTGTGTTCCTAAACTCCTCTGGAAGGACTTCCAAAACTTTGTAGTGAATTGAGCTCCTCGGTCAGATATAATAGAGCTTGGGAATTCATGTAGCCTGATTATCTCTTTGAGTATAACTTGGCATTCTCTTCAGTTGTATAATCACTCCTGACTGGCAAGAAGTGTGCTGACTTTGTAAGTCCGTCAACTATTACCCATATGGAATCAAACTTCTGAAATAAGCGAGGAAACCCGGTAACAAAATCCATATTGATCATATCCCATTTCCATGTTGGAAGTTCTATACACTGCATATAACCTCCTGGATTTTCGTGTTCTACTTTCACTTGTTGGCAATTTGGACATTAAGCCACAAATTCTACAAGGTCCCTTTACATGCCTCCCCACCAAAATATTCCTTCCAAGTCATGATACATCTTAGTTGATCCTGGATGGATGGAATATCAGGAATGATGGGCTTCTTCCATTATCCTTTTCCTTAGCCTATTAATATCAGGCACATATAATCTATTTTGGCAGTAAAAACTCCATTTTGTGTAAAGTCAAAGACCTTTATCATACATTGACTCACCTTTTCCTTAAGCTATCGTAAGACATGATCCTCGAATTGTTTTTCTTTGACCTCTATTACTAATGAAGACGTTGTTGCATTGTGTACAATAACCCCTTCCTTTGGAGTCTCGAGAAGGAAAACTCCTAAACTAGCTAGCTGACGTAGATCCTTAGCCACTCCTTGACTTATCACAGCTTGATCACCAGTATTCATGATTGTCTTACGATTCAGAGCATCGACTACCACATTTTCCTTCCCCAGATGGTATAGTATATCAATATCATAATCCTTTATTAGCTCTAGTCATCTCCGTTGTCTTAAGTTTAAGTCTTTCTACTTAAATATGTATTATAGGCTCTTATAATTAGTATATATGTCAACGTGATCCCCATACAAATAGTGGCACCATATTTTCAGAGCAAATACAACCACTGCTAGCTCAAGATCATGTGTTGGGTAGTTTTTCTCATGTGGTCGTAGTTGCCTAGATGCATAAGCAATTACCCTACCATGCTATGTCAGCACACACCCTAAGCCAACTCCTAAAGCATCGCAATACACTGGATACCCCTTAGTGCCTTTCGGAAGTACGAGCATAGATGCATAAGTTAGCTTATTTTTCAGCTCCTGGAAGCTCCTTTCACATGCCTCATTCCATTGGAACCTAGTTTTCTTATGTGTCGACTTTGTTAAAGGTGTAGAAATAGAAGAAAAAATTTCAACAAACCTCCTATAATAACCAGCCAAACCTAGGAAGCTCCGAACTTCCGTGGGTGTTGTTGGTCTTGGCCAATCTTTCACAGCCTCTATCTTATGTGAATCAACCCTTATTCCCTCATCGGATACAATATGACCCAAGAATGACACTAATTTTAGAAAAAATTCACATTTAGAAAATTTTGCATACAATTGTCGATCACGAAGAACCTGTAACACTTGTCGTAAGTGATTTGTGTGGTCCTCTTCTGATCTTGAATATAACAAAATGTCATCTATAAATACTATCATAAACACATCCAAGAATGGCTTGAATACCCTATTCATCAGATCAATAAAAACTGTTGGTGCATTGGTTAGCCCAAATGACATAACAAGAAATTCAAAGTGACCATAGCGTATTCTGAAAGCTATGTTGGGTATATCTTTCTCCTTCACCCTTACTTGGTGATAACTTGATCTCAAATCAATTTTTGAAAAGTATTTGGCACTCTGTAACTGATGAACTAAATTGTCAATCCTGGGGAGGGGCTATTTATTCTTAATTTTCACCCTATTCAATTGTCGATAGTAGATACACATTCTCAAGGTGCTATCCTTTTTGCGTACAAATAACACTGGTGCACCCCAAGGGGACACACTAGATCTTATAAAACCCTTATCTAATAAGTCTTTTAACTGCTCTTTTAATTCACGTAACTCTGCCAGGGCCATTCTATATGGAAGGATAGAAATGGGTTGAGTGCCTGGAAGTAAGTCTATACCGAATATTTCTCGTTCTAGAGGTAAGCCTGGAAGTTCTTCAGGGAATATATCAACGAATTCATTCACTAATGGAAATGATTGAAGAGTTGGTAATTCTGCCTCCATATTCTTCACTCCAACTAAATGGAATATATAGCCCTTAGATATCATCTTTCTGTCCTCAAAATAAGAGATAAACTTCCCCTTTGGCGCTCCAACATTGCCTTCCCAATCAAGAACTACCTCATTTGGAAAGTGGAAGTACAATTTCTTAGTTCGGCAATCCGTGGTGGCATAGCAAGAAGCTAACTAATTCATACCAATTATAACATCAAATTCCACCATTTCTAGCTCAATAAGGTCAGCCAATGTGTCATGGTCACAAACAGTTACTACACAGTCATAATAAATCCTTCTAGCCATAATAGATTCACCGGTTGGTGTGGACACTTCAAATGGTTTGATCAATAGTTTGGTGTTCTCTTAAGCTTTCTAGAAACTAGTGGAGTGATGTATGATAGTGTAGAACCAGGGTCAATTAATGCATATACATTATGTGAAAGAGATGGAAAATATACTTGTGACCACATTAGGTGAAGCTTCTAAATTTAGCGGACTCCCCGGTGCATATGTGTGATTCTGGACTCCGCTAGAGCTAGCTACACCTCTAATACCTCTACCATGACCCATAGGTGCTTATTGACCCCTACCTATTAGAGGAACTGATGATGATGATGCAACAGCTGACCCAGAAGATTGTGCTATATCACCCATAAGCCTCTTCAGGCAATCTCTAATTATGTACCCTGGCCCACCACACTGATAACAAGCGTCTGTCACAACATGACATATACCTGAATTACTTGTTCCACGCTATTTACAAGACTACATTGGGGTCATTTGCTGGCCTACTAAATATCCCGTTGTCCTGGCGCCTTGCCCTTCACTTCTTGGACCAAGCTGATTCCTCCTAGACCTCTGAAGTTGTGGCGGAGCATTGGCTGCAGGGTTCGGAAATGATGGCCTAGGCAATCTATTAGAAAATCGAGGCCTAAGATCACTTTTGGGTAGTGTAAACTACCCTGTAAATCTGACCCTCTTGGACTGCCCCCTTTCTAACTCTTGTGTCTTTCTCCTTTTCCTCTGATCCTCCAATATTTGTGCAAAAACTTGCATTCTCACTACGTCCATGTCTTTGTTCAAGGAGGCAATGGTACACTCTCTGACCAGATACGTATTCAATCTATCCATATATCGATGAACTCTATCTGCCATAGTAGCAACTACATTAGTAGCATACTTGGACAGGGAATTAAATTAAAGGCTATAGTCCCTCACACTCATATTCCCTTGGTGGAGATTTAAGAACTGATTTGCACGGGCCTCTCGGATCTCTAATGGTCAAGTAATGGTCAATAAATGCCCCTTTGAACTCCTTCCAAGTAGTTAGAGGTGTATCTTTACCCTTAGATTGCTTCAAAGATTCATACCACAATATAGCCACATCCTTCAACCTATATGTCGCTAACTCAATAGCTTTTGTACCACTTAGATGCATAACATCTAATGTGCATTGAATCTGATCAATAAAGTCTTGGGGATCTTCATTAGCATCTGACCCAGTGAAGGATGGAGGGTCCAAATTAAGGAAATCACGTATCCTTGTTCCAGCTTCCTTATTCGTACCACCTGTACCAATAAATAGAACTTCCTGCCTTTGATCTTAGCCAGCAACTATACGAGTCAATAGTTGGACTGCATGGTAGAATCAATAGGTCGTTCTGGGGGAATTTCACTACTTCCAGGTTCATCAGGAACTGGAGGAGTTGAAGATGTCTATGATAGGGACTCCTTTTGAGCCTCATTTTGTTGTCTCACCTGACTGGGTAAACAAACCACCACTTCTACTCCCTTCCCTTTACCTTTGTTCTTCCTGGTTTCTGGCATACTTACTGTACAAAATAATTTAGGGGTTAGACACAATCCACCTATTACACTTAGCTCGATGGCATGATCTAAAGAATAAAAAGAATGTAACAACTCCTAAATGCCACGTAGCCTCCTGCTTATAAATGTGTGCACAACACATCAATAGACAAGATAATACATAGACACGGCTTTGTAGACTCCCTAGGACGACCCACTCTGATTCCACTTCTATCACGCCCAAAGCCCCGTTAGGGTGGACTGGTACCCGTTCCCAATAAGGCCTAGGAGAACCAACCTATATCTATGCGCTCTCTATACATATTATAAGGGATTTCTACATTTAACATGCTTTTAAGAAAGTAAACAATGATAACAAGACAAAAGGAAATGCATATAGCTAGGCCATTGGGACCACGTTGTCTAAAGTACGAGACATGACCACACTTTAATTTACATAGTCTACAAAGCCTCTAGATAGGGAAAAGTATCTTATAAGGGTCGGGACAGGAACTGCCTCAACTAACTATACAATACAAAAATATAAGCTCTAAATGTACAACGCTCCGAAGCAACCTGGAGCTTGGTAACGACAGCTGGATATCCTGTACTCCTACTGGGGAGATCTACTAGTACCTTTACTTGCAACATGGAATGTTGGTCCCTCTTAAGGGACGTCTATACGAGATAATGTATTGAATATGTAAGGCAGGAAACACTATATATGAAGTAACAACTCAAATGAAACTATGCACTAGTGTAAGATAACAGACCACCTTTAGTTGTACTGTGGGATCATGTACTTTATGTTCTTTTAATCAATTTACCTTTACTGTATAATCTGTGCACAACATGTAATACAAATGACTAGTTGATCAATGGTAAAACTATATCAGGATTGACCCTAGCTAAACTCTTCCTTAACCCCCCGGGCTACCCCTCGTGATAGTATCGATGCTAGCTAGGTGATTCTTCCACCCCTTTGGCTACCACCCATCAATAAGTAATATACTTTACCTTTCAATTACCTTTGAGATGGTTCTTTCTGGTGGTCATAATATCGGAGCAGTAGGGCTATATATGTAGTAGTGACATGTAGATAATCATACACGACAATATGACAATAAAAAGAGTACGTTACACAAATAATGAAATGCATATAAGATGAAACAACTCATGAACTTTATTTAGCAACAAGAACCCATGTAACTTGGTATCCACATACGTATGTAGATTTTAAGGTGGATATATATGGGAGAATATGAGCATGTCAAAGAGTGGGGAAAAGGTTGATAGCTGCGTCGGAGTTGGTCAGTGCCTTTATATGCCAAGGAGGAATCTAGATTTCATGCCAAGTAATACGAAATCAAGTAGCCTTACATACCTAGTTGTATGACCTTGTTACTATCTTGGAGTGACTGCTTTTTCCCTCAAAATATTTATCTACAATTTATTAGGCAATAAAACTAGTATTAGTAGCAAAGAGACTCTTCTTGACAGCCCAATATCATAAAAACTAACACCCAAGCAGCAAGCTTTTAATTAGCGATGCAAGGGCGTTTCTTCAACCTTTTCACTTATAATCGTATCTTCTGACAATCGCTCTTATGTACATGTCATATACATTTTTCAGACCCTTGACAATATTACAACATCCCACAATGCAGAACGCATAAGAATTCTTTGCAATATACAAGCAGACGGCATAACCTTACATCCTTATGCCATATTTCGATGTCAACAATCCCGAACCTGTTTCAACTTTACCCAAATTGTATCCAACATTTTTAAAAAATGAAACCAGTCTTACAATAGTCCCAAAATAGTCCCAAATCAGTTGAAGGTCATGGAACAACAAATTACAATTATCAGCTCCTAAGTTTCTTTTAAGAGTACAATTACGATATCGTATAACAACTCATCTTTGCGGATTGCAAAAGTAGTGCAGAAGCTTAGCTACATCAATAAAAAACTATAGAATGTTAAAAACATAAGTCTTACTTCATAATTCAGCCAACCAAGAAGAGAAAATCCTCTTAAATAACAAGAAAAGTTCACAACAATCCTTAGGACACATGCTGTCCATATTTCCATCACAAACATACTGGCATATACTTCTTGTTTTTCATAGAATAAGTATAACAAATACATGTATATTTCCAGTTACCTTAGCCTCCAAGATTTAGTTCTCCTTAAAGAACCCTAGAGGGTTGTGTAGGGTGCCTTATGAAGTGAAATAAAGAGAGAAAAGGAAGCTTTAGGAAAGCTGAAAATTGCTCCAAAATAAAATGATTTAAGGTGCTCCTTTTGAGCCCTTTAGAGGCTCTATTTGGCCGACTTTATTTATAATTTTTGACCAAATATTAACACTTATTAATAGCCTTGTGATGCAGCAGCTTGGCCCTTACACTTGGGCCTAAATGGGTCTCAAAGTTGATGGACCTTGGCTGCCCATTTTCCAAATTCCTCTTAGTTAGTTTTGGGCCCAAAGGGTCAATTGGGTTGTGATGTACTTGGGCCCTTTTTACGTTCTTCTTGGACTAAAAATAAGGTCCATTTATGATGCTAAAACATGGGATAAAGTTGCACCCTTAACGCGGGCTTTATTCATAATCGGACTTGGGTAAATTTGACGTCGAGCCTCTTCTCCATTTAGCTAGCAAATTTAAGCTAACCAAGTAGGTGACTCACCTGCTAGCTTCCTAAGTCCTACAAGCACCTCAATTCTCTCACTTCGTTTAGGGTTGTGATCTCCTCAAATTGGCACAAAACATGTATACACTCAACCCTCTTAAGCGTTAGACTCACATATCGTCCTATAACATGAGATTCAAGCACTTTTAAAATTGGCGCTAATTTCACCAAACCATATCATGTTTCATTTTCATAGTACTGTATTGTAAGATGTGGGGTGTTACAACCTTACCAAGTCATGAATGTACAACCTTGCATAATATTCAGCCCCGAATATGCTCTTAACTGATAGAAAGTGAGTTGATTTTTTCATCCTATCGACCATCACCCAAATGGAATAAAAACCTTTTCTAGTCTTGGTCAACCCAACCACAAAATCCATATTTATGTCTTCCCACATCCAACTAGGAACATCAATGCCTTGGGCTAGGCCATCCAGCCTTTGATGTTCGGCTTTGACTTGTTGACAAGTATCATAATCGGAAACGAATTTAGCAATGTCCATTTTAATGCCTCTTAACAAATACACATCCCTCAAATGTCTATATGTTTTGGTGGAGCCTGCATGGATAGAATAACAAGAGTTGTGGGCCTCATCAAGGATCCTTTATATGGAAACCATCGATTCAAGGTGCAGACAACCTACCTTGGTACTTAAGGCCACCATGTCCCCCTTGGGAGAAAACCTCCACCTTGCCCTCTTTCACCACGACCTTCAATTCTAACGAGCGATCAAGATCTTGTTTTTCCATCAACTTGTTAACCAAAGAAGACTTAGGACCATCAATAATGACCACACCACTATTACCATTCTGTTCCAACCTAACTCCCAATCCAGCCAACCAATGCACCTTCCTAGCCATCTCCTTCTCACTACTATCAACTTGAGCTAGGCTACCTATGGACACCTTACTCAAGGCATTTGCCACCATATTTTCCTTGCTCAGATGATAATTCACACTCATATCATAGTCCTTAAGAAGTTCTAACCATCTCCCTTGTCTCATGTTGAGATCCTTTTGAGTGGAGACATATCAGAGGCTTTTATGATTGGTGAACACATCTACATGCACCCCAACAAGTCGTGACACCAAATCTTAAATGCAAGAACCACAGTGGCTAACTCTAGATCATGGGTAGGGTAGTTTTTTTAATCTACCTTGAGTTGTCTAGAAGCATTGGCTATGACCTTACTATTTTGCATCAACATACAACCCAAACTAACCCGGGAAGCATCACAATACACAACAAATCCCTCAAGCCCATCCGGTAGTGACAATATAAGAGTTGACACAAGCTTATCTTTCAATGTTTGGAAGCTTCTCTAACATTCATCGGTCCACAAAAACTTAATCTTCTTTGGAGTCAATTTTGTCATGGGATACGCAATAGAAGAGAACCCATTCACAAACCTCTGATAATAGCCAGCTAAATATAAGAAACTCCTAATATCCGACGGGGTCAATGTTCTAGGCCAATTTCTAATCACATTGATTTTCTTTGGATCCACCTTAATACCATCCCCTAACACTACATGTCAAATTAGGGAAATCTCCCTCAACCAAAATTCACACTTCTCATATTTAGCATACAATTGCTCCTCCCTCAATGTTTGCAACACAACCCTCAAATGATCCCTATGCTCCTCCTCACCATGAGAATAGATCAAAATGTCATCAATGAAGAATGCAACACAGGAAACAATATAGGGTTTAAAGACCCTATTCATTAGGTCCATAAAGATGGTCGGGGCACTGGTCAACCCAAAAACATCACAATAAGCTTTTAATGCCAATATCTAGTTTGGAAATCCATCTTAGGAATGTCACACTCCCTCTTCTTCACTTAATGATACGTAGATCCAATATCAATCTTAGAGAAATGGCTAGCCCCTTGCAATTGGTAAAACAAATCATCAATCTTTTGAAGATAATACCAATTCTTGATGGTGACCCTATTGAGTTGCCGGTAGTCAATACACATCCGAAGGGACCCATCCATCTTTTTTCACAAACAACACCTGAGCATCCCAAGGTGATTGGCTAGGTCTAATAAATCCTTCCCCTAACAAGTCCCTCAATTGTTTCTTCAATTCCTTCCACTCCGCTGGGGCCATACAGTAAGGGGGGTAGATATGGGTTGAGTATCGGGGAGTAGGTCTATGCCAAAGTCTGTTTCCCTTTTGGGAGGAACACCGATAAGGTCATTTGGGAAGATATCAAGAAACTCATTTACAACTAGAACGGACTCTATGGGAAGGACTTTAGAGTCCACATCCCTAACCCTCACAGGATGATAAAGACACCTCTTAGAGATCAACTTATGAGCTTTAGTGCAAGAGATGAATCAATATTTAACCACCACATTTTCACTTTCCCACTCCAAGACGGGTTCATTTGGAAATTGGAATTTGACCCTACGGGTTTTACTATCAATAGAAGCATAGTAAGCGTGCAACCAATCCATCCCAAGAATGACATCAAAGTCAACCATGTCTAACTCAACAAGAACACAAGGCAACACTTTACGCAGGATGCAAATAGGAAAACCTCTATAAACTTTCCTAGCAACAATAGATGCAACAATAAGAGCAGACACTTCATATGACTCATCAGCAACTCGAGTTCAACATAGAACTTTTGGGCAACAAAGGGGATAACAAAAGAAAGAGTGGATGAATCGCATTAGCACCTTATGTATGAACCTCTTTGCCCTTGTTGTTATCTCGGCGGCAGTCCACCTTTTTGTGACCTACTTCCCACAACCAAGGCATGCATTAGTATCTCTCAAGCATGGGCCTCTATGCCTCCTAACACATCTAGGAAATAGCTCATTAGGAACCACAACACCAACACCTTGGGGCCATGGAAAGTCATTGGTAAACCCCCTATTGGAAGCATGAGAGGACCCTTGGCCTTGGTGGATCCGGACACGCTTTAGGAACTTGCACTCAAAGCGAGACCTCCTAGCTTCATGGCCCCTTCTCTTCCTTAACCTCTCCCCTTCTATTTTCGCGATAATGGTTATCAAATGCGACAAGTCCATGTGACTAATCAACATAGCATACCAGCACTCTTCACTAACCAAGTTGGACATGTCCATCACAAATTTGTTCATCCTATATCGTGATCCAGCCACCAAATATGGAGCGTATTTTGAATATTTGGTAATCTTGAGGGCATACTCCCTCACATTCATGGACCCTTGTCTCAAATTCATAAATTCCACCAACTTAGCCTCCCTAATCTTAAGAGGGAAGAACCGATTAAGGAAAGCCATTTTGAACTCCTACTAAAGTAAAACATAGCCAACTCCCTTTTCTTCCTTCCATTGGTTGTACTATATTTGAGCTACCCCTTTGAGTTGGTACATTGCCAACTCTTCCTTTTAATTCAACCCAACACCCATGATATACAAAATTTTGTGGACTTTGTCAAAGAACTCTTGGGGGTCCTCAATCACCTTCGACCCATGGAATTCTGGGGGATTCATTCTCATGAAGTCTCTTACCTGAGAGGCCAGTGTAGGAGCATGAGGGCTTGGGCCCCTTAGTTGGCTTGATTAGCCACAACTTTAGCAAGCAAGGTGAGAGCATCCCTAAGATCTCCATTGTCCGGTTGCTCCTCAAGCGTGCGGGCTCGTCTTCCTCTTGTGCTAGGTATGATCAAGCAAAAGCAGAGAACAATCGTTAGGGAAGGGAAGCTCACTTCAAATCTATAGCAAGACTTAGAATATGAAGAAGGGAAACAATTCCTAGAATATCTCGTAGCCACCTACTCATAGTTGTGCTGTAAAACACAACCATTAATAGGACTAATCAATGCAGTGTATTAGACTCCGAGCATCTAACAACCTAGTGCTCTGATGTCAAGTTTGTCAAGATCCAAGTCTTGCGAAAACATTTAAATGATTTATGAAAGTAGATATAAGGCAATGGGACTAAGGGAAAGCTTGCATAACATCAAAATCAAGAGACAAAAGAGTCAAACCTCACATCTTAAGTACATAGTATATCCAACAACACCTCTACTACATAGATAGAGCGGGGGACAAGACAAAGCAATCGGGCTCACCCTCATTGCTAAAGTAAACAAAAAAGAAGAATGTCTCAATACATAATAAGAGAAACTTAGAATAAGGTTCCTGAAGTGGAGGACTCACCAAATAGCTTGATTAGTATTGGACTAGCCGCGTGGAGGAGGAGGATGACCAACTTAAGCATCAATTCTTATATGGTGACATCATGTAGTCCTAGAGTATGCGTTAGTACATTTGAATATAATAGTATGTAAGATTCAATGCAATAATAGAATGACATCATAATCAAAATGCATAGAGATAAACAATAGATAACATCGTAGTAATATGGCATGCATGATTAATGCTTAAGTAAAACATGCTTACATAGAATAGAATATATGTGTAAGGAGAGACCATTACTGTTGGTGTATCGTCACACCCTACCACCTTTGGTGATTGAGGTACAAACCCCATCAATAGGTTGGTGGATCATCGAACCCTACCACCCATGGTACCGAGGTACAAACCCCCTGAAAGGTTGATGGGTACAAAACCCCCAACAAGGTTGGTGGAGCATCGCACCTTACCACCCTTGGTGATGAGTACAAACCCCCCAATAAGTTAATGGGTACAAATCCTAAATAAGGTTACCTAGCATGTAACCCCGGGGTAAAGCATTGTCACATTCAAACACTACATAGAGAGCACTATATACATGCACTCACTTCATCATTATTTCATTATATCATTGTCATATACCATCATCATATAGTCATTCATCTTATAAGACATGCATTGGACCTTCAATTCGTCAAGAAACCATAATCAGACAATTTATCAAATACTTAGAGGGTGTTTAGAGCTTGTGTAAAACCATGCTAATCAATAGTGAATTCATGCAAGAAAATTCAATCTAAAACCTTCAGTAGATACTTGGTAACATCCTCAAGTAATTTACATCAAAACCATTCACCAAATCTTACAATAGACCTTGATTTCATAATTCAAAACGTAGCAAAATAATCACAATTTCATGAGCTTCAAGATAGTGTGCAGTAATTTTCGTAATAAGATAGACTCAATTGTAAATCAACTGAAAATTAGAGTAAAAGGAAGCTTGGGTATCATGGGTGAAAAGAACATATATAAGAAACCCACACAATTTAGCTTTGGAGGAACTCTTGATGAACATTGAAAATGGAAACCTGAAGCTCAAAAGAAATCCTTAGTTCTGGATGAGGGTTTGAGACTTGAATTTAGGAGTGAAAAATTTGGCTAAGTATTTGAGTCTGTATTGGAGAATGTATAGAATGATATGAGGGTGAAAAATAGCTAAGTATAGGTATTTATATGCTTAGGGACACTTAGGACTAAGACTTATATGTCTTGGACCGAATTAAAAAAATAGACACAAAATTGTACCTGTGCTTGTCGCAGAAGCAACACGGTTTGCTCACTGGAAATTGACATTTGAGAATTTGGAATTTTGATACAGTTACTCTAAAATCGGGGTTAGACCCTTGAACCCCTAATTTTGACACCCTAAACAAGAATATGTAGTTGGATTTTCAATATCATGCATAGATTTTGAGATATATGAAAATTATGATTTTGGGCACTTCCGAGGCATATTTTCGGGCACTTTTTGAGGTCGTTTCACTTTAATTTTCGTCAATTTCATCTCTAAAGCAAAGTTATGTGAGTTTCTTTCATGGGTTCCGTTCACCCATGATGCCCAAGCCTCCTTTTTACCACAATTTGCATGATTTAAATATGATTTACTCATGCATCTTATTTATTATGAAAATCAATACACACTATATTGGTATTATGTCATTGTGACTGTTTTACTATGTTTTGAGCTATAAATCTTATATCCATTGCAAGATTTGATGGAGGGTTTTGATGTTTATTGCTTGAGGAAGTTACCAAGTATATATTTATGGATTTATAATGAATTTTCTAGAATGATAAAACTCTTGAACTATATGATTTTATACTAGCACTACACACCCTCTAAGTATTTAATAAAATTTCTAGCTATGGCTTTTTGAGAAATTGAAGATCCAATACATGTCTTGCGAATTGAATGACTATATGATGATGCTATGATGATGAAACAAATGTATGTATATGAGGACTATTTGATGATAAATGAGTGTAATTATATGGTATTCTCTATATAGTGTTGGAATGTGACTGTACCCTACTCGGTGGTTGCACGCTAGGTAACCATTTCAAAAAATTGGTACCTTGATAACCTATCGGGGTGTTTGTACTTCAGTACCACGAGTGGTAGCATGCGACTATCCATCAACCTTGTTGGGGGTTTGTACCTATCAACCTATCGGGGGGTTTGTACTCCTGCACCTCGGGTGGTACAGTGCCACAATCTACCAACCTATTAGGGGGTTTGTACTCTGGTACCACGGGTGGTAGGGTACAATGATCCAACAAGCTATCGGGGTGTTTGTACACCAGTATCACGAGTAGTAGGATGCAACGATTCACTAACCTATCTGGGGTTTGTACTCTGACACCAGGGTGGTAGGGTGCGATGATCCACTAACCTATTGAGGAGGTTTGTACCTCAATCACCAAGGGTGATAGGGTGTGATGATCCACCAATAGTCTAATGGTCTCTTCTTACATATATGTTATGTCCTATATGAGCATTTTTTTTTTAAGTATCAGTCATACATGTCACACTAGTAGTATGTTATTCATTGCCTATGATTATGCATTTTCCATGTTTCCTATCTCTTATTTCATTGCATCCTACATACATAGTACATTCAAATGACTAACGCATAATCTATGCCTACATGATGTCACCATGTAGGAACCGGTGCACTGCTTGATCATCCTCCTCCTTCACGTGGCTAGTTTAGTTGTCCGATAAGTTTGTTAGTGAGTCTTCTACTTCGGGAACATTTCTTATGAACTCTTGCTATCTATTAAGACTATCTTTCTTTTGGTTATGTATTGACTATGAGGATGCGCCCAGTTGCTTGTTTTGGCCCCCACTATTATCGATGTTGTAGAGGTGTTGCTGGACATGTTATGTATCTATGTTATGAGCCTTGACTCTCTTGTTTCTTGATGTTATGATTTGAAGGTTTATCCTTAGTACCAATTCCCTTGATTTTGTTATTCCTTATTGTCATTTTAATTGGTTTTGTGACTAAGGATATGTAATGATATGCTATTAGGCTGTTTGTGGATCCTTCAGGTTTCCCATTGGCCGGTCACGTCTAAGCCCTAGTCTTGGGCCATGATAGTAAATAAAAACAATTATCGTAATGATGATTTTAAATTGGCCACCATGATATTTGCTTTGAAAATTTGGCGTCATCCTATGTGTGGGTACATGTTGATGTGTTTACTGATCATAAGAGTCTCCAATATGTTCACCTAAAAATAACTCAACTTGAGACGACGAAGGTGATTAGAGCTTCTTAAAGATTATGATATGAGTGTGCATTATCAACTCCATAAAGCTAATGTTGTGGTTGATGCTTTGAGTAGGATTTCTATGGGTAGCATAGCACATACTGATGGTAATGGCAAAGAGGTGGATAGAGAGGTTCATCGGTTGGCTAGGTTGGGAGTTAGATTGGAGGAGGTTGATAATGGTAGAGTAGTGGTGGTTGATGATTATAAATCATCAATGATTGAAGAGGTCAAGGCAAAGCAACATCTTGACTCCACCTTGTTAGAGTTGAAGGCCTCGGTGAGAGATGGTAGTGTGGAGTTGATCTCCCAAGGGGGGAGATGGTGCCCTTAGGTATCATGTTAGGTTGTTTTTTCTAGTGTGGATGACTTGAAAGGGAAAATTCTTGATGAGGCTCACAATTCTTTCTATTATATTCATCATGGTTTTATAATGATGTACAGGGATTTGAGGGAAGTGTTTTAGTTTGGTGGCAGGAAGAGGGATATTGCTAAGTTTGTATCCGGTTGCCATAATTGCCAACAAGTCAAAACCAAGCATCAAAGGCTGGGTGACCTAGCCCAAGATATATTGATTCCTAGTTGGAAACAGGAGGAAATTAACATGGACTTTGTGGTTGGGTTGCCAAAGACTAGAAAGCACTTTGATTCTATTTGGTTTGTGGTTGATAGAATGAAAAAGTCGACTTACTTCTTACCGATTAAGACTTCATATGGTGCCAAAGATTATTCTAGTTTGTACATTCATGAGTAGGTTAGATTGCATGGGGTGCCTTTGTCTATTCTTTCGGATCATGGTGCTCCATTGACTTCTAAGTTTTGAAGGTCCTTCCAAAGACGTCTTGGTACAAAAGTAAAGCTTAGTACGACCTTTCACCCTTAAAAGGGTGGCGAAGCCGAAAGAACTATCCAAACTCTTGAGGACATTGAGTTTGCCTACAACAATAGTTATCATTCAAGCATTGGTATGGCCCCTTTTGAGACTCTCTATGGTAGATGTTGTAGGTCCTAAGTTGGATGGTTTCAGGTAGGAGAGATGGCTTTGTTAGGTCCGGATTTGGTTATGGAGGCCATGGAGAAGGTAAGGTTGGAAACAACCCAAAGACGACAAAAAGTCTTGCATCGATGTGAGGAGGAGGAATCTTTAATTTAAGGTCGGTGATTGGGTCTATTTGAAGGTCTCACCCATGAAACGTGTGCTTCATTTGGGTAATAAGAGTAAATTAAGTCCATGATTTATGGGTCCTTATAGAGTGTTGAGGAGGATTGGTAAGGTGGCCTATGAGTTGGAGTTGCCCAATGATATGAATATGGTTCATCCGGTCTTCCATGTGTCTACGCTGAGGAAGTTGTAGGTGACCCAAATGCTACCGTGCTTTTAGATATAGTGGGTGTTGTTGAGGGCAATTTGACTTATCAAGAGGTTCCGATAGAAATTTTTGATAGACAAGTAAAGAGGTTGAGGAACAAGGATATTGCTTCCGTCAAGGTTGTTTGGAGAAATCAACACGTTGAAAGTGGCACATTGGGAAGTCGAGGCAGACATTCAAAAGTGATATCCCTATCTCTTCCACTCTGCTCAAGCCTAAGGTACTAAGTCAAGTTCCCTATGTGATTTCCAGTCTTGTGTTTCAGCCCTTATGTCATTTGCATGTTTTCATATTTATGTTGACAAATTAATGGTGATTTTGACATTATGTTGAAATTTTTGAAAGTGATGTTTAAGTGAATTGTTGGATTTTTATTGGGGCTGATTCCTTCATGATTACTCTTCTTATGTACACTTCTTTGGCATTCGAGGATGAATGTTCCCAAGAGGGAGATATTGGAATGCCCCATAAAGTGCCCAAAAATGTGCCTCCGAAAATACCCATAATTGTAATTTCAGTACATAATAAAATCCGTGGTTGATATTGAAAATCTGACTTCATATTTGTGATTAGGGGGAAAAATTGAGTGGGAAATGGTTATAACACCTATTTTAATGAAACCATATCAAAATTTGATTTTCCAAAGTTAACGAAAAATAGAATCAATTCGTGCCCCTGGCGCGACGCGGCTAGGGCGCAGACCTGTACATTCTTGTTGGCAATTTTTCTAGTTCGTTCCGAAGCCTTGGGGTTTTGGGCCTAATCCTTCCTATGCGTAAAACCACTTATACTTAGTCATTTTGCATCCACATATCATTCAAGACATTCCCCAAAACCCTTTAAAATACTTAGCCAAATAGTTCATTCAAAATCAAGTGTCCCAAACTCATTCCGGATCACAAGAAATTCATTCAAGTTTCAAGTTCCCAGTCAAACCTTCACCAATAAAATCTCTAAAGTTAAGGTATGTAGGTTTCAATCAATGGATTATTCCACCCATGGTGCCTAACCTTCCATTTTAAGTGAATTGCATGTTTTCAAGTTGATTTATTTGTGAGTACAACAACAACAACAACAACATACCCAGTATAATCCCACTAGTGGGGTCTGGGGAG
The DNA here is from genome assembly GCA_011800125.2 of Solanum clarkiae. Lineage (NCBI taxonomy): Eukaryota > Viridiplantae > Streptophyta > Magnoliopsida > Solanales > Solanaceae > Solanum > Solanum clarkiae. Next base: position 8,903,358 of record JAABOM020000101.1, read on the forward strand.
GGTAGATTGTACGCAGACCTTACCGCTACCTCATAGAAGTAGAGAGTCTGTTTCCTAGAACCCTCAATTCAAATCCCAAAGGTAGAATACCGAATCTTTGTGAGTATTTCTTATTATGAATTGATTATGAATTATGTTGGGGTTTTATTAAATTTTGACTGCTTCAACATATTTTGAGCTATGACTCTATAATCTATGATGGGATTTGATAAGGGGTTTTAATGTCTCTTTCATAAGGGTGTTACTAAGTGTTGATGGGTTGATTTATATTAAGTTTTCTCACATGATTTCACTCTTCAATTGGATGATGTTTAACTAGCTTTACACACCCACTAAGTGTTTGATAAAATATCCGATTAAGGGTTCTTGAGTTATTGATGATCTATAGCATGGCTTATGAGTTGAGTGACTTTATGATGATGAATGGAATGTATGTATGTATTGAATTCATGAAAATTATCTATAGTATTGCAAGTTGACCACACCTTGTCGGGGGGTGGTAAGCCCGTATTACCAATTGACAGGTAGATACCTCAATAGCCTTGTTGAAGGGTGGTAAGCCCATACTACCACTTGAGGGGTAGATTCCTCAATTGCCTTGTCGGGGGGTGGTAAGCCCATACTATCAATTGAGGGATAGATTCCTCAATCATCTTGTCGGGAGGTGGTAAGCTCCTACTACCGATTGATGGGTAGATTCCTCAATCGCCTTCCAATGGGGTGGTATGCCTTAGATTCAAGGTACTAGTTTGCTTGGTGTATGATGATAGTGTCTTCCTACACATGTATTATGTTCTATATAAGCATGTTTTACTTCAAGCATTGATCATGCATGCCATGTTGCTAATATACTATCTCTTGCTTATGTATATGCATTTTAATTATGTTGCCTATCTCTTGTTGAATTACATCCTACATACTTAGTACATTCAAACATACAAACGCACACTCTATACCTACATGGTGTTACCATGTAGGAGTCGGAGCCCCTCACGATTATCCTCCTCGTGGTTAGTTGGTTATTGTGAAGGTAAGCTTTGGCAAGTCCTCAAGTTCAGGGACACTAGATACACTACTCTTGCTTACGTTATTTCTCTATGTTGAACTCTTGATACTATGAGGGTGAGCTTGGAAGGTGTCTTGGTCCCCGCACGTTCTATGTGTAGAAGTGTTGTTGGACAAGTGATGTAATTGTGTTATGTGCTTGACTCTTGAAATGTTTTATGACTATCAAAAATTTCCCTTAGTCCCATTTTCCTTAGTTATATCTCTTGTCATTAGTATTTTGCTTCTGCGACCAAGGATGTGTGATTGATATGCTAAGAGGTTTGTTTGGGGCTCCTTCGGGTTCCCCAGTCGCTATGTCAAATCTAGGCCCTAGGCTTGGGTTGTCACACAAATTGCTTCTGAGTCTGAGGAAATCCCACCACAAAATCCCTATTCACATCCTCCCACTTCCAAGTTTCAATTTAAATGTCTTGAACCAACCCACTGGGCCATTGATGCTCTGCCTTCACTTGTTGACAAGATGGGCATTCAGATACAAACTTGGCTATGACCTTCTTCATACTATGCCACTAATATACCTTTTTCAAATCCCGATACATCTTAACAGATCCCATATGAATAGAATAATGGGAGTTATGGGTTTCACTCATGATCACCTTTCTAAGGTTATCCACATCCGAAGCACATAACAGATCTTGACACCAGAATACACCATCTCCCCCTAGGGAGAAAACCTCTATGTTCTTTTTGGCAACCAATTTTCTCAAGTTAAAGATGGATCAAGGTCTTGCTTAGCCTTCACATCGGCAACCACTGAGGATTCGACCCCATTTTGAACATGTATACCACCATCATTGGAGTCGGACAACCTCACCCCCAACCTAGCCAAATGGTGAACATCCCTAGCTAACTCCTTCTTCTCTTCCTCAACATGAGCCACACTCCCTATGGAAAGCCTATTAAGAGCATCGGCCACAACATTCGCCTTGCTAGGATGATATTAAATACTCATGTTGTAGTCCTTTAGGAGTTCCAACAATCTCCTTTTCCTCAAGGTGAGATCCCATTGAGTGAAAACATGTTGCAAGCTTTTCTGATTGGTGAAAACATCTACATGCACACCGTAGAAATAGTGTCTCAAAATTTTCAAGGCAAATACCACCGCCGCTAACTCGAAGTCATGAATCGAGTAATTATGCTCATACACCTTCAATTTCCTTGAGGCATAAGCTATCATCTTACCATGTCACATAAGAACGCAACCCAACCCAATTCGAGAAGCATCACAATATACCGCAAACCCATCCAAACCATTTGGTAGAGTCAAAATAGGATTCGATGTATGTCAATCCTTCAAATTTTGGATCCACTTTTCACACTCCTCCGAGCACACAAACTTAAATTTCTTTTGGGTCAATTTAGTCAACAGAGATGCAATACATGAGAACCCTTCAGCGAACCTCCTATAATAACCCACTAACCCAAGAAACCTTCAAATGTACGAAGGGGTCAACATTCTAGGCCAATTCTTCATGATCTCGATCAATTTTTGATCCACTTTAATACCACCAATGGACACCACATGTCTAAGAAAGCCACTTCACCCAACCAAAATGAACAGTTGCTAAACTTGGCACACAACTTCTTCTCCCTCAAGGTTTGTAGAACCAATCTCAAATGATCTATATGCTCCTGCTTATTGCGAGAATAAATGAGAATATCATAAATGAAGGAAACCATGAATCTATCAAGGAATAACTTGACCAACTGATTTATAAGATCCATAAACACAGTCGGTGCATTAGTTAGGCCAAACGATATCACCACAAATGCAAAGCGCCCATACCTTGTTTGAAAAGTCATCTTGGGAATATCATACTCTCTAACCTTTAACTGATGACACCTGGATTGGAGATCGATTTTTGAAAAGTGAGTAGCCCCTTGAATTTGGTCAAACAAGTCATCAATCCTACGCAACAGATACTTATTTTTAATGGTCACCTTATTTAATTGCCTATAATCAATACACATCCGAAGAGATTCGTCTTTTCTTCCTTACAAACAACACCAGATGTCACGACCTAAGCCTAGGGCCTAGACGTGACATGGCAAATGAGGAACCCGAAGGAACCCCAAGTAAGCCTCTAAACATATCATTGTACTCCTTGGTTGCATAAACAACTTAACAATGTATAAAGAATATAATTAAAGGCAAAGAGACTAAGGGAAGACATTCATAACATAAATATCAAAAGAGTCAAAGCTCATAGCATCAATACATAACTTGTCTAATAACACCTCTAATATATGGAATAAAGTGGGGGCCAAGACAACTTTCTGGGCTCACTCTCACAGTCATAAGCGTGCATCAAAAGAAAGAGAGTCTTTATACATAGCATGGGATCAAAGACAGTGTCCCCAAAATTGAGCCTCACCAACTTGCTTTGACAGAAATCATACTGGCCACGTAGATGAGGAGGATAACCAAATAGAACTTTGATTCCTACATGGTAACGTCATTTAGGCATAGAGTATGAATTAGCACATTTGAATGTACTAAGTATGTAGGATGCAATACAACAAAGGATAGGCAACATAATCAGCATGTAAATTTAGGCAATAAATGAGCATATAGCAATATGGCATGTATGAATGAAGCTTGTAGTGAAACGTGCTTACATAGAACATTTTAAATGTATAGGAAGAGACCATCATTAGTAACCAAGGCCTAACACCTCGGCGAGGCGATTGAGGTATATACCCCCCAATATTGTAGCACAAGCATACCACCCCCCAAGCGAGGTGATTAAGGTATAAACCCCATCATGGTTGCACAAACCTACCATCCCCCAAGCTTGAGATTGAGGTATAATTGCCCCCCCCCCCCCAATATGGTATTTTGGGCCTACTACCCCCTGAATGAGGCAATTGATCAACTTCCAAAACTATCGATACCATTAATGAAATCAACACAGATACGTGTCTCTTTCATCATCATAAAGTCATTTAACTCATATACCATGCATTAGGCCTTCAACAACCCAAGAAGCCTTAACCGGATATTTTATCAAACACTTGGTTGGTGTGTAATGCTAGTGTAAAACCATGCAATTGAAGAGTGAAATCATGTAAGTAAATTCAATGTAAAACCACCAACCAACACCTGGTAGTACTCTCAAGCAATATAAATCAAAATCCTTCATCAAATTTCAAGATAGATCAAAGATTCATAGCTCAAAACATGCTTAAACAGTCACACTTTTATGAAACCCAAACATAGTTTATAGTCAAATTCATAGTAAGTAAGACCCATAGGTAAATCAACTTAGAAACATGTAATTTAGGTAAAAAGGAAGCTTGGGTGCCATGGGTGAAAGGACCCAATGGTTGAAACTCACATACCTTAACTTTGGAGAATACCTTAATGAAGATTGGAAATGGAGACTTGAAGCTTGAGTGAAATCGTTAAGATTCGGAATGAGTTTTGGCACTTGAATTTTGCGTGAAATATTTCTCTAAGTGTTTGAGAGAGTATTGGGGAATGTCTTACATGATATAAAGGTAAAATATGGCTAAATATAGGTATTTCATGCATGGGAAGACTTAGGCCCAAGACCCAAAGGCTGTGGACTGCACAACAAAACAGGCCGTAAAATAACACTAGTCTGTGCCCTAGCCGCGTCGAGCTAGGGCTGCAGAATCATTATGTTTTTCAAAAGTTTTGGAAAATAAAATTTTGATACGATTGCTCTAAAATTGGGAATAGACCCATTTCCCACTCAATATTTCCCTCGATCACGAATATGAAGTCGGATTGTCGATATAACACACAGATTTTGAGATATACAAAAATTACAATTTCAAGCACTGCCGACGCACATATTTTGGCACTTTTTAGGGCCATTTAAATATCTCCCCCTTTGGAACATTCATCCCCGAGTTTCAAAGAAGCATACATAAGAAGAGTAATCATGAAGAAATCAGCCCCAATAAGAATACAATAATGCACTTAAACATCGTTTCAGAAATCTCACATGAACTTGTCAACATAAACATGAATGCATAAAATGACATAAGGGCTGATACATGAGGCGTGAAATCACATAGGAGACTTAGAATTAGTACATTAGGCTTGAGTAGAATGGAAGAGATAGGGATATCGCTATTGCATGTCTGTTTTGGCCTCCTATGTAGCACTTTCGAGTTGTTCATTCCTCCAAACAACCTTAATGGAAGATATATCCTTGTTCCTTAACATCTCCACTTATGTATCCAAAATCTCTACTGGAACCTCTTCATAAGTCAAGTTGTCTTCAACAAAACCTACAACATCCAATGGGACAATAGCATTCGGGTCCTCAACATGGATACATGAAAGACCGGATGAACCAAGTGTATTTCACTATGCAACTCCAACGCATAGGCCACCTTAACAATCCTCCTTAACACCCTATAAGGACCCACATATCTTGGACTCAATTTACCCTTTTTACCAAAATGAACCACACCCTTCATGGGTGAAACCTTCAAATAGATTCAATCACCAACTTTATATTCAAGCTCCCTTCTTCTAACATTGACATAGGACTTTTGATGACTTTGGGCTCTTTTCAACCTCTATTCTCCATAGCCTCCATGACAAGATCTAGACCCAATAATGCCATCACTCGTACTTCGAACCACGCAACCAGTGATCTACAATGCCTACCATAGAGGGCCACAAAAGGAGCCATACCAATTCTAGAATGATAGCTATTATTATAAGAAAACTCAAACAATGGAAGATGATAATCCAAACTACCCTTAAACTCCAAAATGCAAGCGTTAAGCATATCCTCAAGAGTTTGGTAGTTCTTTCGGCTTGTCCATTCGTGTGAGGGTGAAAGGACATACTAAGCTTAACCTTGGTATCAAGACCTCTTTGGAAGGATCTTCAAAAGTGTGAAGTGAATTGAGCACCACGGTCCAATATTATAGACAAGGGCACCCCATGCAGTCTAACCAACTCATCAATGTACAATTTAGCATAGTCATCGACCCCATAAGTAGTCTTAATTGGTAGGAAACAAGCCGACTTTGTCATTCTATCAACCATAACCCAAATAGAATCAAAACCCTTTCTATTCCTAAGCAACCCAACCGCAAAATCCATTTTAATTTCCTCCTACTTCCTCTCACGTCCAAGCAGGAGTCTTAGGAAACCCTTTCTAGTCTTAGGCCACCCGGCCATTGGTGTTCGGCTTTGACTTGTTAGCAACTGTGACAACCAGATACAAGTTTAGCAATGTCCTTCTTCATAAATCCCTACCAAAACACATGCGTCTAATATCTATACATCTTGGTAGAGCCGAGGTGAATAGAATAGGAAGAGTTCTGAGCCTTATCAAGAACCTTCACTCTCAAGCCATCAACTCTAGGCATATATAACCAACCTTAGAACCTAAGGGCACCATCTCTCTCTGGGGAGAAAACCTCTACCTTGCCCTCTATCACCAATGCGATCAATTCTAACAAGGAGGAGCCAAGATCTTGCTTCGCTTGTACATCATCAACCAAGGAAGATTTTGAACCATCAACAACCATAATACCACCATTATAAACCTCTTCCAACCTAACCCCCAATCTAGCCAACCGATGTACCTCTCAAGCCACCCATTTCCCCCCATCATCAATATGATCTAATCTACCTGTAGACACCCTACTCAAAGCATCCTCCACAACTTTAGCCTTACCGGGATAATAATGCACACTCATATAATCCTTAAAAAGCTCTAACCACCTTCATTGCCTTATGTTGAGATCTTTTTTAGTGAACACATATTGGAGACTATTATGTTCGATAAACATATCAACATGCACCCCGTACAAATAATGTCATCAAATGTTTAAACTAAATAGCATGACGGCCAATTCAAGATCGTGAGTAGGATAATTCTTGTCATGCACTTTGAGTTGCTTAGAAGCATAGGCTATCTCCTTAGCATTTTGTATCAAAACACAGCCCAACCCAATCCGGGAGGCATCACAATACACAACATACCCTTCCAACCCTTCTAGTAGAGAAAAGATAGGAGCCGAGACAAGCTTATCCTTCAAGGTTTGGAAACTCTTTTACATTCATCAGTCCACACAAACTTAGCCTTCTTTTGGGTAAACTTAGTCATGGGAGAAGCAATAGAAGAGAACCTATTAACAAATCTCTGGTAGTAACCTACTAAGCCCAAGAAGCTTCTAATATCCGATGGGGTCAAAGGTCAAGGTCAATCTCTAATCAACTCAGTTTTCTTAGGATCCATCTTAATACCATCCCCCGACACATAACCTAGAAAAGCAACCTCTTTCAACTAAAATTCATAATTCATATATTTATCATACAACTTCTCTTCCCTTCATTTTTGAAGCACCACCCTTAAATGACCCACATGCTCCTCCTCACTATGAGAGTAGATAAAGATATCATCAACGAAACACCACAACAAACAAATCAAGGCAGGATTTAAAGGCCCTATTCATAAGATCCATGAAGATAACCAGTGCATTAGTCAACCCAAAAGACATAACCACAAATTCAGAATGCTCATACCTAGTCTGGAAGGCCGTCTTGGGAAAATCACACTCCCTCACCTTCACTTGATGATACACAGACTAAAGATCAATCTTAGAGAAGTTACTAGCCCCTTGAAGTCGGTCAAACAAATGATCAATCCTTGGTAGAGCATACTTATTCTTTATGGTGACCCTATTCAGTTACGGATAGTCAACGCACATTGTAAGAGACCTATCCTTCTTCTTCACAAACAACACCAATGCAACCCGAGATGATTAGCTAGGACTAATAAAACTCTTCTCCAATAAATCCCTCAATTGCTTCTTCAACTCCGATGGGGCCATATGGTAAGGGGTAATATAAATGGGTTGGGTGTCGGGAAGGACATCTATACCAAATTCTATTTCCTTTTGGGAGGAACACTGGTAAGGTCATTTGGGAAGACATCAAGGAATTCATTTACCACCAGAACCGACTCTATAGGAAGGACTTTAGACTCCATATCTCTAACCCTCATAAGATGATAGAAACACCACTTCGAGATCAAATTTTGGGATTAAATGCTACAGATAAACCTACCCTTGACGACCACATCATGACTCTCCTACTCAAGGATGGGTTCATTTGGGAATTGGAATTTGACTCCACGGGTTCTACAATCAATAGAGGCATAATATGCATGCAACAAATTCATCCAAAGAATGACATAAAAATCCACATGTCCAACTCAATAAGATCACAAGGCAATATTTTATGCAATATACAAATGGGACAATTTGTATAGACCTTTCTAGCAACAATAGATGCATCAATTGGAGTAGACACCTCATAAGACTGAAAAAACGATTCGGGCACAACATAAAACTTTCTAGCAACAAAAGAAAGAGTGGAACCGGGGTCTATCATTGTATACACATAAAAATCAAAGACTTTTAACATACCGGTGATGACATAGGGCACCTCATCAACCCCTTGTCTCCCTTGGAGTGTATAGAACCGATTGTATCGTGGGAAACCACCTTGTTGGCATCCTCTCACAAAAAGAACCACATTAGTACCCTAGCCTTATGGACGAACATCTTTAGCCTTATTGCGATTATGTAGATAATCCATTTCCTTATGCCCCACTCCCCCACAACTATAACAAGAACTAGTATACCTAATGCATGGGCCACTATGACCCTTACCACATTTTTGACACAAAGAATTAGGCACACACCACCATCACCTTGAGACCTTGGGTAGTCATTGCAAAACTTACACTAGGAGCATAAGCACACCTTTGGCCTTTATGAAACCGGCCACCCCTGGAACTTTAGAACCTCCCATCAAAATGGTCCGTCTGGGCCTCATTGCCCCTCCTCATTCTGAACTTCTCCCCTTCCAATTGCTCGGCATAAGTCATTAGGGGGGAAAAGTCCATGTCACTAATCAACATAGCACCCCGACACTCCTCATTCCCCAAATCAGAAACACCCATCACAAGCTTATTCATTCTAGACCTCGGGTTGGCAACAAAGTTTGGGGAACATTTAGAAAGTTGGTTGAACTTGAGGGAATACTCCCTCACTCTCATAGATCCTTGATTCAAATTCATGAACTCCATTATTGTGGCCACCCTAAGCTCAAGAGGAAAGAACCGGTTTAGGAAAGCCACCTTAAACTCCTCCCAAAGTATCACATTATTGTTCCCCTTCTACTCCTTCCATTGAGTATTCCATATTCGAGCCACCCCTTGAGTTGGTAAGCCGCCAACTCTGCCTTCTTTTCTGACATCACACCCACGATAGCCAATACTTTATATACCTCATCAATAAATTCTTGAGGGTCCTCATCCACATAAGATCCATAGAACTCTAGTGGGTTCATCCTAATAAAGTCCCTCACCCGAGATGCCAGAGTAGGAGAATGAGGGGCTTGGGCCCCTTGATTGACTTTATTGGCCACAACTTGAGCTAGCAAGGTGAGAGCATCTCGGAGCTCTCCATAAGCGGGTTGTTCCTTGGGTGTGTGGGCTCTTCTTCCTCTTGCGTTAGGTATGATCTAGTATAACAAAGAACAATCATTAGGGGAGAGAAACCTTACCTTAGCTTCTATAGAACGACATAGAGTAAGAAGAAGAGAAATATTGCCTAAAACGTCTCAAAGCCTCTTACTCATAGTTATGGTGCACAACAAAATAATGAATAAGACTCTAATCTAAGTGGTGTGCTGGATGCTGAGGACCATTAACAACCTAGGGCACTGGTACCAAGTTTATCATAACCCAAGCTTAGGACCTAGACATGACATGGTGAATAGGGAACCCGAAGGAACCCCAAGCAAGCCTCTTAACATATCATTATAGATCCTTGGTCAAGGAAGAAATTTAACATCATATAAAGAATAGAAATAAGTGCAAAGGGGATAAGGGAAGACTTTCATAACATAAACATCAAAAGAGTCAAAGCTAGCATCAATACAGATCTTGTTCAATAACACATCTAATACATGGAATTGAGCGGGGGCCAAGACAACTTTCTAGGCTCAACCTCATAGTCATAAGCATGCATCAAAAGGAAGAGAGTCTTTATACATAGCATAGGATCAAAGACATTGTCCCCGAAATTAAGGACTTACCAACTTGCTTTGAGAGAAATCATACTGGCCACATAGATGAGGAGGATAACCAAATTGAGCTTCGATTCCTACATGGTAACATCATTTAGGCATAGAGTATGGATTAGTACACTTGAATGTTCTAAGTATGTCGAATGCAATGCAAAAAAGGATAGGAAACATAATCAAAATGCAAATTTAGGAAATAAATAAGCATATAACAATATGGCATGCATGAATGAAGCTTGTAGTAAAACACGCTTACACAAAAAATTTTACATGTGCGGGAAAAGACCATCATTACTAACCAGGGTCTACCGCCTTCTTGGTGATGCGATTGAGGTATATACCCCCAATACGGTAGCACGGGCCTACCAACCCTCGAGCGAGAGGATCAAGGTATAAACCCCCAACATGGTTGCATGGGCCTACTACGCCCCAAGTGAGGTGTGGTCAATTCCCAACACTATAGAGGTAATGTCATATACATACATTCCTTTCATCATTATAAAGTCGTTTAATTCATAAGACATGTATTAGACCTTCATTACCTCAAGAAATCATAATCCGAACATTTTATCAAACACTTGGCTAGTGTATAGTGCTAGTGTAAAACCATGCATTTAAAGAGTAGAATCATGCTAGAAAATCCAATGTAAAACCATCAATAGGTACTTGGTAACACCCTCAAGCAATATACATTAAAATAATTCATTAAATCTCAAAATATCTTAGATTGATAGCTCAAACCATGCTAAAACAGTCACAATTTCATGAAACCCCAACTTATTATGCAGTCAAATTCATAATAGGTAAGACCCATGCGTTAATCAACTTTAAATCATGCAATTTTAGGTAAAAGAAAGCTTACATATCACGGGTGAAAGGGATGCATGAAGGAAATCCATATACCTTGACTTTGGATAATCCTTGAAGAAGATTGGAGATGGAGACTTGAAGCTTGAATGAGAACTTTAAGATCCGGATGAGTTTTGAGACTTGAAATTTGGAGATGAAATATTGTCTAAGTATTTGAGAGAGTATTTGGGAATGTCTTGAATGATATGAGGATGAAATACGTCTATGTAGAGGCATTTTCGTGCATTGGAACACTTAGGCCCAAGACCCAAAAGTGTTGGACCGAGATAGAAAAACTGGCCACAAATACATAGAAGCATGCCCTTAGTGTGTCGCTCTAGGGGCGCAAATCATCTCTGAAAATCACATTTTTGCTATTTTCAAATTCTTCTACTGTTGCTGTTGAATTGGGGTTAGACCCATCCTCCACTAAATTTTACCCCTAAGCAAGAATACAAAGTTAGATTTTTGCTATCATGCATAGATTTTGCGATGTATTGAAATTACAATTTCGAGAATTTCTGAGGCACATTTTCGGGCACTTTTTGGGGTAGTTTCAATATTTCTCCCTTGGGAATATTCATCCTTGAATGTCAAAGAGATGTATACGAGAAGAGTATCCATAAAGAGATCAATCCTAACTAGGATGCATCAACACACTCAAAACACAATTTTAAAATCTAAGCATAAGTGTAAAATCATCACGAACATGACAATATAAAAATGAATGCATGCAAATGACTTAGGGGATTGAACATGAGACATGAAATCACATAGAAGGCTTACAATTAGTACCTTAGGCTTGAGCAGAAAAGATAAGGTTATTGCTTTTGCATATCCGCTTCAGCCTGCCAAGTAGTACTTTCGACTTGTTGGTTCCTCCGAAGGACCTTAATGAAAGCAACATTCTTGTTCCTCAACCTCTTCATTTGTCTATCCAAGATCTCTACTAGAAATTTTGCATATGTCAAGTTTTCTTCAACTACCCCCATAACATCAAGAGGCACAATAGCATTAGAATCACCCACACTCTTCATCAACATAGACACAGGAAAGACCGGATGAACCAATTCCATTTCTCTAGACAAATCAAACTTTTAAAGAACCTTACTAATCCTTCTCATCACCCTATAAGGAACCACACATCTAGGGCTTAACTTGTCCTTATTACCAAAACGGACCACACCCTTCATAGGTGATAACTTCAAATATACCCAATCACCAACCTTAAACTCAAGCTCCCTCTTTCTCACATCGGCATAAGACTTTTGATAACTTTGGGATGTTCTTAACCTTTCTGTAATCATCCTTACCTTCTCCATATCATCCATAACCAGATCCAGACACAATAAAGCCACCTCTCCAACCTCAAACCACCCAATTGGTGATCTATAATGTCTACCATAGAGAGCCTTAAAAGGAGCCATACCAATACTAAAATGATAGTTATTGTTATATCAAACTCAATTGATGGAAGATGATCATCCCAACTAACCTTAAGCTTTAGTACACAATTCCTAAGCATGTCCTCGAGTGTTTGGATAGTCCTTTCGGCTTGGCCATCCGTTTGAGGGTGAAAGGTCGTACTAAGCTTTACCTTGGTTCCAAGACCTCTTTGGAAGGACCTCCAAAAGTGTGAAGTGAATTGTGCACCATGATTTGATATGATAGATAAAGGAACCCCATGCAACCTCACCAAATCATGAATGTACAACCTAGCATAATCTTTAGCCCTATATGTAGTCTTAACTAGTAGAAAGTGCGCCGATTTCGTCATCCTTTCAACCACAACATATATGTAATCAAAAGCCTTTCTACTCTTGGGCAACCCAACCACAAAATCTATATCAATAACTTCCCACTTCCAAGTTGGAATCTCTATGTCTTGGGTTAGGTCACTCGGCCTCTATTATTCGTCTTTGACTTGTTTGCAACTATGGTAACCGGAAACAAATTTGGCAATGTCCCTCTTCATGCCTCCCCACAAATAAACCTCTCTTAAATCTCTATACATCTTAGTAGACCCAAGGTGAATAGAGTAGAAGAACCATGAGCTTCATCAAAAATCTTTTCCTTTAAGCTATCAACACAAGGCACACACAACCTACCTTAGCACCTAAAGGGACCATCTCCCCATTGGAAGAAGACCTCCACCTTACCATCTTTTACCTATGCCTTCAATTCCAACAAAGCTAGGTCAAGATCTTGCTTAGTTTTTACCTCCTCAACCAATAAAGAATTAGAACCATCAACAACAACAACAACACCATTATTAATCCACTACAACGTAACTCCAAATCTAGCTAACCGGTGTACCTCCTTAGCCACCTCTATGCCACCATCATCAACATGAGCTAGCTACACATAGACACCCTACTCAAAGCATCCGCCACCACATTAGCCTTTCCAAGATGATAATGCACACTCAAATCATAATCTTTAAGAAGTTCTAACGACCTTCTTTGCCTCAAGTTCAGATCTTTTTGGGTGAAGACATATTGGAGGTTCTTTTGATTGGTGAACAAATGAACATGCACCTCATACAAATAGTGACGCCAAAATTTCAAAGCAAAGACCACGACGGCTAATTCAAGATCATAGGTAGGATAGTTCTTTTCATGCACTTTGAATTGCCTAGAAGCACAGGCTATGACCTTACCATTTAGAATTAGAACACAACTCAAACAAACTGTAGAAGTGTCATAATACACCCCAATTCCCTCTAGCCCTTCCGGTAGGAACAATGTAAGAGAGGAAACAAGCTTATCTTTCAAGGTTTGGAAGATCCTTTCACACTCATTGATCCATACAAACTTAGCCTTATTTTGGGTCACTTTTGTCAGAGGAAAAGCAATAGAAGAGAACCCATTCACAAATCTCTAGTAGTAACCTGCTAAGCCCAAGAAACTCCTAATGTACGACAAGGTCAATGGTCTAGGCTAATTTCTAATCACCTCCATCTTTTTAGGATCCTCCTCAATACCATCCCTCGACACTACATGACCTAGAAAGGCAACTTCCTTTAACCAAAGTTCACACATCTCATATTTAGCATACATTTTCTCTTCCCTCAATGTTTACAACACTACCCTCAAATGACCCATACGCTCCTCCTCACTTTGTGAAGAAATCAACATATCATTAATGAAGACCATAAAAAATGAATCAAAGTGGGGTTTAAATAACCTATTCATAAGATGCATGAAGATAGACAATGAATTGGTCAACCCAAAGGACATCACAATAAACTCAAAATGCATATACCTAGTCCGAAAGGCCGTCTGAGGAATATCACGCTCCCTCACCTTCACTTGATGATACTCAGATCGAAGATCAATCTTAGAGAAGTGGCTATCCCCTTGCAATTGGTCAAACAAATCATCAAACCTTGGAAGAGGATACCTATTCTTGATGGTGACCATATTAAATTGCCGATAGTTAACACACATTCTAAGGGACCCAGCTTTCTTCTTCACAAACAACACCAGTGCACCCTAAGATGATTGGTTAGGCCTATTAAAGCACTTCTCCAACAAATCCCTAAGTTGCTCTTTCAACTCCATCGGGGCCATACGGTAAGGGGGAATAGAAATGGGTTAAGTATCGGGGAGGAGGTCTATATCAAAATCTATCTCCCTATTGGGAGGAACACCAGGGAGGTCATTTGGAAAGACATCAAGAAATTCATTTAAAATCGGAACCAACTCTATAGAAATGACCTTAGCCTCAAGATCCCTAACCCTCACAAAATGGTGAAGACACCTCTTAGAAATCAACTTACCGGCTTTAATGCAAGAGCTGAACCTATACTTGACCACCATATCTTGACTCTCCCACTCAAGTACGAGTTTATTTGGAAATTGGAATTTGACCCTATGGTTCTACAATCAATCTATCCCAAGAATGACATCAAAATCAACCATGTCCAACTCAACAAGATCACAAGGCAATATTTTGTGAAAGATGCAAATGGGACAATTTCGATAGACATTTCTAGCAACAATAAATACACTAATAGGATTAGATACCTAATATGACTTACACAATAATTTGGGCTCAATATGAAATTTTTTGGCAACAAAGGGGATAACAAAAGAAAGAGTGGCACCAAGATCAATCAATGCAAACACATGAAAATCAATGACTTTTAACATACCAGTAACAACGCCAGGCACCTCATAAACCCCTTGCCTCCCATGTAAAACATAAAGACGATTGTTCCTT
Organism: Solanum clarkiae; assembly: GCA_011800125.2. Classification (NCBI taxonomy): domain Eukaryota; kingdom Viridiplantae; phylum Streptophyta; class Magnoliopsida; order Solanales; family Solanaceae; genus Solanum; species Solanum clarkiae. The sequence goes on from JAABOM020000101.1 coordinate 8,918,593, forward strand.
GGAGTACTATTTTGTCGGCCAGCTCTCCCCAAAGGAACGACATTAACACCTTGTGGACGAATCTCCATACCCTTGTTGTGATTTCAAGGGCAATCCAACATCTTATGCCCAACTATACATCATCCATAACATGCATTAGTATCCCTCAAGAACGGGCCACTATTAACCTTACCACATTTCGGACACCCATCATTAGGAACCACACCCTCAACACCTTGGGCCCTTGGAAAATCATTAGCAACCCTCTTATTAAATGCATGAGAAGACACTTGGACTTGAAGGAACCGACCACCGTTTCGATTATGGAATTTTCCCTAAAAACATGCCCTCTTGGACTCATGACCCCTTCTCTTCCTCAACTGCTCCTCCTCCATTTGTTCATTCTAGGTCATCAAATGGGATAAATCCATGTCACTAATCAACACAGGGGACCGCCACTCCTCACTCACCAAGTCAAAAACACCCATCATAAATTTATTTATCCTAGACCTTGAGTCGACCACCAAGTGTGAAGCATATTTTCAAAGTTCGTTGAACTTGAGAGCATACTCCTTCACACTCATAGACCTACATCTCAAATTCATAAGTTCCACCAATTTGGCTTCCCTAAGCTCAAGAGGGAAGAACCGATTAAGGAAAGCTACCTTGAACTCCTCCCAAAGTATAACATTGTTAACCCCCTTCTCCTCTTTCCATTTATTTTACCATATATGTTCTTCACCTTTGAGTTTGTAGGCCGCCAACTCCGATTTGTCCTCTAACCGCACACCCATGATAGGAAAACTTTTGTAAACCTCATCAATAAATTCTTGAGGGTCCTAATACACCATTGACCCATGGAATTCCAGGAGATTCATCCTCATGAAATCTCTCACCTGAGATTCTGGTGTATGTGCATGAGGGTTTTGGGCCACTTGGTTGGCTTAATTAGCCACAATTTGTGCGAGCACAATGAGAGCATCCTGAAGCTCTCCATGAGCTAGTTGCTCCTCGGGTGTGCAGGCTCTTCTTCTCTTATGTTAGGCATGATCTAGCATAGAAAAGGATAATTGTTAGGGGGAAAACCTTACCTCAAATTCTATAGCACGACATAGGATAAAAAGAAGGGAAACATTTCCTAAACGCCTCCTAGCCTCTACCTCATAATTGTGGTGCACAACACAACTATGAAATAAGACTCTGATAGACGCGGTGTGTTTGATGTCGAGTTCCTAGTAACCTAGGGCTTTGACATGGGGCATGGGGAACTAGAAAGGACCCTAAGCAAGGTTCTTAACATGTCATTAAACATCTTTGGTCACAGAAACAATAAAATACAACAGGAGATAGTAAATAGGGACAATGGGGCTGAGGGACTACTTCCATATCATTAACATCAAGAGTCAAGAGAGAGTCAAAGCTCATAGCATAATATAAAACATGTCCAACAAAACCTCTAAAACTTAGATATTTAACAGGGTCAAGACAAGCTACTTGGCTCACTATCATAGTCAACATATACATAAAAGAACATAATCTTGAACATAGTATGAGACCATAAACATCATCCCCGAAATGGAGGACTCATCAAAGAGTTGGAGAGAAATTGTACTAGTCACGTGCAGGAGAATGGTCAAGTGGGGCTCCGGTTCCTACATGGTGACATCATATAGGCATGGAGTATGCGTTAGTACATTTGAATACACAAAGTCTGTAGGATGTAATGCAATAAGTGATAAGCACCATACGCAAAATGCATAACATAGGCAATGGGTAAACATATAGCAATATGGCATGTATGAATGATGCTTAAACTAAAACAATGCTTATATAAAACATAATACATGTGTAAGGAGAGACCATTATTATTGCATATGCAAGGTCTACCACTACCTTGGAGAGGCGAATGAGGTACAAACCTCTCAATAGGTTACTGAGGTACAAAACCGCCATCATGGTTGATGAGGTACAAATCCCCCAACATGATTGATGAGGTACAAACCCCCTAACATAGTTGATGAAGTACAAACCCCCAAATGTGGTTATCAAGGTACAAACCCCTTGACGTAGCTGCATAGGCCTACCACCTCCCGAGCAACGGGATGGAGGTACAAATCCCTCAATAAGGTTACCCGACCCTACAAACCCCCGAGTATGGCATGGTCAATTTCCAACACTATGATAATATCATATACATCCATTCCTTTAATCATCGTAAAGTCATTCAACTCAAAAGACATGTATTAGACCTTCATTTCCTCAAGAAATCATAACCCGAATATTTTATCAAACACTTGGTAGGTGTGTAGTGCCAGTACAAATCCATGAATTTCAAGAGTGGAATCATGATAGAAAATCCAACATAAAATCATTGATTGGTACTTGGTAATTTCCTCGAGCAATATACATCAAAATTCTTAATCAAATCTCGCAATAGATCTTAGATTCATAACTCAAAATATGCTAAAACAGTCATAATTTCATGAAACCCCAACATAGTGTGCAGTAAAATTCGTGATAGGTAAGACCCATGAGTAAATCAACTTTAAATCATGCAATTTTAGGTGAAAAAAATCTTAGGCATAACGGGTGAAAGGAACCCATGAAACAAACCCATATACGTTGACTTTAGAGAATTCTTGAAGAAGATTGGAGGTGGAGACTTGAATCCTAAATGAGAACCTTAAGATCTGGATGGCTTTTGAGACTTGAAATTTGGAGATGAAATATTGTCTAAGTGTTTGAGAGAGTATTTAGGAATGTCTTAAGTGATATGAGGGTGAAATAAGGCTAAGTATAGGCATTTTCATGCATGGGACCACTTAGGCTAAAGGCTCTAAAGTCATGCACTGAGATAGAAACACTGGCCACAAATACATAGAAGTGCGCCCTTGGCGCGTCGTGCCAGGGGCATGGATCGTCTCTGAAAATTGCATTTTTCTGATTTTCAAATTTTGCTATGGTATCTCTTAAATCGAGATTAGACCATTCTCCACTTGATTTGACCCCCTGCACAAGAATATAAAGTCAGATTTTTGATATCAGACATGGATTTTATATATATGGAAATTACGACTCTAGGCACTTTAGAGGCACATTTTCGGGCACTTTTTGAGGTCGCTTCACCGAAGACCCACCATTAAAATGGCCCTTTTAGGATCATGTGTCCTGCTCCCTTTGTGTTTCTCCCCTTCAATCTGTTCGGCATACACCATGAGTTTAGAAATATTCATATCTCAGATGTGCAAGGCGGTGAGTCATTCTTTCACAGGTAAGTCAGAGATACAAAAAATGAACTTGTGCATCCTTGCACAAGAGTCAACCATAAGTATCAAAACATACTGGGAGAGCTTGTTAAACTTGAGGGCATAATCCCTCACACTCATATTGCCTTTGTTGAGGTTGATAAATTTAGTCATCTTGGCTTTCCTAATATCATATGGGAAGAAACCATCCAGAAAAGCAAGCTTGAACTCCCACCAATTAACAACATCACCACAAACTCTCAACAGACCACCGAGTATACCACACCTGTGTTACGTCCTTCAACTCATAGGTAGCTAGTTCAGCTCTCTCCTCAGAAGTGACACACATAATATTCAATACCTTGGTGATCTCATCAATGAACTCCTGAGCATCCTCATCAGCCTTAGACCCGAAGAACTCTGGAGGATTCATTCAGGTAAAATCCCACAATCTAGAAGTCGGAGCGGGATCCCTAGAAAGATTGGCCTGCCTAGTCTATGTAGTCACCACTTGGACAAGCATAGAAAAGGCCATAAGGAATTTACCATTAGAGATAGGCTCATCCACAGGCCCTTGAGGTGCTTAGCCTTCGTTAGTCGGGGCCGGTCTTGGTAGGTAAGGTATTCCATGAGGAATCTTCTAAAATGGAGCAACGATACCATCAAGATAAGGAAGTTAAATACATATGAATCATGGCACAACATAAGACATGAAATGATACAATTCCCAAAACACCATCATAGCTTCCCACTTATAGGAATGAAGAACTTCAGACCCATGAATAGGACTCTACTTGACGTGGCATGTTAGATTTTGAGGATCGTTTACAAACCTAATGCTCTAATACCATTCCTGTCATGAACCGGACCTATGGTCTAGGAGTGACATGGTGAATGGAAACTTGAGAGTCCCCAAACAAGGCTCAAAGTACCAAAATTCAGAACATCGATTCGGAAGCATATTCCAATGTAAAGACATAGATCTAAGGGACAGGAAAGTAGGACTCACGCTATGGGGGAAATTCAAGACTTCAAATATTTCACATAAAATCATGACTCAAATAGTAGAACTCAAAACAAAATTGATAACATTATTTATGGGTAACAAAACCGTAACATAATCGTCAACCTTAACACTTAGCATAACATAAAGGAGTTTTACATGTCAAACAATGCCTCTAACATAAGATAGGTCCAGTGCCAAGCCATACCTGGGCTCACATTCAGAGTAAATAAAAGAGAATAAAGACAACATAGGTAGAAGGATAGTGGATCGTCCTTGGAAGATAGGACTCACCACTACAAGAAAACTTTAGATCCGAGCTAAGCATCGTGTGGTGGATGATCAAATTCTTCAGTCCCTACATGGTGAGATCACTAGGCCAAAGTACGCATTAGTATGTTTGAATGTACTAAGTATGTGGGATGCAATGCATGTAACTTATCAAACCTTCACTTCAATGTTTGGTGACAAGGGCATATAATATAGAAAGAATGTAATATAACAAGATGCCATAAAATTCATGATGAATGAAATGAAAACGATGGTTATATGTATATAGGGGATGTAACCTCAACCGACATAAGTAAGACCAAGCGAGCTATTATTTTGAATCCCGATGAAATCACTTCATCGGTAAAGAGGTGGTCTAGTTGCCAAAGATAAACCATACTTCACCTTACGGGCACCCATATTTCGTATGAGGTGACATTCCTTACGGGCACCCCCATTTCGAATAGGTTTTTCACATATAACATATCATATCACATTGTTTCTTCTCCTTACGGGCAACTCCATTTAAGAGGCAACCTTCCTTAGGGGCACCCCCATTTCAAAAAGGAATCTATGCTAGGGACATAGTTCGAGGAAACAGAGGGAACCCTCATTCCATCAATGCTAAGTCGTCATCCCATAAGAATATTTATAATATACGTAGTTAAACATGTTTTCAAAACAGATGCAAGTCTTACCAAATCGTTTCAGTGCACAATCGGGCTTAAAAGCCAAACATCATTCATAATAATATATACATAGGATCAAATGCCAAAATATTGCTTATAGTTATAATACTCATGCATAGTAATAGCTCGTTCACATATATGGAATGGTGCAAGCACCCAAAATGCTCAAAGAGCCATAATCATAGACATGTATGTGATTATATTGTTGTCACAACTACTATCTTATCAAAAATCATATCATAAAACATAATTGGGCTTAACCCACTTCATATTTCCCAAAAATTCCAATGTTCATGAATGCATATGCCATGAATGAAGTGGGAATAGCAAGGGTAATAGAGATTCTACTTAAAATCAACAATATAATATGAAATTCAAGTGAAAACATAATTAAATCTACATTTAAATTCATAATATAAATTACCCATATGCAAATCAAGCTTCAAAGGGGACATGTAACTTCATAACTTCATAATTTCAATGTAAATCATCATAACAGGGATTAAAGTAACTCAAAATCATTAATAAAGCACAACCCATACATCAATTGAATTTAATTATTCAAAATAATAAAAACCCACATTTAAAGTAAGCCCAATTTCATGAAAATTTGCTTTAAAAGATTTGGTTCTCCTGGATTGCAAGGAACCAAAGATCAAAACCCATATACCTAGACCAATTGAAGAAATCCCAAGCAAAATTTGAAAAATGAATTGTGTTAGCCTTGAACCCAAACTTGAATTTCCACATGTTCTTTTGAGAGAAATTTTTGAGTGAGTTTAGAATGAGAGAATGGATTGAACAATTGAATTGAATTTTAGGTAATTAGAAAGTCTTAAGATAGCATAGGAAGTCCAAAACAGACATTAAAACAAAATTAAACTTACAAAAATACAATTAATGAAATGGATGGAAAAAATTTTCATAGCCACAACACTTGAGGGTACACGGCCAATATGACACTACATGGTCTAAGTACCTGGTCGTATACCTATACTTTGACAAAATTTTGAAAGTTGGAACCATGACAGTTGGAATTTTTTAGCAGAAATGCACTACACTGTTGGGCTCACCGTCTGTGTGGAGTTACATGGTCCGTGTGGTGTGCCAGTATACCAACACTTGGAAAAGTATTCCATGAAAAAGTAATGAGACGATGATCCTATACTTAGAATATTCTTACTGCGGAAGCCATACGGGCACCCTCACGAGTTGTGATGCATCACATGAGCCGTCTGAGGGGCTGTGTGATCTCACTTAGCCCCAGATGGTGGGGTTTCAAGCTCAAGCCACCACACGGCTCCTCCACACAGTCAGTGAAGTGCCACGCGGCCCATGTGGGGTGCCAATATGACATGCCTTAGCTTGTAACTCTGCACCAAGGGCCAACACCCAAAATTAAGGCCAAGTGTTGTCTTATTGGAGGCCACACAGTTCATGTGACCTCAAACTGGCCATGTGATCTCCCTTGAGACGACTCTTAATCCAAATTTTGTCCAAAATGAAATTCACAAGTTCCAATGATGTGGTACAACACCCGGGTGATTATAGTAGCCCCTTTTATTATCACGACCCAAGCCTAGGGCCTAGTCATGACACGATGCATGGGGAACCCGAGGGAACCCCAAGCAAGCCTCTTAGTATATCATTACACATCCTTGGTTGCGGAATCAATAAACTATAACAAGTGGTAGTAAATTAGAATAGACTGGGCTAAGGGACAACTTCATAACATCCACATCAAGAGACAAAAGGAGTAAAAACTCATAACATAGATACATAACATGTCCAACAACACCTCTACTATATAAGATAAGAGTGGGGGCCAAGACAAAGCAACTGGCTCACCCACATAGTCAATACATAAATCAAGAGATATACTCTTAATATAAAGCAAGAGATCATAATTAACGTCCCTATAACGGAGGCAACAAGCTTGAGCGAAATCGTCCTAGCCACATGGGGAAGGATGCTCAAGTGGGACTCTGGTTCCTACATGGCGACATCATGTAGGCATAGAATATACATTAGTACGTTTGAATGAACTAAGTATGTAGGATGCAATGGAACAATAGATAGGCATTATAATCGAAATGTTTAATTAGACAATAGATGAGTATATGGCAATATGACATGAATGGAAGATGTTATGATTAAATCATATTTTCCTAGAACATAACATATGTGGACAGAGTCTATTTTTTCACCATAGGACATCAAATGGGACAAGTCCATATCCCCAATCAACATAGTTGACCGGCATTCTTCACTCACTAAGTGGACACCCCCATCACGAATTTGTTCATTCTCGACCTTGGGTCGACAACCAAGGAAGGAGCAAACTTTAAAAGTTGGTTGAATGTGATGGCATATTCCTTCACACTCATTGACTCTTGTCTTAAATTCATAAATTCCACCAATTTAGCTTCCCTAAGCTCACAAGGGAAGAACCGATTAACTAAAGCCATTTTGAACTCTTCCCAAAGCACAACATAGTTGACCCCCTTCTCTTCTTTCCATTAGTTGTACCATATTTGTGCTACCCTTTTGAGTTGGTAGGCCACCAACTTTGCCTTTTCTTCGGGTCTCACACCGATGATAGCTAATATCTTGTAGACCTCATCAATGAACTCTTGAGGGTCCTCATCTACCTTTGACCAATAGAATTCCGAAGAATTCATTCTCATGAAGTCTCTCACCCAATAAGCCGGTGTAGGAGCATGGAGGGCTTGTGCCCCTTGAATAGTTTGATTAGCCACCACTTGTGCAAGCAAGTTGAGAGCATACTTAAGCTCTCCATTGGGCAGGTGCTCATCGGGTGTGCGGGCTCATCTCCTTCTCGTGTTAGGCATGATCTAGTGTAGCAAAGAACAAGCCTTAGGGAAAGAAGGATTGCGTCAAATCTATAGCACGACTTAGAATATGAAAAAGGGAAACAATTTCTAAAATGTCTCATAGCCTCCTACTTATAGTTGTGGTGCACCACACAACCATGAATAAGAATCTATTCGACACAGTGTATTGAAATCCGTGAATCTAATAAACGTAATGCTCTGATACCAAGTTTGTCATGACCCAAGCCTAGCGCCTAGTCATGACACGACACATGGAGAACCCGATGGGACCCCAAGCAACACTCTTAATATATCATTACACATCCTTGATCACAAAAGAAATAAACTATAACAAGTGGTGGTAAATCAGAATAGACGGGGCTAAAGGTCAACTTCATAACATCCACATAAAGAGTCAAAAGGAGCCAAAGCTCATAACATAGATACATAGCATGTCTAACAACACCTCTACTATATAAGATAACAGCAGGGGCCAAGACAAAGCAATTGAGCTCACCCTCATAGTTAATACATAAGTCAAGAGAGAAAGTCTTAATACAAAGTAGGAGATCATAAGTAACATCACCGGAATGGAGGACTCACCAACAAGCATGACTAAAGTTGTACAAGCCATGTGGAGGAGGACACTCAAGTGGGACTCTGATTCCTACGTGGTGACATCATGTAGGTATAGAGCATGTATTAATTGAATGTGCTAAGTATATAGATGCAGTGCAATAATAGATGGGCATCATAATCGAAATGCTTAATTAGATAATAGATGAGCATATAGCAATATGACATGAATGGAAGATGCTAGATTTGAATCATGCTTTCTTAGAACATAACATGTGTGGAGGGAGTGACCATTTGTTAGTGCAATCAAAGGCCTAACACCCGCTTGGAGGGGGGCATGAGATACGAACTCCTTCATGAGGTTGTTGAGGTACAAACCCCCCAGCGGATTGATGAGTACAAACACCCAACATGGTTGATGGAGTACAAACCCCCAAACAAGTTTGATGCATAGAAGCCCCCAACATGGTTGATAGATAGTAGAACCCTACTACCCATGGTAACGGGAGTACAGACCCCTCGATAGTTGATAAGTACAAACCCCCAATAAGGTTGATAGATAGTCGCACCATACCACCCGTTTTGATCAGAGAACAAACCCCCCGATAGGTTATCAAGGTTCGAACCCCTTGATACGGTTACACGGCTCACAACCTGCGACTAAGGCATGGTCATAAGCCAATACTATATAGAAGAATATCATTTACACATTCATCCCTCTCATCATCATCTAGTCATCATATACATACATGCATTTCATCATCATTTCACCATCATTCCATCATCATTTCATCATCATATAACCATCATATACATAGACATATTTCACCACCATTTTATCA
>JAABOM020000101.1:8928130-8942235 GCA_011800125.2 Solanum clarkiae
AATAAATTTAAAAATAATATAATTAAAGAGAAAGTAAGATATTAACAAGTACAAAATTATATAGAGAAAAGATATAAAAAAAAAAAAAAAACTTTCAAATTTAACAGTAAAATTTTAGCACCTAAACTATATGGGCGTTTAAGTATCCCCTTAACAACTCACAGGTGAATTTAGTTCCACCCAAGAATCTGACATGGCAAATAAGAAAAATAAAGACGCGTATTATATATTTTCTTTACAAAAATAATCCTATTTATATATATATTATATAAAAAATTAAAAAATAAAACTCACGCAACCCACAATCCCACCTCTTTCTCCATCTTCTTTGTAGCCTTCCACCCCTTTTTTCTTCTTCAAAATATCCCACCCCACTTCTCCTTCTTCACTCCCCACCACCCCACCCTCCACCCACAACACACTCAACACCAACCAACTCAAAAACGAAGTTAATTTTCTTCAACAATGACAAATTTTAAATTTTTTTTTATTCCCTTCTTTCTTCTTCCATGGACAGACCACTCTACACCTCCATTAATGTCTTCTTTCAATTTAATTATTATAAATTTTCATTAATAATCTCTCTATCATCAACTTGATTCTTTTGAGGGAATTCTCCGGTGTATTTTCATGACCAATTCCCTTGCTAACATTTTAACCTCAAATCATTTCATCTTCATGAAAAATGAATAGTGGCCATGCAAGAAAACATCAAAGTATGAGCTCTTCCTACATGGCCATTATCTACTCATCATCCTGCAGGGCCTCTTTGATGTTCTTAGGCTCAGTCAAGGACTTGTATGCAGAGAAGGCATATATGTTCCTGAGTCGAGACCTGATGACTATACTTGAGTCCAAAGGGGTCAACAAGTTCTCCACAAAATGAGAGCTCTTGTGCTTTCAATTGTGGCCTTAAGCGTCAGTCTCAGTTGTACCAGTTGGCTACGATGAGGCTCCTCCTTCATCCAAAGTACTTTCCCTTAATTACTCTCCAGTATTTCTAGATTTTTCTATATTGGATGTCACTATATGGTTAGGTTGTTGGTGTTGGGGTGAACCAGGTCTATCACTATCCAAATCATCATCCATTGTTCTGCTATGTTTCATCATTCCAAGTTCTTTCACTTGATCCTGCAAAACTTTCTCGACCATAGAGTTGGCCTCATCAAATATGGCACGTGCACTTTCTTCAATATATTTTGTTCTTTTATTAAAAACTTTATAAGCTTTGTGCTGTATGAAGAATAACCCAAGGAGATTACCTCATCACTTTTACCATCAAACCTACCTATAGAATCTCTGTCATTGTTGTGCACGTAACATATACACTAAAAGGCTCTAAGATATGCTAGGTTGGATTTTCTATCTTTTAGTAACTCATAGGGAATTTTGTTCAACACGAATCTAATCATACATCTATTTATCAAGTAGTATGCAGTATTTACTGCCTCTACCAATAGCTCTGTGGAAAATCACTAGGAATCAACATAGTTTTTGCCATGTCTTCTAAAGTTCATTCTTTCGTTCAACCACACTGTTATGTTTTGGTGTCCTGGGGGCGTAGAAGTTATGGACTACGCTATTTTTAGTACAGAACTTTAAAAATTGAGTTTTCAAATTCTATACCATGGTTAAATCTTAAACTGAATAGTGCACATTTTAATTTCTTTTGTACCATCTTCACATAGATTACCAACACATAAAAAGTTTCTTCATTTGTTCTTAAAAATAATGTACATGTGAACCTAGTGTAGTCATCTATAATGATAAAAACATACCTGTTTCCTCCTTGACTCTATACACGAATTAGCCCACAAAGATCCATGTGAAATAGTTTCAGTAGTCTGTGAGTACTTACTATGCCGATTGATTGGAAGTTGTTCTTAACTTGCTTCCTTTGTACTCAATCCCCACACACTTGATCCTCACTGAATTTCCCTTATGGCAGTCTTGTGGAAGATCCTTGGAAATCGGCTTGTTGATTGTTGATAAGTTCACATGTCCTAGTCTTTTGTGCCACAAGATTGAGTAATCATCCACAACACTGAGACAATTTATCATGTTTTGCAGGCCCCTTGATGTCCACCATACATGCAATCTTGTGCCTCTAATTCCCTTTCCAAACTAGCCTTTTTGAGGCTGAGTTAGTTAGTCTATATTCAGTGTGAACAGAAGATTATTTTTCTTGTCACACATCTGAGATAACTTAGTAAGTTATGCTTGAGTCCTTCAACATAGTACACATTATCTATAGATTGGGAGTATGGGGGCTAACTTTTCAATATCCTCAATATGTTCTTGCTTTCTATTTCCAAAGCCGATATTGCTTTCTTATTCATTATAATTTACCACCTTGGTTGTGTATGAAACAAGAGAATTTCATTTTATCAATGCTTATTCTTGGTCTAATGGCCTTGGAGATGCAATTGACACATATCTCTAGCCTTTAATAGAGGAGTTGTGGAAACTTGGTATTGAGACCTATAATGCATCAACTAGACAAAATTTTAAGTTGCATGCTTCTTTATTATGGACCATAAATGATTTTCAGCATATAAAAATTTATATGAATGGAGTACAAAAGAAAATTAGCATGTCCATGTTGCAATAAAGACACTTCCTCAATTCGATTGGCTAACAGTAAGAAGCAATGTTTTATGGGTCATCAGTGTTACTTTTCTCACAATCACAAATGGAAAAATGCTAAGGAGTCATTTGATGGTACAAAAGAGAAAAGGTCCCCATCAAAAATGTGTTTTGGTATGAGATAATCAAGTGCAGGATCTTGAAGGGCTAACATTATCAAAAGATTCAAAGAAAAGGAAAGAAGATTTCACATGATACTCAAAGGATAACTGGAACAAGAAAAATATCTTTTTTGAACTTTCATATTGGAAATATCTTTTGTTTAGACATAATTTGAATTTTATGTATATTGAAAAAAAATAAATGTGGCAATATCATGGGGACAATCATGAATGTCAAGGGAAAGACCAATGACACAATTAAAACTTAGTTAGACTTGCAAGAAATGAACATTAGGCTAGAATTGCACCCCATTCAAAATGGGAAAAGAATTGATGTCCAACAGCATTCTATACATTGCCTCCTGAAGACAGGCACAAGTTATGCCTTTTCTTAAAGAATTTAAAGGTTCTGGATGGATTTTTCATCTAATATTTTTCAACGTGTGAACCTAAAAGATCTGGGTTGAAAAGTCTTGATTGTCATGTTCTTCTTCAACATTTACTCCCTCTTGCACTTTGCAGTATGTTTTCTATAAACAAGTGTGTGAACCTCTTATTGCGTTATATCTTTTTTAGTGTGCGTGGATAGAGGAGCTGAGAATTGATAGCTTGGAACATATTGAAGTACAAATTCCCATAACACTTTGCAAGTTAGAAAAAAATTTTCCTCCTTCATTTTTTGATGTCATGATGCACTTACCTATTCATTTAACTAGTGAAGCTAAGATTGTTGGACTAATTTATTATTGGTGGATGTATCTTATAGGATGATGGTTATATTTTTTGAAGCCACTCATTAGTAATAGGTCTTGTCCCAAAGGTTGTATTGCAGAGAGCTATATTGCAACTGAATGTATGACCTTACGTTCAAGGTGTCTACATATAATTGACACAAAATTTAATCGTCCTGAACGAAATTATGGTGGGGGTCTAAGAAAATGTAATGGAGGCTTATATGTATTTTGTCAACCTAGAAAAACACCAGGAGCTAAACTTCCATGTGAGCTTGAAGCAAATAATTAGAACAAGCTCATATATACATATTGACGAATTGTGATGAAGTCTTACCATACCTCGAGTATGTAGAGTTCTTTTATATCATCTCATTATTCTTATTTTCTTTGGAGTATTTTTGTTTCTATGTGATACTTGTGATTCACTTCAATTTTGTAGAGAGTTTGTACAAACTCATGAGAATGCTCGACATTGCCTGATGCAAAATGGAATCGACAATTTATTCATTGGTTTAAAGATAGAGTAAGTAATACATAAATATCAAATCTGACATTTTAATATGGTAATATTCATTCTAAAGTAGTCTTGTTGATAGGTTGTATAATTGCATAAAGAAGATGATAGTCGTATCATGGAAGATCTCCTTTCTCTTTTGCATGGACCTACCCAGGATGTGTTTTAATGGTTATATTGTTACTGGACATAGATTTCATGTAGAAGATTATGGTAAAAAGTTAAGGACTCAAAATTGTGGTGTTCTTGTATTGGGTGAGAATGAGAAAGACTGTGAGAACCTTGATTACCATGGAGTTTTCATATATGTGATTGAGTTGCAATTTGTCATGGATAGAAGGGTGATTTTATTTCAATGTAATTGGTTTGATGTGTATGGTGAAATAAAGGGAGTTAAAAAAGACGATTATGATTTTGTGAGTGTCAATCCAAGTAGATTTTTGAAAGCAAATGAGCCATTTGTTTTAGCGGACCAAGCATCTCAAGTGTTCTTTGCTAATGACAATTCCAACAAAGGTTGGCAAACAGTGAGAAAGACTCAACCTCATGATTCCGGTGAGATTGTGGAACAAATGGATGATGATATTGTAGAGTTAGAAAGTCTATCACAAAAGAAACAAAAAAGAACTAATGAGGTGATGTATCTTTTTATGAATTAATATATTCATTGATACACGTTATAAGGATAGATTTCTTTTATAACTATATTGTCATGCATTTTTTCTTACTACTTTCTACTTTTGTATCTATTTACAGGTTCAAAATGAAACCATTGAAGACTGAAAATGAGGCTGTTTCAACTATGAAGAGTTCTATCAAATATACATTTGTCGTGCCTGGTGCTATTGGAAAGGGACGAGGATGAGGGCTTAAATCATTGGCTGAAAAAAGGAATATGCCATCTAAGAAGTTATGTTTCCAACCTAATGATCTTGTGAACCAGTACACCCAAGAAATTGAAAAAAGTAAGATTTTTTTTGGTTAAATGAAAAATTATATTCAACCAGAAACTGTTATCTACAGATTAAACTAGCTATTTGGACTTAGATAGCATGTCAATGAACCTATTAACTCAACCTAGATTTAACAAGAACTAAGCTTGTATTAATGGAAATTTGTATAACCTATATAGGAAGCCTGTCCATTTACAATTCTGTTGATCAATATGTAAACCTGTAGAATAATATCTCTAGTTAGTAGCTTGGAGATTAACAACCCTGGCCAAATCTTTTGAAAGTACTCACACTCAAAGAACAAAGTGATGAAGAGATAAATGATACAACATGAAGATAACACCAAAAGCTCCCTAAATTAGAGTTGGTAATGAATATAATTTCCTACACAGTGTCCTAGTCTTTTGATGAACGAATACATGGTCAATTTCACTATTATACTCTGTTTCTGTTTCTTTTTCACAATCTAATCTTTTCATCGAGTCCTTGACATTTTTTCAGCTTCTCACTCTCCAACACAGTCTGCTAAAGTATTGGTAATGTTATTTATTTTCTCTAGGTTCTATAGGGAAGATCGGAGGGCAAGGACTTAAAAGTTCATTCATGTATACTAGTCGAGGAATGGGAACAATACGTAAGAATTTTATTGCTCCTGCAAAAGAGGACACTGAAGTTAATACTCTTTCTCCTACATCTACTAATCAAGTTAAGCAATACATCCAAGAAGTAGAAAAGAGTAAGTTTCATCTAATCTGTTGTATTTTTTCAAATTTTCTGTAGTTGGAAGTATTTCTTACGAAATTTTATAGTACATTTTCTTGGGTCTAGGTGCCACAGGAAAGGGACTAGAGCCAAGACTTGAATCTGCAATATCTTCTAAAAGCACAAGATCGAATTCTATCATCTGTTCTAGCCAACAGATGCGAACAATGGATAAAAATCCTTTGGTTCTTGAAAAGAAAGATATGCAAATCAATGTCTCATTGCCTCCATCTACTGATCAAGTCATGAGACAATCTGAAACAACTGAAAAAGGTATAATATTTTAAATTCACATGCTATTTGTTTGTATGAATGAATTTGATTGCCAAAGTTTTAACCAAATTATGCAACTATAGATTCATCTAATCCTAGAAAGGTAAAAAGAGTTCGAGGGAGCAACAAGTGCAAAGAAGTTACTGCACTTGAAATCGGACAAAAGTTGAAAGTAAAATTTTACAATAACCGAACAGTTGAAACAAATAACAAATTATTTTTGAGGCATTTGGGAAAAATTGTTCATGATCGTAATATGACTCCTTTAGGAGTATCATCGTGGAGTGATATTAAGCAAGAAAAACTAAATCACATGTGGGTCGTTGAGGTAACAAATGTAACCCGATTCAAATTCTTTACAGTTACTTGATACATTTACGTGTTCTTGTCTATATAACAGTCGTTGAGGTATCAAATGTATGTGTGATTCAATTATAGAGTTGCTTGTCAATTAATTTTCTCATTTCAATTTTAGTAGATTAAAGGTAATGGCAATTGCTTCTACAAATAGCTCGAGCTATGACATATGACAAGTTTCACATCCTCTTAATATGCTGCTGAAATTTTGTTTTGTTAACGCATTAAATAGAAAGGTGTTATAGAGACTTACGACGTGAATAAAGTTTCATATTTCTTTTATGGAGCTAATGATACTTCCCACTCTTTTTATCTTCTTTACTATAGAATATCTTCTTTTCTGCTAGAACCAGAGCTCATCTTCATTTTGTGATACTTCTTTTATACTTCTTCCTTGGTAATAACTCAACTGATGTTCTTATAAATTTGAGAGTGTTGACATGAATGATCATTGTAATCATATTTTGAGATGAATGAATGAGTTATGGAACAAATGGAGAGAACACTTGCATGCAAAATATGTGAAGGATAAACCTATCCAACAGTCTCTTAGGAATATTCCAAGGGGAGTAGACAAGAAAGAATAGGAATGGTTAGCAAAGGAACATTTCGCTTCTGAAAGTTTTTAGGTATACTTGCTGATCTAATAATGTTAGTAATGTTAGAAGTAGTTTTGTACATTCAGGGACTTCTAATTGGTTGGTAACAGAAATTTCCATTCTAATGGATTTCCAGATTGAGTTTGCAGAGAACTTATCTGTGTTTGTGTTTGGACTTTTTCATACTCGTAGAGTATATGTTGCATTTATTTCTAGGGAAGTGGATGCCTGTGAAAGCATCACTCATTTTGTATCTTATACCATACAACATAAAATCTAACTTAACCTCCTCTACTGTCTTTTTTGACATAAAATATTTTGCAATAGCCTTGAAGTTTGTTTCGCCATGAGATCCCATAGATTTCAATAATTTCATTATAATTATTTTTATTAAGCTTATTATTTAACAAATATAGGCAAGAATGCAACAAATCGAGCTAAGTTGAAGATGCTTTATTATATTGGTAGCCAGCCAATTCGAGAGATTATTTATCAAAAGATTTTATAGTAAAACTACATCCTAAATGGTATATTTACAAGATTTTTGTGATTTAACATGTTTGATTTTGATGTAAAGGGCGAAAAAGATGACAATCCACCACATTTAGCAACTATTTTCTTTAAGACTCATAAGAAAGATAACATGCTCGTTGAACCTGAAGCAATTGAAAACCATGTGAGTTTGATAAATTGAATATGATAATTACTTGAAAATGTTAAATGTTTGGATAGAAAATGTTCTTTATATATTTTGTAGACTCAGCTCGAAGAAGTGATTCAAGTCGATCCATCTCTACATAGGATAGTGATTATTGAAAAATATTGTGGATCTCAAAATTGTAGTCATGGGCTTTTGTGGACCCTAAATCCAAATACATGACTATGATTTTGAGGTCCACAACATTTTTCAATAATCTCTATGCTAGGTAGAGATGGATGGGCTTGAGTCACTTCTTCGAGCTGGGTCTACAAAATACATAAAAGAATATTTTCTATCAAAACACTTAACATTTTCAAATAATTATCATATTCAATTTATCAAACGCACATGTTTTTCAATTGCTTCAGGTTCAATAAGCATGTTATCTTTCTTACGAGTCTCAAAGGAAATGGTTGCTAAATCTGGTGGATTGCCATCTTTTTTGCCTTTTACATCAAAGTAAAACACGTTAAATCACAAAAACCTTGTAAATATACTATTTAGGATGTAGTTTTACGATAATACCTTTTGATAAATAATCTCTCGAATAGGCTTGCTACCAATATGATGAAGCATCTTCAACTTACCTCGATTTGCTGCGTTCCTACTACTTCTTGCCTATATTTGTTAAATAATAAGCTTAATAAAATAATTATAATGAAATTATTAAAATGTATGGGATCTTGTGGCAAAACAAATTTTAAGGCTATTGCAGAATATTTTATGTCAAAGAAGACATTAGAGGAGGTTAAGTTAGATTTTATGTTGTATGGTATAAGCTACAAAACGAGTGAGGTTTTCATAGGCATCCACTTCCCTAGAAATAAATGCAACATATACTTCTAGGAGTATGAAAAAGTCCAAACTCAAACATGGATAAGTTCTCTGCAAACTCAATCTGTTAGAATGGAAATTTCTACTACCACCCAATTAGAAGTCCCTGTATGTACAAAACTACTTCTAATATTACTAACTTTATTAAATAAATCAGCAAGCATACCTGAAAACTTTCAGAAGCGATATGTTCCTTTACTAACCATTCCCATTCTTTCTTGTCTACTCCTCTTAGAATATTCCTAAGAGATTGTTGGATAGGCTTATCCTCACATATTTTGTATGCAAGTGTCCTCTTCATTTGTTCCATAACTCATTCATCCATCTCAAGATATGATCATTCATGTCAACAGTCTCAAATTTATGCTACAGTAATAAGAAAATGAGTTGAGTTATTACCAAAGAAATAAAAAAGTATCACAAAATGAAAATGAGCTTTGGTTTAGTGGGAAAAGAAGATATTATATAGTGAAGGAGATAAAAAGAGTGGGAAGTATCATTAGCTCCATAAAAGAAATATGAGACTTTATTCACATCGTAGCATATTAAGAGGATGTGAAACTTGTCATATGTCATACCTCGAACTATTTGTAGAAACAATTGCCATTACTTTTAATCTACTAAAGTTGAAATGTGAAAATTAATTGACAAGCAACTCTATAATTGAATCATGCAAACTTGAATCAGGTGACATTTGTTACCTTAATGGCTACCAACATGTGATTTAGCTTTTCTTGCTTAATATCACTCCACGATGATACTCCCAAAGGAGTTATATTACGATATCGAACAATTTTTCCTAAATGCCTCGAAAATAACTTGTTATTTAGTCCAACTATTTGATTATTGTAAAATGTTACTTTCAACTTTTGTCTAATTTAAGTGCAACAACTTCTTTGCACTTGTTGCTCCCTCGAATTCTTTTTACCATCCTAGGATTTAGATGAATCTATAGTTGCATAATTTGATTAAAGCTTTAGCAATCAAATTCATTCATACAAACAAATAACATATGAATTCATAATATTATACTTTTTAAAGTTATTTTAGATTGTCTCTTGATCAGTAGATGGAGGAATTTGTTAGATTTCTGCATAGACTTTAGCAGTTTTGATGATGACAAACAGAATTAGATTCAGAACATCGCACCAAGAGTAGCAAAGTCTAAGAGGCATAAAAGATATGGACTCATTTACCAGGAAGATCTTATCGATAGTTGAAACAAGACTCCTAGTAGAATAAACTAAGGGTACTAGTCATGAAGGAGTTCCCTATGAGGACTCTTCTACGAGGCAATATATAAGGTGAATGCTAAACCCTAGAACAACTTTTGTATCTGTAGAGAAAATGATCCGGCAGCAAAGGCAACTTGCATTTGGGAAAGCAAAGAAGATTTAGAGTTTGGTTTTCTTTCCTGTACTAATTTGTCCTACTTAGAATCATTATTGAGTAATAATTATTGTAAGTGAGGATTTCTATTGTGATCTTGAAGTGGGGAGTGGGTTTGGCTTCCTACAGGGTTAGAGTTGATCAATTCTGATCAGTGGGAGTGAGTGTTGAGGAGTGAGTTAAGTCTTGCAAGGTTGTAATTTTGACATTGCTCAGTTTGAAGTAGTGAAGGTGTTGAAACCCTACGAGCTGTAAATACTGGTTGTTTCTCCCTTAGGCAAAGAGTTTTTTCACCATGCATCATGTGTTCTCTCTGTTTAATTGTGTCCATATTTTTAACTGGTATCCATACGAGAACCTGATTCTTGTTAATTACAGGGTACAAAGCTTTTCAGCTTCCAATAAACTGAAATCATCAATCGAAAAGGTTGCGAAGAAACCTATAAATTGTCAAAGCAGATGGGAGATAAGAAGCAACAACCTAAGCCTCACGTCCCAGTTGACTCCAAGCAAGAGCGTCGTTACAGGCAAAGGTGTGCCAATATTTCTGTTTTGGATCGTATTAAACCCATAATTTATTAATATTGAATTAAATTAATCAATTAAAGGGGGATTGCCATCACGCATCTATAAAAAAATTTAGGTTGATGAGAAAATGGGTTAAAATAGTCTCTTTACAAAAGTATTTAGTATTCGTGAGGTAATAAGACATCCACATAGTTAAGATGTCTTTTAAAATTTTGGGACAACCTCAAGTGTCACTGTATGTCTTTTCTCTCGTTATAATGATATGATGTGTACACAAGCACATAGAGATGCTAATAGAACATAAGCAATTCAAATCATTTATTGTCTATTAACGAAGTTCCAACTAAGATTTAAGAGGTAAGTCATAGTCTACCTCAAAGTCGAGCGACATATCAACCCTCACAAATGTGCCATTTCTATTTATCTCACCTTTAAATACTTTCAATATATCAAGAACATGCTCTAAGAGAGTATACAAGCCTATTGATACCTATTTTATTGTACTTCTATTCCAAATTCAGAAAGCCAATTTCAAGCTCTTAAGTCAAAAATGTAATTTTCTTTAAAAATAAATTTACTCATAACACATGTCACGGTCCAACCTATCGGGCTCGTCGGACACCTACTCTAACACCTTAGATAGGAGAATCCTTCATTTTCAACCAATTAAATTAAATTATGTGGATTATGAAAATTACTGAAAAGATCATGTAATTATCAACTACATAATTAAAAATTCAAATTAAAATTTTTGAAAAGATATTTGACGCCCTCAAAAATCATAATCTAAATAGGTATAGGAGCTTAATTCTAAGAATATAGTGAGAAATAAAATAATGATACAACTCCCACCATAAGGAGCTTACTTTTGTCAAAAACAATTCCAAGAATAGTTTCAAACAATATGTAACTCAGGGTAATCCAAACATCAACAAAATCATCAGAACAGTACCTTTGTAAATGGCTTACTTCATGCAAAATATTAAACATACATCAGTTACATGAATATGCCTACAAAATGCTTATGAGGATTGCAACTAATTAAACATACATCAGTTACATGAATATGCCCACAGAATGCTTATGAGGATTGCAACTAATTAAACATACATCAGTTACATGAATATGCCTACAGAATGCTTATGAGGATTGCAACTACTTCAACAAATCAACTTGTCATGTGATCAGAAACTCCAAAAAATAAAGCTTCATGAGCAATCTTTGGCACAAATCTATACTTTTTAAAATTTCCTTCTTAGCATGGAGATTTTACCTTGACAAGCTCAAACCTAATGAAACTTTATGTTGATTTGGATTCTTTGATGGTGACAAATATGATAACCAATAATCTGAAGTCGTAGAAGATTAGCCAAGATGTCAACTAGTGCATCAAAGATTCTAACGCGAATATAATCCATTGTTTCAAGGAAACTTACCAAATGGCCCGTTCTCTTTCCAAGTTGGTATCTTATAGTGACTTCTCTACAACAATGTAACATTCTAGAACGATTAAAAGTCAACGGGATAAATAACAATGTTCTTCTATGAGAAGAATATTAAAAGTGGAATTTTTCGTTAGTTAAAATAGCTTCTTTGTGTTTGTTGGAGCACTTTTTTGTTGAAGGAAAAGCACTTCAATAAACACACACACACAAAAAAAAAAGAATAGGTGGGAAGAGAATCTACGAGAGTTGGAGAGAAAGTGTTCCAACACATGAAAGTTGGAGAGAAAGTGCTCCAATCCAACCAAGAAAAAATATATATTAATGAGAATTAAAGAGAAGTAATTCAAAAAGTTGAAGGTTGTGGAGAAGTTCTGCAATACAACAACAGCGACAAGAATGAAATTGAACGTATTAAGAGAAGTGTTCCAATATAACAACAATGAAAAGCAGAAAAGATAAGATATACGATTTTGAATTATGGAACAATGTTGGAATAATAATTCAAAGTTGGAGTAGTAATCGTAAGTTTTTGTAATGATCCTAAAGGTTATTTAAAAAAAAAAATTTAAAAATTATTATCTTACCACTCCTGATAATTACCATGAGTTTTATTTGGTCATTTCATGAAGCTGGTTTTGAAAATTCTTCTAAAAGTTGTGTTTTTAATAAATTTTGAGTTATAAAGGTTTAAGTTGCCAAAGTTTGATTTTATTGAAGTCTTTTAGTATTTTAAGTCTTGGAATGCAATTATGTTAATTCCATCAGGACATAGAAATTGATCTAAGAATGCTGTCAAAATCATATTTAGGTTCGTATTGTGGAAATTATTGAATTTTTTTTCCTAGAATTGACCTTATCAACATTCAAAATTTGAATTCTCAGATCGAATTTTCGACGATTTCAGTAGGTTCAAAAAATGAGTTTAGGTCTAGGTGAGGTCTTGGTTGAATTTTTTGAGATTCCAAATTTATTTTGGCATTTCGAGGCCTAAAGTTAGTTTCTTTGCAATTTATTGAAAATTTAGTTCGAGAAGACCTTGAATTTGTATTCCTACAATTTCATTAAGTTTGAAAGATCAACTTTAGTAGAGGGTCATATATTGTCTATGTATATATGATTTTGAATGAATTTCGAGGGTCCTTTTTGTGACTTTGTGCCTTGTGTGTTTATTGTCTTCCGGTGCCATCCCCTTTCTTCTTTACGTTCACAGGGCCCCCTACCGCATTCGCTAAGGCTTGTAGCAGTGTTCATTGCATTTTTGGAGCCTACAATTGCAATCATGGAGGGTCAAGTAGATTGGCATCCCGCGTTCACGAAAGTCTTGATCGTGATCACAATCGCGGAGAGCTTGACTGTTGACCTCTGCGTTCGCAGGCTCCAGTCAGCGGTCGCGGTGAGCTCAATTTCCTGAATAGTTTTTAATTCCTAAAAGTCAGGATAGGTCATTATTCACTATTTTGAGTTTTTAAGAGCTTGTGGGTGATAATTTTAAATAGAATTTTCATGTGAAAATTATTGAGTTAACCTATAATCTCTGGTATCCGTCTATTATATCTTGATTTAATCCCAAATCAGTGATTTTGATTTCAAGAATGGAGAGTTTTGTTCAAGAATTTGAGTTTTGATAAAATAGTGATTATGAGTTGAATACAATTCTATTTTTGAAATGGTTTTAACTCATGTGAGGAATATTTTCATGCAAAATTTTCATATTTGAACCTCATTTTCGGAATCGAATTTTTGATCCTTTTTTTTTTTTGAATTTCATGAGTTTGGTATCATTAGTTTTGAAATTTGATTATGAATCATTATTTGATTAGATTATGGCATTTTAGATATTATTGGAAAGGAAAAGACTCAAGTATTTGATTGACCATGATTTTGACTAATACAAGTTAACTTCTTAAACTCCATGATTCTTGTAGAATTTCTTAATTTCCTTTCTTGTATATGTTGGAGAGTAATGGGAATGAGGTGATGGATTATTTTTCTCACATGAACCAACCTTAATTGCATGACAAGGTTAATAAAAAAGCAATGTCCGGTAATGTTGTAGACAAAAGAGTGAAATGCTTGCTATTGATATTGATGTGTAATTGATGGAAGGCTCGATAGTTTCCTTGTTATTGTGAGCTATTTGCACCTGTCATTACTCATTACTGTATGATCGTGCTGTTGGGGAAAGCAACGACGAAACACAACCGGAAGCGCAATACAATCTTTTTCCCCAAATAAATATAATGAATGACAAGGCACAATAATCACCAAAA
>JAABOM020000101.1:8942335-8959231 GCA_011800125.2 Solanum clarkiae
ACAAATACTGAGTTTTCCACCTGGCCAATTTTTTCTCACACCTCTCTATCACACCATTCCAGATATCTATAGAATTACAATTTTCTCCCAATGACACACCCAAATAAATGAATGGTAGAGTACCAACTTTGCCCCCTAGAATTGAAACTAGCCAGTTCATGTTGTTTACTTCATTGATAGGGAACATAAAGCTTTTTCTCCAATTTATATGTAGCCCATACACCCCTTCAAAAAGAACTAAAATTACCATAGGAACTTCGGTTGATCTATCTCAACTCCACTAAATATTAGTGTATCATCTGCATACTGAAAAGGTGTCACTTCCAGGCTCCCTGTACCCACTCTGGCCATCTCAAAACCTTTTAGCCACCTTCTTATGTTGGCTGTATTGATAAGGGAAAGTGGATCCCCCTACCTGAGCCTTCTTTGAGATTTGAAGAAACTTGTAGGGGAACCATTGATCAGGATAGAGAAATTGACAGTAGATATGCAGAACTTTATCCAACTCAACCATTTCTGCTCAAATCCCATCCTCTTTATCACCTTCATTAGGTATTTCCAGTGCATATGGTCATAGGCTTTTTGTATGTCCAGCTTATAAAGAATACACGGTTCCTTCTGCTTGATTCTGGATCTACAGCTTCATTGGCCATCATCGCTGCATCAATGATTTTCCCACCTTTTATGAATGCTATTTTCTGTGAGTCTAACAGACTATCCATAACTCCTTTCAACCTTTCTGTGAGGACTTTGGAAATTATCTTATAGATGCTACCTATAACACTGATAGCTCTGTAATCTTTTAATTACTCGACTCTTTTCTTCTTTGGACTTAAAGCAATGAAGGTGGAATTGAAACTTTTCTAAAAAATTTCTTGGTCATACAAGTTCTGGAAGGTATCCATGGTATCTTTCTTCACTATATCCCAACACTTGATGAAAAAACCCATTGTGAAACCATCTAGACCAGGAGCCTTGCAGTTGCACACTGTTTAAGACAATTTAAAACTTCCTTCTCCTCAAACTTTCCTTGTAGGTTCATGCACTCCTCTTTGGTTAGCCTTGGGCATTGATTACTGCAGTATGCAAGCCTCCATTGTTGTGTTTCACTGTATAAGTTCTCATAGTAATCTACTATCTCCCTTTCAATTATGTTTTGATCTTGTGTTACCTTTCCTTGTATGCTGAGTTCATCTGTATTATTATATCTCCTACGGGCATTTGCTATTTTGTGGAAGAATTTGGTGTTTTTGTCACCCTCCTTCAACCATAGTACTCTTGATTTCTGTCTCTATAACACCTCCTCTTTTTTTACCAGCTCCTCTAATTTGAGAAGAATTGTTGTTTTAATTGTTGTTTCCTCCTCAGTGAAAGTCCTGGTCTCCCTGCTTGCATCCAGTACTGCTAACTTTTCTAGAAGTCTCTTTCTTTGGATACACAAATTCCCCCCTTCCTCCTGCTTCCAATTCTTAAGTTTGAGTTTTAGAGCTTTGAGTTTGCATGTCAACACATAATCAGGTCTTCCTGAGTAATTGAAGGATGTCCACCACTCTTTGACTCCTTCCACAAAACCTT
The DNA here is from genome assembly GCA_011800125.2 of Solanum clarkiae. Taxonomy (NCBI): domain Eukaryota; kingdom Viridiplantae; phylum Streptophyta; class Magnoliopsida; order Solanales; family Solanaceae; genus Solanum; species Solanum clarkiae. The sequence goes on from JAABOM020000101.1 coordinate 8,943,911, forward strand.
CTGATTGCAACCACCAGTTTACAAACTTGAAATAACTTTTTTTCTTCTCCTAACAGCCTCAATTAAAGTTATAGGAATGTGATCAGATCTCACTCTTTGCAATTGGATTTGTTTCAGGTTGTTGAAACTATCATCCCACTCTTTGGATATCAAGACTCTATCAATTCTAGAAGCTGCTTCCTGTTGATCTCCCTTGAACCATGTGAAAGTGACACCTTCTAGTTGTAAGTCCACTAATTTCATGTCCTCTATAAAATCAGAGAACTCCCTTATGCCTTTTGTTCTTTTGTTGCAGTTTTTCTTCTCAAACATGTACCTAGACATATTGAAATCCCCACACACTGCCCAAGGTCCCTCCAAAAGTCCCCTTATTGAACTCAGTTTTTCCCACACCATCCTCCTTTCCTTGTAACGGTTTGGAGCATACACCCCGGATATGTAGCAACTAAAATCTCATGTTTGTGACTCAAATTTACAAGTGATAGAGTAAGAGCCAATTTTTAAAATCTTTCCCTCCTAGGCCCTCCCATCCCATATTAGTAGAATCCCTCCCCTTGTCCCACTTGCTTCTAAATAGGCATGTCTGACCCCTCCACCCCCAAATATGTTTTACCATCTCAGTGATATTCCCTTCTAATTTAGTTTCCTGGAGAGAGACTATGTCTGCCCTCTATTCAGCCAACAAACTATGTAATACCCTTCTCTTTTCCCCATTATTTAATCCCCTAACATTCCATGACACTAGCTTGAATTTTTCATGAGTTGGAAGTTGTGTATCTCCCCTGATCTTCTTTATTGTTGTGTCCTGTTCTATTTTCCCCACTTGTCTACAACTGTTAATCTATAATAGTATTTTGTTGCCTCTTTTTCATGTCCTTGGAAGTCAATCCCAAAGATTTTCCCTAATCTTATTAAATTCTGCTGCACCAAGGTGGAGTGCGTGTTCTCTTCATCTCGGATCCTATGTTATTGTTCAATCATTGTTTTAACAGGTTCTTCCACCCCCACTGTACCAAGTATGAATTTATGATTTGTATTAACAGCCCAACCTCCCCTGAATCTGTAATTGTTCCACCTTCCCCCAAATCTGTGGAGTTATGTTGTTTCTCTCCAAATAACATCAGGGTTCCCCTGTTTTCGCCTCCAACTGTTCCGTTGCCATTGTTGTATCTTGTCTCCGATTCTCTAAGGCAAAGAAAGTTATTCGAGATCTTGGGTGTTCTTATAATAAAATTGATGCTTGTACTAATGATTATATGTTATATTGGAAGGACCATAGCTTGATTCTTGCAAAATTTATGGTGAGTCCAGATGGAAAATAGATATATATATATCGATGAGATAAAGAATAAAAAGGGTAAAAAGATCGCCTTAAAGACTTTGCACTATTTTCCTTTAAAGCCTAGGCTTCAGAGGTTGTTTATATCTACAAAGACATCGTCTTTAATGACATAAGGACAAACGAACTAATGATGAAATAATGAGGCACCTAGCTGGTTCAATGGCATGGAAGTCATTTGATGAACTTTATCCTTCATTTGCAGTCGAGCCTCGTAATGTTCGACTTGGACTTACTAGTGACGAATTTTAGCCATTTCGCAATTCAAAATTCTCATATAGCATTTGGCCTGTGGTTCTTGTTCCTTATAACTTACACCTTGATTGTGTATGAAACAAAAATATTTTACTTTATAAATGCATATCCCTGGTCCAAATGATCCTGGAGATGACACTTACACATGTCTTCAACCTCTAATAGGGGAATTGAAGGAGTTGTGGAAGTTGGTATTGATACTTTTGATGCATCAACTAGACAAACTTTTCAGTTGCATGCTCCTTTGCTATGGACTATAATGACTTTTCAGCATATAAAAGTTTATCTAGATGGAGCACAGAAGGAGATTGGCATGTCCATCTTGCAATAAAGATGCTTTCTCAATTCAATTGTCTAATTGTAAGAAACAGTATTTTATGGGTCATCATCGTTACCTTCCTCTTGGTAACAAATGGAGGAATGACAAAAAGTCATTTGATGGTATAATATAGAAAAGGCTCCCACCAAAAATATATTTTGGAATTGATATACTTAATCAAGTGCATGATCTTGAAGGAAAACCATTAATAAAGGATCTTTACAAGAAGAGGAAGATATCACATGAAAAGCAAAATGATAATTGGAACAAGAAAAGTATCTATCTTGAACTTCCATACTGGAAGTCTTTCTTGTTGCGACATAATTTGGATGTTATGCATATTGAGAAAAATATATGTGATAATATTACGGGGATAATCATGAATGTCACAGGAAAGACTAAAGATACAATTAACACTCGGTTAGACTTTCAAGAAATGAACATTAGGTCAGAATTGTACCCTATCCAAAGAGGGGTGAAAGTCAAAGTTTCAATGGCATGCTACATTGTCACCCCGAAGATAAATGCAAGTTATGTCTTTTCTTGAAGAATTTAAAGGTCCCTCATGAATTTTTATCTATTTTTCAATGTGTAAACTTGAAAGATCACAAGATATCTAGGTTGAAAGGTCATGATAGTCATCTTCTTTTGCAACATATGCCCCCTCTTGCACTTTGTGGTATGTTGTCTAAAGAAGTGTGTGAACCTCTTATTGAATTATCTTCATTTTTTTGTGTGCAGGGATCGAAAGAGTTAGAGGATTGACGACTTGAAGAGTATTGAAGCACAAATTCCCATAATACTTTGCAAGTTAGAAAAGGTCTTCCCTCCTTCATTTTTTGATGTCATAGTGCACTTGCCTATTCATTTAGCTGGTGAAGCTGAAATTGCTGAACCTATTCATTATCGATGGATGTATCCTATTAAGCGATGGTTGTATTTTTTGAAATATCTTATTGGTAATAGGACATGTGCAGAAGATTCTATTGCAGAGGGCTACATTGCAAATGATTGTATGACCTTATGTTCAAGATATTTACATACAATTGATGCAAAATTCAATCAACCAGAATGAAATTATGATAGTGGTTTTAAAGCATCAAATGGAGGTTTATCCATATTTTTCCAACCTGGAAAAACTAATTAGGAGCTAAAAATCTATGTGATCTTGAAGCAAATGAACTGGAACAAGCACATGTATACATCTTGAATAATTGTGACGAAGTCATATCATATTTTGAGTATAGAGAGTTTTTTTCTATCATCTTATTTTTATAATTTCCTTTAAGTTGATATAATTTCTGTATGTCATTTATGGTTAACACCAATTTTGTAGAGAGTTTGCACAAACTCACATGGATACAACTCAACACTTGTCATATGTCAAATGGGACCGATAATTTATCAAATGATTTAACGATAGGGTTAGTAATACATAACATTATTTAACATTATCTTTGGGTGACAATGTGTAGCATGCCTTTGGAACTTCGCCCTCATTGGATAGCGTGCAATTCTGACCTAATATTCATTTCTTGAAGTCTAACCGAGTCTTAATTGCATCTTTAGTCTTTCCTTTGACATTCATGATTGTCCCCGTAATATTATCACATATATTTTTCTCAATATGCATAACATCCAAATTATGTCGCGATCAGAAAGACTTCCAATATGGAAGTTCAAGATAGGTACTTTTCTTGTTCCAATTATCATTTCGCTTTTCATGTGATATCTTCCTCTTCTTGTTAAGATCCTTTGTGGTTTCCTTCATGATCTTACACTTGATTAAGTATATCAATTTCAAAATATGGTTTTGGTGGGACCCTTTTCTCTATTATACCATCAAATGACTTCTTGTCATTCCTCCTTTTGTGACCAAGAGGAAGGTAACATCGATGACTGATAAAACACTATTTCTTATAATTAGACAATCGAATTGAGAAAGTATCTTTATTGCAAGATGCATATGTCAATCTTCCTTTTATGCTCCATCCAGATAAATTTTCATATGCTAAAAAGTCATTGATAGTTCATAGCAAAGAAGCAAATAACTTAAAGTTTTGTCTAGTTGATATATGTGTGGAACCTGGTCTTTTTCGGTTCCAGCCTCTCCCTCGAATACATAGGGTAGGTAGGGCTGGGTCCAAAGTCTCGATACCAACTTCCCACAACTCCTTCAATTTCTCTATTAGAGGTTGAAGATATGTATCAGTTGCATATCCAGGACCATTTGGACCAGGAATAAGCATTGACAAAATAAAATTTTCCTGTTTCATACATAACCAAGGTGGTAAATTATAAGAAATAAGAACCACAATCGAAATATTATATAAGGTTTTTGAATTGTGAAATGGCTAAAATCTGTCACTAGCAAGCCCAAATCGAATATTACGAGGCTCGACTGCAAATGAAGGATGAAGTTCATCAAATGACTTCCATGCCATTGAATCAACTGTGTGCCTCATTATTCCATCATTAGTTCTTTCATCGTTATACCATATTATTGAAGAAAATGTCTTTGTAGACATAAACAACCTGTGAAGTCTAGGATTTAGTACAAGCATCAATATTTTTGTAAGAAAGCCCAAGATCTCGAATAACCTTCTTTGCCTCATAATATGAATTTGGAAAATTGGTCCCATCAAGCAACAACTCCTCATTTGACATTTTCAATAGCATGGATACATGACTATTACTCTAATGATCCATACTTTTGATGTGAAGTAATTTAATTAAAGATGAAGCTTTGAAGCCTTTCAGTTTTGGTATAGTGGTTGCTCCAAATCCTTCAATAGGATGTAAAACTTTTTTGCTTCATCATTTGGTTTTTATACAAATAAATCATTGTACTAGTGTGAGTAGCACTCTCATGAACATTAGGATATAAATCTCTCAACAGTTCTTGTACTTTATCTTCACTTTCACAATCTTCTATTTCATCATCATTTTCATCTTTAGAGTCAGACACTAGCTCACTTAAATATTTTCCTTGGTGATACTAAAAAGTATAATTTTGAATTATTCCATATACTTTCAAATGTGTATAAATCATCTCATGAGTTTCTAATGTTGTATTACAACATTTGTGACATGGACACCATATTTAATTTTCTTCTTCCAATCTTCGAAAAGCATAATCGAAGAACTTTTTCACCCCATCTAGATAAGCTTGGTCGATTCGATTATCAAGAGAAAGTTGCATCTACTGCTTACTAGGTGCCATATGTATAACCTTGAAGAATACATAAAAATTATATTAAAGATGTGCGCAACTTGTAATTCGGTAACTGGTTTTGTAAGTTTTTGATGAAAAATCAACGATTCAAGTACTTCAATGAAAAGTGATACATAATACTTCTAGGAAAGATCATATTGGAAAGGAACCAGTGTATTCGATGTAATACTTTTGAACAATGTAGTTTATAATACAAACATTGAATATTTCTAAATGGCATTTGTCAATAAGTATAAATTTGATTTTAATTATATTGATAGTTGTCAGGACCTCAAATCCGGGTGTGACGGCACTCACCTAACTCACTAAGGCGAGTCAGCCCAAAACCTAAATAAGTAAACATAATAATAAATGCGGAAGATAAACGGTCTAAATAAGATAGATAAACATAGGAAATCAAAACTACAACCTTCCTAAAACTAGTGTCACATGTACAAGTCTCTAATGATAGAATACGCAAATAAAATATAAATCTCAATGTCTAGTCTTCAAATAGGACAAAACACAAGAAGCAATCCTCGAAGGCCTACTGAAGCTATAAACAGCTACCTCACAAGTAATCCAGAAGCTCGATCCTGTAATAAAAAATAACTAGTAAGAGGGATTAGGCTCACAACCTACAAAAATGTAGTAAAGGGTGAGTACCAAACCACATGGTACTCAATAAATGAACTAACCTAGAGTAAAGCAATGAAGAACACAACTACTCTTTAACTCCTAACCACAAATAGTCGAACTACAACTCTGCACTCATAAGAATCCCAACACAATAATACATATATACAACAACATATCATAGAATAATGTCTCAAAATATGAAACTAAATTCCAGAGTCAAGTGATACAATAGTTTATCAATATCATAAGCATTTACGGTATCCACATAATCCACTCTTCACAATATACAAGGCTCAAGTTATCAAGATATATCACAGTCTTTCAGTAGTTCAAAGAAGGAACCATATGAGATGGAGTGGATGCAATGAAATGTAAAAAATGCAATGCAATGTCAACAATCGTGATGCATGTCTGTCCTACGATACACATCTACTGATAAACTCAGACCGAAACCTATTAGGCCACAAATGGATCATGTATCCACCAAAACTATTTCCCTTTCGTAATTACTTTCATGTCTAGCTAGAACCATTTTCCTTTAGCTTTTCATTTCTTTTTTCTTTATTTTCTTTTCACTACCCGGAACAATTTCCCTTTGGCTTTTCATTTCTTTTTGTAATACGCCACAGCTATATTCATCGGACCCAAATTTTTTCATCGTAAGTATATAAGCTTTAACTTAGTGTTGACTTACATGTACCTATATTTTAAGGCACATTTCTATTTGTTTGAAGAGTATAAGAAGTGGATTAGGTTCATAAGAAACCTCTTGTACTTAGTCGAGTTTAAAACTTCCATATAAATTGAGTTTCTAGTATTAGATTATGCAAGGATCAACTTTAAATGAACATAACTCTTAACACGCAAAGAAGTAGGTGGCCATACTTACCAAATGAAAGCTCTTTGAATTAGCTTTCTAACACAACTGGTTTCACCTCATTTGGAGTTCAGAGTCAAACGTTACGGCTATTTTACCAAAATCTGCCAAAGCAGAGTTGAACTACGAAACCCTTTTATGGGTCATAGAATGAAGTACGACCTGCACTGCTAACTTGTGGAAAATGTCCTGAAACTTCAATTTTTGGCTCTAGACTTTACGAACTCATTTACGGGTTGTAGAACCTTCTACGAGCCATAAAATGGGATTATAAAGGTGAACTAGAGACCTTGAAATTGGGCCAAAACTTTACGAAAAGGTCCCTATGGGAAGTGGAACATTCTACGAGCCGTAGATGGGCTCGTAGATGACTTTTTACAGCCTTTTAAGGAAGGTTATTTTAGTCTTTTTCCACCCTTTTGATGCTTAAGTTGACGTTTTTACACCTATACAAGCCCCTAAACATAACAATTCAATCTATTTATGTTCAAAGACATATTCCAAGGATTTAAACAAGATTCCAAGAGGAGAAAAGCTAGGGTTTCAAGAGAATTCAATAATTCTTCAAAACTCTTCAAAAATCTAAGTTTCCTAGGTATGTAAGGCTACCGATAGCGTTGGATTGATTTCATCCATGCGCCATACATATTGTTTCCTTGTAATTAATGTTCCAGTAGAGTTTTACCCTAATTCTTGAATTGATGTCTTGAGTTTTTTATTGTTCTATGGAGTTCTTTATATATTAAAATATATTGATGATATTCATGAGTTGGGTAGTTGATTGGAATGAATGTTCATGTCCTCAATCACATCTACCCTAATTGAGGATTGTACTTGATTATGCATTATTTCAAATTGAGACTCGATGGTCATTTTGTATGTTGAATAAAGATGAGTTTTGAGCATATTTTACTAAGTCTACATGAGCATGAGTTTTAACCATAAATAATTATTTGAGAAAGTCTTAATGATATGTGAATATTTCTTTTTAACATATTTTTAAGAATGCATTCGATATTTTGATGAAGTATTTTAATGATGATGTAAATAATTTTTAAAATATATTTATTAATAAAACATGACGATGTTGATGTTTGAGATGAAGTTGATGTTCAAATTTAAGTCTAATGAGACTTAATGACATGTTTTGAGTAAATTATTCACTTGATGAGTATGAGTACATGTTTTTCGGAGTAATATTGAGCAACGAGTTGGGTAAGAGGAGAACACCCCAGAACTACTCGCATAGGATATTCGTGCAATTAACTCTGGTGACTCTTGTCCCAAAACAATGGACAAGGCTTGAGGATCCGAAAGCAGAGGTGAGCATCTTTACCCTGGCAAATATTGGACAAGTGAGCAATGACACCGCGATCGTTGTGCATCACCAATGAGGGTGGTGGGATGTTCTTGGTCAGAGAAACTCCCTAACTTTGCATAACTGATTTAACATGAGTTGCATACTAGAGTTTTTTTTTACGAGCATTGTTTTACTATATAAATTGAATGATTTGGCATGAGTTACATAGTATTGAGTTTACTTTCAAAACATGACTTTATTTATAAACTTGCATGTTTTACTGAGTTGAGTTGAGTTACTTGATTTGAGTATCTTTGATTATGTCCCTTCCTTTCAAGCTATTTTACACACCAATATATTTCATGTACTGACGTCTATTTGGACCTTCTTCTTTTTATGATCCAGACATAGGTGATAGAGGACTTCAGCCCGCGTATCTCTAAGGTCCAGTTCAGTGCACTTCCAATGTTGGTGAGCCCTGCCTTGTTTTCGTGAGGAGTCCTTTTATTTCCTTTTTTCGATTTAGTAGTTTATTTCCTTGATTTTGGAGCATCCACGGCCTGTCATGGTACCATCTAGATTGTTGAGTAGTGGCTTCATAGATATAGGGTACAGTTGATGGATTGTTATTGATGTTCCTAAATCCTTATTTGTTGGAAACCTATTATTGAAGGAGACCTAATAATTACTTAAATTGATTCTTTTTCTTGCGTACTTTCTTCCACTGTTGAGTATGATGTGACAATGAGGCCAGGTGGTTCGCCTGGGGACTAGCAATAGTGTCCGAGTATTGGCCATGCCAGGGTACCCCTCGTGGTAGAAGTGGGTGTTTGGTTCTTCGGTTTGGTTTTAGAAAATTCCGGTCCAGTTCTTCAATTTTCGATTTTGAAAAAGTGTACACCATATACCAAATCAAAATATTTAAAACGATTTGAGTTTTCTAAGTTCGGTTCAGTTTTATTTGGTGTTTTAAAAATTGTTCTTCGGTGCAAACTAATTAAAAATAAAATGAGGAGAAAAGAACAAAGTATAAGACAATTAAAAACTTAAAAATATGTTAAGTGATGATGTACTCTCATGGAACACTTTTTGTTCTTAAAAAACTATATTTATCTTTGTCAAGAACTTGAACCTTTAGCTATTACTTGAGGAAAACAAGCATAAAGACATCCTTTATATGACAATAATATATATGAATTTCTCTTAAAAAATAATAATTCAAGTTAATGATATGAATTATAAATTTATTGCTATTTTGACTTATTTCATGAATGATTTAATTGCTAATTGATTTATATGTGTCTATATATTATTTTATTTTTTGGTCATATATACATATAACTTTTTTTAAAAAAATTAATAAAAGTTTTGTTCTTCGGTGCACCGAAGTTTTGAGATCCCTACACCAAACACCAAACTAAAGAACCGAAATTTTGAAAAAAGAACATCGACACCGCACCAAAGAACTGAAGAACCAAAATCGAAGAACCGAATTAGTTCGGTTCGGTTCAATTTTTTGATTTTTTGGTATTTATGCTCACCCCTAGCCTGGGGCATGACAAACTTGGTATCAAAGTACAGAGTTCAAGAGTCCTAGGGAGTCTATGAAACAACCCCAAAAAGTGCCCGAAAATGTGCCTCGAAAATGCCCATAATCGTAATTTTCATATATCTCAAAATTCGTGCATGATATCGAAAATCCAACTTCATATTCGTGATCAAGGGGAAATTGAGTGGGCAATGGTTGTAACCGGGATTTTAGAGCAACCGTAGAAAAAATCAAATTTCCAAAGTTGGCGACTTCCAGTGAGGGGCGCGACGCGGCCAGGGCACGGACTAGTGTATTTTTGTGTCAGTTTTTTTAATTCGGCCTAAGGCCTTGGTATCTTGGGCCTAAGCCTTCCTATGTGTAAAACCATCTATAGTTATTCATTTTCAATCTCGTATCATTCAAGACATTCTCCAAAACACTCTCTAATACTTAGCCAAATATTTCATCCAAATTCAAGTGTCCCAAACTCATTTCGGATCTCAAGAAATTCATTCAAGCTTCAAGCTCTTATTCAAATCTAATTCAAGATTATTCATATCGTTAAAGACCATCATGAGTCCCCTACATCAAGCCAAGTTTAAAGGAATTTTTGTTGGCTAAGTTTTCAATAAATACCGATGGGAGGGTCAATTTTAAAGGGGTATATATCTTAGCACATAATGAATTGGGTGGTGCATGACCTATCAAATTAAATCTTTTTGAATTAGCTTTCCAACACACTTGGTTTCACCTTATTTAGAGTTCATATGAAGAAGTTATGCCCGTTTTTGTAGAACTCGTCTGTGCAGGGTATATACGGGCTTTTGCCAAATTCCGTTTCATTAATGGCATTTCGTAAATTTGGTTATTTTTATTAGTCTTTTGGGGATTCCTATGCTATCGTAACACTTCCTAAAGACCTAAACTCTATTTCTAAAGATCAAATCTACTCCTCCCAATTGGAATACACTCTCAAATTCTCCCAAGAGCCTCTACCAATCCCTAATAAGAATTCAAGGAAACTCAAAAACAAGTTATGGATGTCAAGACTCCATTTCAAGCTTCAAGTCTTTGTCAACTCATTTTCAAGGAATTCAAGGTCTAAGGTATGTGGGTTTCATTCATGAGTTCCTTTCATCCATGAAGCCCAATCTTCCTTTTTTATGAAAATTGCATGATTTCAAGTTGTATTTCTTATGTGTATATATTATTATAAAATATGAACATGAAATATTTTGAGATTTTGTCAAATATTGTTGATTATGCATGAATATCTATTTGGAGCTTATACTATGATCTAATCTTTATCTATTGAGACTATACATATGGTTCAAGTTATGAAATCTATAAACTATTGTGAAGTTTTGATATGATTTACAAGTTACCCATGATGGGGTTTTAACATGATATTGGTGGGATTATTTACATGGTTTTAAGATACACTGATTTCACTATTTCATGATCTATACTCTTGCATTTTGCATGATTTGAACATATCCTTATATGTGCCCACCAAGTGTTTGATAAAATGCCAAGTCAAGAATTTCCAAGTTATTTACATGTTTTTTAAGTCAATTGATTTCATGATGAATATTGGCTATTAAGTATGTTATGAAGTCATGAAAATATCTATGATTATGTAAGTGCGAAGTTGAGCCCTATTTTCAAGGTTATACCTCTTGTGAACCTTTTTACGTTAATGCAAGGGTAATGTTTGATGATGATCTATTCTTATGTTTTGAAGTTGGGCTCACCATTTGAGGTCAATGATGTTAAGAGCTACTTGTTCCATGTATCTATGTTTATTGCAAGTTATTAATGTGTGATTATCTTATACATTCTATGGGATTAAACTTCGCACCGAGTGGACTAGAGGAGAGTACCCAAGTCATAGAACTATGTGCCACCGTAGGTGAAGGGATTAGAGGCGAGTCCCCAAATCTTTAAGAGGCGAGTATCCTAAATATGAGGGCTTGAGGCGAGTACCCAAGTCTGGGCTTGAGGGGAATACCCAAGTGCAAGAACTAGAGGTGAGTACCCGATTCACATAGGGCTTAGTGGATCCACTTAGACATTAGGAGGTTCACCTTGGAAAGTAACTTCCCCCTTTCGTCCGGTGTAGGGTAGACATCGGGATTCGAAGTTGTAGCTCGCTTGGTCTTATTTTATGTCAATTGAGGTTTCTTCCCACAGTTGTATATTATTTTCTATGCAAGATTAATATTTTGCAAAACATGATTTATTTAAGAATTGATCATACATTCCATATTATTATTATGCCATCTATTGCTTATCATTATGCATTTTGACTATGTTGCCGATCTCTTGTTGCATTGCATCCTACATACTTAGTACAGTCAAGCATATTAGTGTATACTGTATGACTACATGATATCACCATGTGGGAATCTAAGCTCCTATTGATTTTCCTCCACGTGGCTAGACAGATTGTTCAAGTTAGCTTTTGGTAAGTCCTTATGTCCGGGGACAATATCTATCTTCTTTCATGCTTATCTTTAGACTATATCTTGTATATTTAGATTACCCATTGTCATTATTATGAGGGAGATCCTGGTTGCTTCTCTTGGCCCCCATCATGTTCTATGTATAGAGGTGTTGTTGTACAAATATGTAATGATGCTATGAGCTTTGACTCCCTTTGACTCTTTTGATGTTTTATGATATGAAAGATGCCCCTTAGTCTCGTGTTCCCTTTTTACTATCTTTTATTATTGTTTTGTTTCTTCCACGATCAAGGATGTGTAATAATATGTTAAGAGGCTTGATTGGGGTCCTTTTGGGTTCTCCATTCGCTGTGTCACGTCTAGTCCCTAAGCTTAGGTCCTGATAGTCTATTGAAATGACCCCAAAAAGTGCCCAATAATGTGCCTTGGAAGTGGCTGGAACCGTCATTTCTATATATCTCAAAATTCGTATATGATATTTAAAATTCGACTTCATATTATTAATCAAGGGAAAAAATTGAGTGAGAAATGGGTATAACCCCAATTTTAGAGTAACCGCAGCGATCCATTTAGCGAAAATTTCACTTTCCAGTGAGGGTATGCATTTTCTCCACGATGCGGAGCCGTCGAGGAGATGTGTTATTTTGCTGCCACTTTTCTATTTTGGTCCAAGGCTTTTGGGTCTTGGGCCTAAGTTTTCTCATACGTCAAAATACCTATACTTAGTCATATTTTACCTTCATACCATACAAGACATTCCCCAATACTCTCCCAAACACTTAGACAAATATTTCACCCAAAATTTCAATTCCCAAAACTCATCTGACTCTTAAGGATTTCATTCAAGCTTCAAGTCTCCATTTCCAATCTTCATCAAGGATTCTCCGAAGTCAAGGTATGTTGGTGTCAATTATTGGATCATTTCACCCATGCTGCCTAAACTTCCTTTTTACCTAAATTACATGTTTCCAAGTTGATTTTGCTTATGGGTCTTCTATTATGAACTTGATTATGAACTATGCTGAGGTTTTGTAAAAGTGTGACTATTTAAGCATGTTTTGAGCTATAAATCTTATATCTCTCTTGAGATTTGATGAAGGGTTTTGATGTATGTTACATGAGGGTATTACCAAGTGTTAGTGAGTAGTTTTACATTAAGTTTTCTTGCATGATTTTACTCTTGAATTGCATGGTTTTATACTAGTATTGCATACCCACCAAGTCTTTGATAAAATTTATGTATCTTGAGTTGTTGAAGGCCTAATGCTTGGCATATGAGTTAAGTGACTTTATGATGATGAAAGGATGTTATGTATGTGTTGATTCCATGAGAAGTATCTATTGTGTTATGAGTTGACCATAGTCAATTAAAGGGTAATGCCTCAATCACCTTGGATGGGGAGTGGTAAGCCATCAATAAATTGAGGGGTTGGTACCTTAATCACTTTCGGCGGAGGCTGGTCATGTCCGTCAACCAATTGAGGGATTGGTACCTCAATCACTTCTAAGGGGTGATATACCTTATATTCCAACTACTAAGTTGCTTGGTCTATACCTACATATGTAGTATGATTTATGTATAAACATGTTTACCTCAAGTATCATTCATGCATGCCATATTATAATATATTCATCTATTGTCTAATTACGCATTTTGATTATGTTGCCTATCTATTGTTGCATTGCATCCTATATACTTAGTACATTTAAACGTACTAACACATATTCTATGCCTACATGATGTTACTATGTAGGAACCGGAGCCTCACTTGATCATCCTCCTCCTCTACGTGGCTAGTGTGATATCTCTCAAAGAAAGTTGGTGAGTCCTCAAGTTTGAGGACATATTTCTCTTAATTTATGCTATGTGTAGACTCTTTTTCCTTTTTGTCATGCTTTGACTATGAGGGTAAGCCCGGTTGCTTGTCTCGGCCCCCGCTAAGTTCTATGTTTAGAGGAGTTGTTGGACAAGTTATGTAAAGATGCTATGAGCCTTGGCTTTCTTTGAATGTTTGATGTTCTACGATATGGAAGATGACCCTTAGCCCCATGTTCCCATTTATCTCTTATTGTTATTTTAATGTTTCCGCGACCAAGGATATGTAATGATATATTAAGAGGCTTGATTAGGGTCCCTACGGGTTCCCCATTCGCCGTGTCATATCTAGGCCCTAGTCTTGGATCGTAACAAACTTCGTATCAGAGCACTAGGTTGTTAATAGCCCTCAGCATCCAACACACTACGTTGATTAGAGTCTTATTCATGACAGTGTTGTACACCGCAACTATGAGTAAGAGGCTACGAGATGTTTTAGGAAATGTTTTCCATCTTCTCTCTCTATTTCATGCTACAAAAGTTAAGGTAAGGTTTTTTCCCCCCAACGATTGTTCTTTTCTATGTTAGATCATGCCTAACACAAGAGGAAAAAGAGTCCGCACACCCGAGGAACAACCAGCTGATGGTGAGCTCTAGGATGCTCTCACTTTTCTAGCTCAGGTTATGGCCAATCAAGCCAACCGAGGGGCCCAAACCCCTCATGCTCCTACTCCAGCATCTCGGGTGAGGGACTTTATGAGGATGAACCTAGTGGAATTCAATGGGTCTAAGGTGGATGAGAACCCTCAAGAGAGTGTTGATGAGGTATACAAAGTGTTGGCTATCATGGGTGTGAGGTCGAAGGAGAAGGCGAAGTTGGCAGCTTACTAACTTAAGGGGGTGGCCCAAATATGGTACACTCAATGAAAGGAGGAGAAGGGGAACAATAATGTGGTTCTATGGGAGGAGTTTAAGGCAGCTTTTGTCAACCGATTCTTCCCTCTTGAGCTTAAGAGGCCAAAATGGTAGAGTTCACAGATTTAAAGGAAGGACCTATGAGTGTGAGGGAGTATGCCCTCAAATTCAACCAACTCTTAAAACATGCTCCACACTTGGTTGTCGACCCAAGGTCTATAATGAACAAGTTTGTGATGGGTGTATCCTAGTTGGTGGGTGAGCAGTGTCGGTCCGCTATGTTGATCAGCGACATGGATTTGTCCCGTTCGATGACTTATGCCGAACAACTGGAGGGGGAAAAGTTGAGCAAGAGAAGGGGTTAAGAGACCAAGAAGGCCCGTTTTGATAGTAATTTCCAAAGTCACAAGGGTGGCCTGTTTCACCAAGGCCAAGGGTTTTCTCATGCTCCTAGTAGGAGATTTGCCAATGACTACCCAAGGCACCAATAGGGTGGTGGTGTGATGCCTAGACTCGTGTGTCCAAAGTGTGGTAGGGGTCATGGTGGCCCATGCTTGAGGGATGCCAATGCTTATTTTGGTTGTGGGGAAGTAGGCCACAAGATGATTGATTGTCCATGAAATCACAACAAGGGTAAGGATGTTCGTCCTC
>JAABOM020000101.1:8959331-8982118 GCA_011800125.2 Solanum clarkiae
CAACCACCCCCCAAAACAATTTAAATCATTATTTTTAAAATACATTTCAAATTATGAAAATATTTTCATGTTAGAAACTATTTTCCTAAAATATATTTTCTACCTCTAGCTAAAAGTAATTTTCTTTTCCTAAAAAATACTTCTACTTTTATTCACTAACCAAACAATAGAAAATATTTTTCACTCACCAACCAAACATGAGAAAATGAGTTATATATATATGTAACTCATTTTCTTTGGAAAACATTTTCCTCCATATGAAACACAACCTAAAATCACACACAATTTTAATATCTATGTAAGATTTGTTGATTATATATATATATATATATATATATATATATATGTGTCTTTCTAGAAAAATCATTTTGAAAAGAAAAGAAGAGGAAATATGCTAACATTCGAGTTAAGATAAATTCGTTGATACTATCTCATTTCCGACAGCTCTAGCCTTTCCAAAGAAGAATTGATTTGTATTTTATTGCAGTATCAATTTTTATTGCAATTATTCCTAGATATAATTTCATGAAATGAGAAAGAAAGAAAGAAATGCAAATACAGTATGTATTGGATACCATAATCTGATTTTGATAGATTTATTTCTTTTATTTACTTAGTTTATCTTATTTATATAATCACGATTCACAAAAAAACACAAACTTTGTCATTAATACTAAAATAAAGGGAGAAAAAATCATGAGCATTCTAAGTGTGAAGATCTGATGCAAGGAATGCGCAAAAGAATTTAAATTGAGTTATGAGTCATGCCTTAGTTCATGTATTATGTTATCACAATTATGATTTCTATCCACATTGAGATTGTAATCTTGAATAAATATTAGTTCAATATTGAGGTAGCTTGTAAAGGGCTTAGAGTGGATCAGTTTTGCCTCAAGTCCGAGTAGAGTTGAAGGGGATACAACATTCGAGTGTTTGTCGAGAAAAGCATGTGGTTATGTCTTGGGTTGCAATTATTCTAATTTGAATTTGAGGCATATTTATTTTTTGTGAAATCTTATTAGCAAAGGAAACATATTTTTAGACCTATGGGATCAAACAAATTTTCATGGAGCCTCATATTATCATTTACCATTTTCATGAAACACATATAAGAACCACGCCTGTTCAAAAACACTAGGCAAACTTTAGGAGTTTACAAAAATTTGGTGCAACCAAATGAGTTTTAATGGTGCACCCAAACTAACAATATATATAGGTAGCAACACCTGGCACTTTGCAGGCGCTACTGCCAAAACTATACCTTGACAAGTCTCCAAGTATAGCCTTTAATCATATATGAAGCAATATGATTTTCTCTCTCTATACATAAATACACACATCAAATCAAATAAAAAAAAGAAGACGTAGATTAAGAGGAGAAAAAAGTGTACCATAAGAAGTGGAAGCGGAGGATACTTTAAGTCAGTGCGCAAATCTTGAATGAATTTTTGGAATTTTTGTTTATAGCGAGTTGCATCACACCTGGTCCTTGTATCACTCTCACCATGAAACCACAAGAGTCCTCGAAGTTGTCCTCCATCTTTAAGTGAAAACTTAACTTTTTTCACCAATTGATCATATGGCATATTCCCCGGCGACCAACTATGAATTCCTTTTCCAGACACAGCACAAGGAACTAAACCTATTACACCAAAATTTGGATCCTTATTAAGAATTGCATTAGCAAACGCCATTCCAGGCCCAATTCCACAATTGCGAAGACAGTCAACCCCATAGTTTAGAGGCTCCTTAGCTATTTCCCAACGTAAATCCACACTAACCCTTAAAATATTTTTATTAGATTGACACTCAGGAGGTACAATGCCATCCCAATAAGAGTAAGATACTCCTCCTTGACCTGCCATATTGCTTTGCCCTGCTAATATGAAGATCTGCTTGTTCAATTTGTAGGTGCTCATATTCCTTATTACATCTTTTTTAGGATTCATCACCATCCATAAATAGGGTACAACAAAAATAAAAAACAAGATTAAAACTATTTCTTCACTTTTAGCTGACAATTTGTTGCACTTCAAAATCATCCTCATCTCCGCTCCTAATTATCTTTCTAAATCATCTCAAACCACACATGGCAGGCTCCTACAAAAAGCACTAATTTGGAGAAATTTTATATTCTTATTCCCATATCAACAAAGAAATATCATAAATCAAACTATACATATGCATGCATGTTTCCATGTTTCATTGTATATTTCTATGTCTACAATAGAATGACGAACGAATGATTATGTTTCTATGCTTAGGTTATTTGTTTCAATGTATCCATAATAATATGCTTCGTCTATTTATTATTAACATTTCCAAAACATAGTCTATAAAAGGTTTTATTTATTAACCACTTACTTGATTTCTTCAACAATTTTAAACCCCCCAAAAAACTAAAAAATTCTCCATTAGATCAAATTGAAAAATTGTATATAGGAAAGATAAGAAGGAATGGTGTAAATATTTTATTTTCTTTCATCAAGTAAAAGTTGAGAACCCAAAAATATTATGAGTATTCAACAGTTTAATTAGGACAACAACAAACAACCAATTTTATGTTACTACTTACTCCTATTAGGTCTAAGCAACTTGTAAAATATTTTAGGAGATGGAACTCCCAGTGATTTTTTTTTTATGTACACACTGTCAATTTGTGAGGTTTTCTTTGGTGAAAACTTACGTAGATATACTATTAAGAAAATATTTACAGTTTATCGAAATAATAATTTTTTCACTAAACACTTATATGCATTAATATGCATATATATAATACAAGTTTTATTGATGGATAATATTTTTTTCACATGCTTTAATATGCATTGTCAATTTCTTACCAAACAAGAACAATATATTTGTTTACAACATATTCCGGTCACAAATAAAACATAAAGAAACATATTTTAATTGATAAACAATGTGGGTACAAATTTGTTTCTCCCTTAATTATGTTCTCATAAGATTTCTTCGTGTTCGAAGACCATTGGTAGTATATTTCTCAAACTAGGATGATTTGAACTTGAACTCCATGAAAGGATTTGCGTGGATCTTCTTGTAGTGTTTGTTTATTAACAAGAGGCTAGTATATTTTGATCTCTTTATGAATATCCCTAGAGTTTATGAAATTTCTGAGATGCATTTTCAATGGGATATAATACCCTTTATATAGGTATGAATTAGAGTTTAAGGTAGAGTAGGCTCCAAGAAATCGTGATTGAAATAGGACTCATCATGTAGAGTCGTACAAACTTTTGATGTCTACAAATGCTCCCTAATTCAAGCCTTATTGGAGTGTAGACTTGTTGAAACTCAAAGGTAGGACTTGAAGTACTCATTTTTGGATGATCTGGACCTAAGTCCTAGTTGCGATATGGCGAATGTGACACCCGAAGGCATCCCACCCAAGCCTCGTATTCACATCATAAGCATTCATAAGGTAAAATAAGCATACACAAGAGATTAAGTAAGAGGAAGTATAGCGAAAGTATATAACAATAAAATGTCATAGCTCCCATAAGGGAGTATACATCAACTTGTAGTCCAAATCATGCCTCTACATTACGGATCTAGGCGGGGACTAGCGCATAGCTTACTAGCTCACCCTCAAGATATACATCAAAGGTAAAAGATAAAGTCTCAACATAAACAAAACGGACAACATCCTAAGGGCTTTCATAACATCATCATTGTCATAGTTTCATCAACATCATTATTTAAAAACATGATTTTCATACTTGAGATTATAGTTATTGAAATACATAGCTTTATCATAGGAAACTAGGACTAAGTGTTGGTCCATGAGCATTTGAGTCAAAATCATGCAATTGAGTAGGATTTATAGAGAAAACATGCAATTTAAATCAAACTAAATCATTCACAAAGAACCCACCTTAAAACATTAAGCCTTAATCATGCATACTTTGAAATCATATACTTTTGCTCGAAAAATATATACATCATGACATTCATTGTAATTCATGTATAATTAGTCATAGTTATCATAGAAGAATCATAATCCATGCTTTAGGGATCATAGCTTAAAAGCCCATAAGAATTCATTATAAAACATTGATAAAAAGAAAGTTTTGGATTGGGCTTCATAGATGAAACTAATCCATGAATGAAGCCCTACATACCTCAAGTAGAATCCTTAGAATTTGAGAAGAAAAAATCTAGAAATCCTTGGTAAACCATCATGCTTTAGCTTCAATGGAACCCTTGACTTAAAGAGAGAGAATTATTGGAAACCTTTGGGAATTAAAGCTTGGAATGAATTTGGAATATGAATTTATAGGAGTTAGGTCATTAGGGTAGTTAGGGTAGCCAAAATGACATAGTTTAGGATTTAGATGAATTAGAAAAGTCAAAAATACCCTTCATTAAAAACTGCCAGAGTTATTCATGAAATCCCACTTACGGGCTGTAGATCGAATTACGGCTCGAAACTTTTCGCATAAGTCAGGGTGTCACAAAAGTTGAACTACTAGAATTGTAGCTTTAGATCCACGAACATGTAGTATAGCTCGTAGATAAACTTACGGGCCATAGAACCCTTCGTAGGAAGACCCCAGACTTAGACAAATTTTGGTTCCCCAAGGCTCCACCTATGAGACCTACATATGGTTCATGGTAGAATATACGACTCATCTGCTAATTCGTAAGTCAACTTCTAGATATTCTTCACTTTTTCATTATCAATGGGAACTTTCCACAATACCGCCTACGACTTGTAGGTTCTTATATGAACCATAAACTGTCTCCTAGAACCTGACCATCAACAATTTTTCAGTCTTTCAGTTTCCCAGGCCTAAAAATAAGAGGGGTATTATATTATTTCCTCCTCAGGATCATTCGTCCTTAAATGAGATAGAATTACGCTTGAAAAGCATAGGAATACAATCATCATCATAGCGAAAATGCAAAAATGCAACTTAATCATTATTTTTTATAAAATCATCAAATTTATGCATCAAATATCATTTAACAATAGTTTCATGATCATGCATGCATGCAACTTAACATGAGATATGTGTTTGTGAGAAATTTGGAGGAATGGATCGTATTAAGTACCTTTAGCTTGAATAGAAGGAAAGAGGTAAGGGTATCATTTCATCATGTCCGCTTCAGCCTCCCAACTAGCACTTTCAACTCGCAAATTTATCCACAACACATTTATGGATGCAACCTCTTTTTTTCTGAATCTCTTCATTTGCGGTAAAAAATCTCTATCGATACTTATTTATAAGTCAAGTCTTCCTTAATGTAAATATATTTTAATGGAACAACACAATTAGGATCACCCAAGTATTTCCTTGGCACGGAAACATGAAATACTGGATGAACCATAGCTAATTCCATAGGCAAATCCAATTCGTAAGACACCTTGCCAACTTTCTTTACTATCTCGTAAGATCCCATATGTCTAGGACTCAAGTTTTATTTCTTGAGAAAACGCATCACTCCTTTCATTGGAGAAATCTTTAAATACACCTAATCACCTTCATTGAATTATAGTTCTCTTCTCCTTATATCGGCATATGACTTTTGACGACTTTGAGCAGCCGTCAACCTTTCTGTTATGACTTTCACCTTCTCCATAGAATCAAGTAGCAAATCAGGTCCAATTAAGATATTTCTCCAACTTCAAACTATCCCACCGGTGACCTACACCATCTAGCATATAACGCTTTGACTGGAGCCGTACTAATACTTGAATAGAAATTTTTGTTATAAGCAAATTTAATAAGAGGTAAGTGATCATACCAACTTTCTTTGAAATCAGTACACAAGCCCTCAACATATCCTCCAATGTTTGTATTGAAACGACCCCAAAAAGTTCCTAAAAATGTACCTCAAAAGTGCCCGGAATCATAATTTTTATATATCTAAAAATTCATTTGTTATTTTGAAAATCCAACTTTATATTATTGTTAGGGGTCAAACTAAGTGGGAAATGGGTCTAAACCCTAATTTTAGAGCAACCGTATCAAAATCCGAAAATCACAAAAATGCGATTTAGGAGGGTCAAATTTAAAGGTTTATATCTCTTAGCACATAAAGGACTGGGTGGCTCATGACCTACCATGTTAAAGCTCTTTATATTAGCTTTCAATTGCACTTTATTTCACCTCATTCCAAGTTAGGATGAATAATTTATGCCGGTTTTGTAGAACTCATTTGTGTAGAAATGCAAATTCCAGTGAGTAATCTGTGTCGCTTCTGCGATGTGGACCAGTGTTGTTTTGGTCCTATTTTTTTGACTTCGGTCCAAGACTTTCAAGTCTTGAGCCTAAGAGTTCCTATACTTGAAAATACCCATACTTAACCTCATTTCACCCTCATATCATCCTAAATATTTCTCAATACTCACTCAAACACTTAGACTTATATTTCTCTCAAGATTCAAGTCCCAAAAACCTCATTCGGATCTAAGAAATTCCTTCAAGCTTGAAGTCTCCATTAAAGTCTTCTTCAAGAAATTCATCAATGTCAAGATATTTGTTATTGAACCATTGGGTCCTTCCACCCATGGTGCTTAAGCCTCCTGGTTACAGAAATTGCATGATTTAAATGTTGATTTACTTATGAGTCTTGATTATTATAAATTTCATTGGACAGTGATTTGTGGTTATAAAAGTATGATTGTTTTAGCATGTTTTGAGTTATAAATCTTGGACCCAATATAAGATTTGATGAGGGGTTTTGCTTTATATTGCTTGAGGGTGTTGCAAGGTGTAGATTGATGGACATACTATGAATTTTCTTGTATGATTTCATCTCTATATTTCATGGTTTTATACTAGCATTACACACCCTTCAAGTGTTTGATAAAATGCCTTTTAAAGGATTCTTTAAGTATTGATGACCTATTTATTGGGTTATGATTCAAGTGATCGTATGATAATTACGATCTTTCTAAAGATGTGTTTAAGTCATGAAAATATTTATGATGTTGTAGGGCCGAATTAAGCCCATTTTTCTAAGATAATACCTCTTATGAGCCTTTAATGTCTGATGATAATGAAAGGATAATGTTGATGATGATCTATTCTTATGATTTGAGTTAAGCTCACCATATGAGGTCAATGATGTTAAGAACTACTTGTGCCATGTCTCTATATTTATCGCAAGTTATTGAAGTATGATTATCTTATATATATTCCATGGGATTAGACTTAGCACTGAGTGGACTAGAGGTGAGTGCCCAAGTCCTAAAACTACGTGCCACTGTAGGTAAAGGGATTAGAGGCGAGTCCCCAAATCTCTAAGAGGCGAGTACCCTAAATTTGAGGGCTTGAGGCAAGTACCCAAGTCTGGGCTTGTGGTGAGTACCCGAGTCCAAGAACTAGAGGTAAGTACTCAGTTCACAAAAGGCTTAGTGGATCCACTTATGCATTAGGAGGTTTACCTTGGAAAGTAACTTTCCCCATTCTTTCGGTGTAAGGTTGACATCGAGATTCTGAGTTGTAGCTCGCTTGGTCATATGTTATCTCGATTGAGGTCTCTTCCAACATTTTATATTATGATCAATATGAGTTGAATGAATTGTAAGCATGTTTTACTTCACGCATTATTCATATAGGTCATATTGTTATCATGCTATTCGTTGCTTATTATTATTATGCGTTTTGATTATGATACCTATCTCTTGTTGCATTGCATCTCACTAACTTAGTATATTCAAATGTACTAATGCATACTCTATGCCTACATGATGTTACCATGTAGGAACTAGAGCTCCTATTGATTTTTCTCATGGCTAGACAGAATGTTCAAGTTAGCCTTTGGTGAGTCTTCTATTCCATGGTCAATGACTATTCTCTTATGTTTTGTATTAACACTCTTTTTTGTTTTTTGTATACTTATGACCATGAGGGTGAGCTCAGTTGCCTTTTCTTGGCCCCCGCTAAGTATCTATGTTTAGAGGTGTTGTTGGACAAGTTTTGTATTTTGTATGAGCTTTAACTCATCTATGTTATTTAAGTATTAAACTCTATCTCTCCCTTAGTCTCAATTCCCCTTGTTCATGTTTCTTATGTTATTTTATATTGCTTTCGCGACCAAGGATATGTAATTATATACTATGAGGCTTGTTTGGGGTTCCTTCCAGTTTTCTATTCACCAGTCACGTCTAGGCCCTAGGATTAGGTCGTGACAAAGATGGTATCAGAGTACTAGGTTGTTAGATCCTCAGAGTCCAACGCACCACATTAATTAGAGTCTTATTCATGGTTGTGTTGTGCACCACAACTATGAGTATGAGGCTATGAGACATTTTAGGAAATGTTTCCTTTTTTCATGGTCTTTGTCGTGCTTTAGAATTGAGATAGGGCTTTCCCCTCTAACGAATGTTCTTTGCTCTTCTAGTTGATCATGCCACTTCGAAGAGGAAAACAAAGGAAGGTAAGTTGATTTTTTTTGGTGTTGATGGATCCGAGTTTCACTATTTCTTTCATTATTTCTTTTGGTTGCTAGTGGGCTTCTTGTCTGTCCTGAGTTGTGATGTGAACCTTTGGTATTTACCTCTTGCTTGGGTATATTGATGCTAGAAAGTTCATAGGTATTGATCGGGATTTGTATTAAATTAGGCCTTGCCTTGTGGCTTATTGGAGTTAGCATGGTGGATTTTGATGTTATACTAGGGATCAAATGGTTGCTTGCATGTTGTGTCTTCATGGATGGTAGGACCCGCAGAATTAGATCCCGATTTCCTATTGAACCCGTCCTTGAGTGGAAGAGTCTTGATACGGTGGTTAAGTGATAGCAAGGGGGTAGGTCCATTTCATGTCGTAAGGTACCATTGATCTCTAAGGGGTTGCATTTATCATTTTGTGAGAATTGGAGGTATTGAACCTAAGTTGTTTTGTTTATAGAAGTGTTGTGGTGGTAGATGAGGCCTTGAATGTCCCTTTCTGATATTTTGAAATTGGGGTAGTGTCTTTTGGTTTGACTAGTACACCGGTTATGCCTATAAGTCTCACGATTAAGATCTTTAGTCCCTACTCTAATACGTTTATGATGGTTTTGGTAATGATATGATGGTTCGTTTCCCTAATAAGGTAGTGAATGTGAGTTATTTGAGTGTAGTACTACAAAGTTTAAGGAAAAAACTTGGATGCTAAATAGGAGAAGTGGGATTTTGGTTGTAAGAGGTTGTCTTCCCAGGTTGTGTAGTGCCGGGTGATGGTATTAAAGTGGACCCTAGTTGAAACAACCCCAAAAAGTGCCCGAAAACGTGCCTCAGAATGCTCAGAATTTTAAATTCCATATATCTTAATATCTGTTTGCTATTTTGAAAATCCGACTTTATATTTGTGATCAGGGGTCAAATTTAGGTGAAAAAGGGTCTAACCTCGATTTAAGAGCGAAAGATTAGCAATTATAAATTTTTTAGTGGCGAATTCCAGTAAGGTCTGCATGATGGAGCCGGGACGCGCCAACAACCAATTTTAGTGTATTTTTTTAGTTCATCCAAAATTTTCTAAGTGTTGGGCCAAAGATTCCCAAACGTTTTTTTACCTATACTTAGCCAAATTTCACCCTTGTATTATCCTAAACATTTCCGAAAACTCACTCAAGCACTTAGTCATATTTTTACTACCAAACTCAAGTTCCAAACCCTCATCCCAAGCTAAGGTTATCCTTCAAGTCTCCCTTTCCAATCTTCACCAAGTTCATCGTCAAGCTAAGGTATGCGGGTTTTTTTATGGGTTCCTTTTAGCCATGATACCCAAGCCTCCTTTTACTCAAATTGCATGATTTAAAGTTGATTTACAAATGGGTCTTGATTATTATGAAATTCACTGCACACTATGTTAAAGCTATGTAAAGTTGTGACTATTTTTCTATGTTTTGAGCTATAAATCTTAGATCTATTATACGATTTGAAGAGGAGTTTTGATGTATATGTCTTGAGGGTATTGCAAGGTATTATTGATGGTTTAACAATGGATTTTTTTGCATGATTTCATCTTTAATTTGCATGATTTTATACTACCACTTCACACCCTTTAAGTGTTTGATAAAATGTCCGGATGTGGTTTCTTGAGGAGTTGAAGATCCAAAGCATGAGATATGATATGAATGACTATACGATGATGAAATGAGCTTATGTATATGATATAATCTATATAAAGTGTTGCATTAGACCATACCCGATCTGGGGGAACAAGAGCCTAGGTAACCATATTGGGGGTCTGTACTCATCAACCATGTGAGGGGTTTGTACTTTGCTATCGTGTTGATAAGGTATGATTATCATCAACCATGTGAGGGGTTTATACCACACAATCACCGAGGGGTTCATACATTGAATAGTTAGCTTGGTCTCTTCTACACATATGATATCCTATATGAGCATGAGTTACTTAAGCATGTTTTACGTAAGCATTGATCATACATGCCATATTGTTACATTATGCCTATAGCTTAATATTATGCATTTTGATTATGATGCCTATCTATTGTTCCGTTGCATCCTATATACTTACTACATTCAAATGTACTAATGCATACTCTTGCCTACAAGATATCACCATGTAGGAACCGGAGCGCAAGTAGATCATCCTCCTCCACGTAGCCAGTTTGGTGCTACTCAAGTTAGTTGGTGAGTCCTCCACTTCAGGGACCTTAGACTACTCTCTCTCTTGTTATGCATTGAGACACTCTTCTTTATGTTCTGTTTGATTATGAGGGTGAGCTCGGTTGCTTTGTCCTGGCCCCTGCTCTTATCTATGTAGTAGAAGTAGTTATTGGACATATCATTTATCTATGAGATGAGTTGACTCTTTTCTCTTGATTATGATGATATGTAAGTACTTTCCCTTAGCCTCGATTTCCCTATTCTTTTATCTCTTGATGCTTGATTTATTGTTTCCGTGACCAAGGATGTGTAATGATGCTCTAAGAGGCTTGCTTGGGGACCCTTCGGGTTCCCCTTGTGCTATATCACGTCTAGGACCTAGGCTTGAGTCATGACAAGCTTGGTATCAGAGCACTAAGTTGATAGATCCTTGGAGTCCAACACACCGCGTCAATTAGAGTCCTATTAATGGTTGTGAAGCACGCCATGACTATAAATAGGAGGCTTTGAGACGTTTTAGGAAATGTGTCCCTTCTTCATGTTCTATGTCATGCTATAGAGTTGTAGTGAGTTTTCCCCTAACGATTGTTCTTTGTTAAGCTAGATCACGCCAAACACTCGAGGACGAAGGGCCCAAACTCCCGAGGAACAATCTACCAATGGTGATCTCTTGGATGCTCCCACCATGCTTGCCCAAGTGGTGGCCAACCAAGTCAATCAAGGGGCCCAAGCCCCTCATGCTACTACCCCGGGAGCTAGGGTAAAAGACTTCATGAGGATGAACTCCGATTTTCTATGGGTCAAGGATGGTGATCATCTACAAGAGTTCATTGACGAGGTCTACAAAATCTTGAATATCATGGGTGTTGGACTGAATGAAAAAGCAGAGTTGGCGGCATACCAACTCAAAAGGGTAGCTCAAATATAGTATGATCAATGGAAGGGTGAAAAGGGGGTAAGTAATGTAGTGCTTTGGAGTAGTTCAAATTGGCTTTCCTTAGCCAATTTTTCCCTCTTGAGCATAAGGAAGCAAAGTTGGCAGAGTTTATGAACTTGAAACAAGGGTCTATGAGTGTGAGGGTATGTGCCATCAAGTTTAATCAACTTTCAAAGTATGCTCTTTATTTGGTAGCCAATCCTAGATCTAGGATTAATAAGTTCGTGATGGGGGCCTCCAACTTGGTAAGTGAAGAAGGCTAGTTCAACATGCTAATTAGTGACATAGACTTGTCTCGGTTGATGACCTATGCCGAGCAAATGGAGGAGGAGAAATTAACAAAGATAAGGGGGCATAAGGCCAAGAGGGTCGGTTAGAGGGTAAATTCCAAAAGGGTGCTAAATTTCATCAAGGCTAAGGGCCTCTTCATACTGCTAATAGGGGGTTTGCCAATGACTTCCCTAGGCCTCAAGGTGTTGGTGGGATGGTCCGATTGATGTGTGCCCTATATATGGAAGGAGCCATAAAGGCCCATGTCCGAAGGGTTCTAATGCATACTATGAATGTGGGGAGCTTGGTCACAAGAAGGTAGATTGTCCAAGAAATCGTGGCAAGGTTTGGTGTGCTAATACAGTCTCATTGGGGATCGATTTTATGCTCTGTATGGAAGACAAGGGGTTGGTGAGGTACCCAATGTTATTACCAATATGTCAAAATTTTTTGACTTTTAATGTGTATTCTTTGATTGATCTGGGTGCCACTCTTTCCTTTGTTACCCCTCTTGTTGCTAAAAAGTTCCATGTTGTCTTCGAGTTGTTGCATTAGTCATATGAAGTGTCTAATCCTATTGGTGCCTCTATTGTCGCTAGAAAAGTTTATAGAAATTGTCCTATTTTCATTTTGCATAAGTTGTTACCTTGCGATCTTATTGAATTAGACATGGTAGATTTTAATTTCATACTTGAGATGGATTGGTTGCTTGCCTACTATGCTTCTATTGATTGTAGAATCCGTAGGGCGAAGTTTCAATTTCCTAATGATCCCGTCCTTGATTGGGAAAGTCAAGATGTGGTGGTCAAGGGTAGATTCATTTCAAGAATTAAAGTCCATAGGTTGATTTCCAAAGGGTGTTTGTATCATCTTTTGAGGGTTAAAGATGTGGAGTCCAAATTCCCTTCCATAGAGTCGGTTTCGATTGTAAATGAGTTTCTTGATGTCTTCCCAAATGACCTTCCCGGTGTCCCTCCCAAAAGGGAGAGATTTTGGCATAGATCTCCTTCCCGATACTCAACCTATCTGTATTCCCCCTTACCGTATCGCCCCGACGGAGTTGATGGAGTTAAAGGAACAATTGAAAGATTTATTTGAAAAGGGATTTATTTGGCCCAGACAATCATCTTGGGGTGCCCCAATGTTGTTTGTGAAAAGAAGCATGGGTGAATTAGAATATGTATTGACTATCGGCAACTCAATAGGGTCACTATAAAGAATATATATCCTCTTCCAAGAATTGATAACTTGTTTGACCAATTGCAAAGGGCTAGCTTCTTCTCTAAGATTGATCTTCAGTCCGGGTATCGTTAAGTGAGGGTGAGGTAGTGTGATATTCCCAAGACGGCCTTCCAGACTAGATATGGGCATTATGAGTTTGTTGTGATGTCGTTTGGGTTGACTAATGCATCGGCATTTTCATGGACCTAATGAATAGGGTCTTCAAACCTTACCTTGATTCCTTTGTTGTGGTTTTCATTGATGATATTTTGATTTATTCACATAGTAGGGAGGAACATATGGGGCAATTGAGGGTCGTGTTACAAAGATTGAGGGAGGAGAAAAGGTATGCCAAATATGATAAGTGTAGATTTTGGTTGAAGGAGGTTACATTCTTGGGTCATGTGGTGTCGGGGGATGGTGTAAAGTGGATTCTAAGAAAACCGATGTGATTAGGAATTAGCCTAGACTATTGACCCCATTGGATATTAGGAGCTTCTTGGGCCTTGCAGGTTTTCTATAGAAGATTTGTGAATGGGTTCTCCTCTATTGCTTCCCCTATGACCAAATTGAATTAAGAAGTTTAAATTTGTGTGGACCGATGAATGTGAGAGAAGCTTTCAAACAATGAAGGATAGGCTTGTGTCCGCTCCTATATTGTCACTATCGGATGGGCTTGAGGGTTTTGTTGTGTATTGTGATGCATCTAAAGTTGGTTTGGGTTGTGTGCTAATGCAAAATGGTACGGTCATAGCCTATGCTTCTAGGCAACTCAAAGTGCATGAAAAGAACTACCCTACTCATGATCTTGAATGGGCTACGGTGGTGTTTGCATTAAAGATTTGGCGTCATTATTTGTATAAGGTACATGTGGATATCTTCACCGATCATAAGAGCCTCCAATATGTCTTCACTCAAAAAGATCACTCAAAAAGATCTCAACTTGAGACAACGAAGGTGGCTAGAACTTCTTAATGACTATGACATGAGTGTGCATTATCATTCGGGTAAGGCAAATATGGTGGCGGATGCTTTGAGCTGGGTGTCCATGTGTAGCCTAGCTCATATTGATGGTGGTGATAGGGAAATGGCTAGGGAGGTGCATAGATTGGCTAGATTTGGGGTTAGGTTGGAAGAGGTTGGTGATGATAGTGTGGTTGTTGTTGATGGGTCTAAGTCTTCATTGGTTGATGAGGTGATAGCAAAACAAGATCTTGACTCTTCCTTGCTTGAATTGAAGGCCTTGGTGAAAGAGGGCAAGCTAGAGGTTTTCTCCTAAGAGGGAGATGGTGCCCTTAGGTACCAAGGTAGGTTATGTGTGCCTTGTGTTGATGGTTTGATGGAGAAAATCCTTGATGAGGCCTATAATTCTTCTTATTCTATCTATCCCGGTTCCATCAAAATTTATAGAGACTTGAGAGATGTGTATTGGTGGGGAGGCATGAAGAGGGACATTGCCAAATTCGTTTTTGATTGCCATAGTTGTCAATAAGTCAAAGCCAAACATCAAAGGCCAGGTGGCTAACCTAAGACATAGAGATTCCCACTTGGAAGTGGGAGGTGATTAATATGGATTTTGTGGTTGGGTTGCCCAATACTAGAAAAGGTTTTGATTCCATTTGGATGGTGGTTGATAAGATGACGAAATCGGCTAACTTTCTACCGTTAAGACCACATATGGGGTTGAAGAGTATGCACGGTTGTACATACATGAGCTAGTGAGGTTGCATGATCTTCCTTTATCCATAATATCAGATCATGGTTCATAATTCACTTTACACTTTTGGAGAACCTTTCAAAGTGGTCTTGGTACAAAAGTCCACCTTAGTACGACCTTTCACCCCTTAAAGGATGGCCAAGCTGAAATGACAATTCAAACCCTTGAGGATATGCTTAGAGTATATGTATTGGAGTTTAGGGGTAGTTGGGATGACCATCTTCCTTTGATTTAATTCGCATACAACAATAGCTATCACTCTAGCATCGGTATGTTTACTTTTGAGGCTCTTTATGGGAGATGTTGTAGATCACTGGTTGGTTGGTTTGAGGTTGGAGAGGTGGCTTTATTGGGACTGGATCTTGTTATGTAGGATCTTGGGATGGTTAGGATGATTAAGGAAAGGTTGAGAACGACCCAATGTTGTCAAAAATCTTATGCCGATATGAGAAGAAGAGACCTTGAATTAAAAGTGGGTGATTGGATTTATTTGAAGGTTTCTCCAATGAAAATTTTGGTCCGTTTTGGTAAAAAAGGTGAAGTTGAGTCCAAGATATGTTGGTCTTTATGAGGTCTTGAAGAGGGTTGACAAGGTAGTTTATGAGTTGAAGTTGCCTATTGAAATGAATTTGGTTCATCCGATGTTACATGTCTCAATGTTGAGAATGTGTGTTTGTGACCCTAATGCTATTATGCCTCTTGATGTTATGCGTGTTGTTGAGGCTAACTTGACTTATGAGGAGGTTCCAGTTTATATCCTAGACAGGCAAGTGAAGAGATTGAGGAACAAGGAGGTGATATCCATTAAGGTCCTTTGGAGGAACCAACAAATCGAAAGTTCTACTTGGGAAGCCGAAGTGGATATGCAAAAATGTTATCCTTATCTTTTCCACTCTACTCAAGCCTAAGGTACTAATTCTAAGTCCCCTATTTGCCTTCAAGTCTTATGTTTCAGCCCCTATGTCATTCATATGCATTCATATTTAAGTTGGCAAGTTATGATAATTTTACATGTATGTTGAGAGTTTGAAAATGGGGTTTTAAATGTGATGTTTCATTCTTGTTGGAGTTGATTTTTTTATGATCATTCTTGTCTTGTATGAGTCTTGTACATTCGGGGACGAATTTTACCATGGGGGAGATATTGAAACCACCCCGAAAAGTGCCCGAAAACGTGCCTCGGAATGCCCAGAATTTTAAATTCCATATATCTCAAATTCTATTTGCTATTTCGAAAATCCAACTTCATATTTGTGACCAGGGGGTCAAAATTAGGTATGAAAGGGTCTAACCTCGATTTAAAAGTGAAAGATTAGCAATTATAAATTTTTAAGTAGTGAATTCCAGTGAGGTCGGTGCGATGGAGGCGTGACACACCAGCAACTAATTTCAATGTACTTTTTTTAGTTCGTCCAAAATTTTCTAAGTGTTGGGCCCAAGGTTCCCAAACGTGTTTTCACCTATACTTCATCAAATTTCACTCTTATATCATCCTAAACATTTCCCAAAACTCACTCAAACACTTAGTCATAGTTTCACTCCCCAAACTCAAGTCCCAAACCCTCATCCCAAGGTAACATTTTCCTTCAAGGTTCTTCTTCAAGCTTCAAGTCTCCATCTCCAATCTTCACCAAGTTCATCTTCAATCTAAGGTATGTGGGTGTCTTCATGGGTTTCTTTCACCCATAATACGCAAGCCTCCTTTTACTCAAATTGCATGATTTAAAGTTGATATACAATGGGTCTTGATTATTATAAAATTCACTGCACAATATGTTAAATCTATGTAAAGTTAATGATTGTTTTGCTATGTTTTGAGTTATAAATCTTGGATATATTGTAAGATTTGAAGAGGGATTTTGATGTATATATCTTGAGGATTTTGCAAGGTGTTGATTGATAGTCTTACAATGGATTTTCTTGCATGATTTCATCTCTAATTTGCATGGTTTTATACTACCACTTCATACCCTCTATGTGTTTGATAAAATGTCCAGATGTGGTTTCTTGAGAAGTTGAAGGTCCAAAGCATGAGATATGATATGAATGACTATATGATGATGAAATGAGCTTATGTAGATGATATACTCTACATAAAGTGTTGCGTTAGACCATACCCGATCCAGGGGGATAAGAGCCCGGGTAGCCATGTTAGGGGTTTGTACTCATCAACCATGTGAGGGGTTTGTACTTCACCACCATGTTGATAAGGTGTGATTATCATTAACCATGTGAGGGGCTTATACCACACAACCACCAAGGGATTTATACCTTGAATAGCTAGCTTGGTCTCTTGTACACATATGATATCCTATATGAGCATGGGTTACTTAAGCATGTTTTACTTGAGCATTGATCATACATTCCATATTGTTATATTATGCCTATAGCTTAATATTATACATTTTGATTATGATGCCTATCTATTGTTGCATTGTATCCTATATACTTAGTACATTTAAACGTACTAACACATACTCTTGCCTACATGATATCACCATGTAGGAACCGGAGCGCAAGTTGATCATCCTCCTCCATGTGGCTAGTTCGGTACTACTCAAGCTAGTTGGTGAGTCCTCCACTTTGGGGATCTTAGTCTACTCTCTCTTTTATTATGTATTGAGACACTCTTCTTTGTATTCTATATGACTTTGAGAGTGAGCCTGGTTGCTTTGTCTTGGCCCCCGCTCTTACTTATGTAGTAGAGGTGGTTGTTGGATATGTTATGTATCTATGAGATAAGTTGACTCTTGTCTCTAGATTATGATGATATGGGAGTGCTTTCCGTTAGCCCTAATTTCCCCATTCTTTTATCTCTTGACGCTTGATTTATTCTTTTCTTGACTAAGGATGTGTAATGATGCTCTAAGAGGCTTGCTTGGGGACCCTTCGAGTTCCCCTTGCGCCATGTCATGTCTAGGCCCTAAGCTTGGGTCGTGACACTAGTAAGATGAATGTGACTTGAGATTATCCTAGACTTTGACTTCCGCTGGTATTAGGAACTTCTTGGGTTTAGTAGGCTATTATCAGAACTTGTGAGTAGGTTCTCTTCTATTGCTCCTCCTATGACTTAGTTGACCCTAAGTAAGGCCAATGTTGTGACTGATGTTTTGGGTAGGGTGCTTTGATAGATCTGGGAGTTACTATCTCTTGTGTGATTCCTTTGGGATAATAGGATTCATGTGTGTGTCCCGAATAATTGGGTGAGTCTATAGTGGCTAGAAGAGATCTTAAGGGTTGCCCTATGTTATCGTTGCATAGAGCCTTGACTTGTGATCTTGGTTAGACTTAGCTTGATGGGTTGGACGTATTGGGGTAGTTTGGGCTACTTGCATAGCATGCTTCCAATGAGTATAGAACCCGTAAGGTTGTAATATGATGGTTAAGGATGGTCGATCTATTTGGTCTACTACAATGAGTTTAGTCACTTCTCTAAGGTTGATTTGATGTTTGAGTTTTTTTCTCAAGTGTGGAAGAGGGTAGGTGATATCCCTAAGTGTCCTTTTGAACTAGGAATGATTATTTTGAATATTGATTGAGTTGTTTGGTTGGCTTATACACCAGTGGTGTTTGTGGGTTTATTGAATAGGGTCTTAAAAACTTACCATGATATGTTTTTGGTGGTCTCTAGTGATAAGGTATTGATTTGTTTAGAGTTTGTGAATCATTTGGGGGTAGTGTTACAAGTCTTAGAGGATGAGAGATTGTTTGCTAAATATGATAGGTGTACATTGTGGATAGTAATAAGGTGGTTAGAATTCTTTAAAGATTATGGTATTAGTGTGCATTAGTTTCTCCGATAGGGCTAGTGTTGTGATTGGTGCTTCAAGTAGTTTAGTGTGTGTGAATAATAGTGGAAAGGAGGAGACTAGTAGGGTCCATCATTTGGCTAACTAAGGGATTAGGTTGGAGGAAGTTGAGCATGGTGGTGTAGTATTCTTGATGGTTCCAAATATTCTTTGGTTGGAGAGGTCTAGATTAAGCAAGGTCTTGATTCCCTCTTATTAGTGGTTGGAAGTTTTGGGTGAAAAGATGATAGAGTGGAGGTTGTCTCCCAAGGGGGAGATAGTGGCTCGTGGAAACAAGTGGAATAGGTGTGGTTATGGTTGACAAATGAGTTATGGTTATGATGTCCTTTTAGAGTGTAGAATAAGTTGGTAAGGTTGCATATGGATGGGATTTTCCTAGGGATATGATTATGGTTTGTTCGGTTCTTTATATTTCTAGGTTGAGGAGATGTGTTGGTGACTCTAGTGCTATAGAACTCTTTGAGATTATGGGCGATGTGGAGGATAAATTGGCTTAGAATGAGGTCCCGATGGAGTGTTGGATGGATGAGTGGAGAGATTGATTGGTAATGATGTAGTGTTCGTCGAGCCCCTTTGGAAGAGTCTCTATTCGCATGTGTCTCTCGGGAAGCCGGTGCGAGCTTGGAGAAGCAATATCCACATTTCTTTCATTCTATTCAAGCTTATGGTGACATTTCAAGTCCTTTTTATGATTCCAAGTCTTATGTTTCATCCCCTATGTCATTCATATGCATTCATGTTTAAGTTGACAAACTTATGATGATTTAGCGTTTATATTGAGGTTTTAAAAATAATGGTTCAAATGTAATGTTTCATTCATGTTGGGGATGATTTATTCATCACTCTTGTCTTTTACGTCTCTTTCACATTTGGGGACAAATGTTCCCAAGGGGGAGATATTGAAATGACCCCAAAAAATGCCCGAAAATGTGCATCGGAGGTGCTCGAAATTGTAATTTCCATAAATTTAATAATCTGTTTGTTATTTCAAAAATTTTACTTCATATTCTTGTTCAAGGGGTCAAATTGAATGGGGTATGGGCCTAACCCGAATTTTAGAGCAACCGTATCTAAATCCGAAAATCGCAAAAATGTGATTTAGAAGGGTCAAATTTAAAGGTGCATATCTCTTAGCACACAAAGAACTAGGTGGCCCATGACCTACAAAATTAAAGATCTTTGAATTAGCTTTCTAATGCACTTTGTTTCACCTCATTTCAAGTTTGGTTGAAGAATTTATGCCCGTTTTTGTAGAACTTGTTTGTGTATAAATGAAAATTCCGGTGAGTAATCTGCAACCAGTGTTATTTTTGCCCTTTTTTTTGACTTCGGTCCAAGACTTTCAAGTCTATGGCCTAAGGGTTCCCATACTTGATAATACCTATACTTCACCTCATTTCATTCTAAACATTTCCCAATACTCACTCAAACACTTAGACTTATATTTCTCTCAAGATTCAAGTCCCAAAAGCCTCATCCGGATCTAAGGAATTCCTTCAATCTTCAAGTCTCCATTAAAGTCTTCTTCAGGAAATTCTTCAAGGTCAAGGTATATGGTATTTAACTGTTGGGTCCTTCCACCCGTGGTGCCTAAGCCTCATGTTTACTTAAATTGCATGATTTAAATGTTGATTTACTTATGGGTCTTGACTATTATAAATTTCACTGCACAATGATTTGAGGTTTATGAAAGTATGATTATTTTAGCATGTTTTGAGTTATAAATCTTAGACCAAATGTAAGATTTGATGAGGGGAAAAGGGTTTTTCTTTATTTTGCTTGAGGGTGTTGCAAGGTTTAGATTGATGGTTTTACAATGAATTTTCTTGTATGATTTAATCTCTATATTTCATGGTTTTATACTAGCATTACACATCCTCCAAGTGTTTGATAAAATACCTTTTAAAGGATTCTTTAAGTATTGATGACCTATTGGTTGGGTTATGATTCAAGTGACCCTATGATGATTATGAGCTTTCTAAAGATGTGTTTTAACTCATGAAAATATTGATGTTGTAGGGCCAAATTAAGCCCCTTTTTCTAAGATTATACCTCTTGTGAGCCTTTGATGTTTGATGATAATGAAAGGATAATGTTGATGATGATCTATTCTTATGATTGGAGTTAAGCTCACCATATGAGGTCAACGATATTAAGAGCTACTCGTGCCATGTCTCTATGTTTATCGAAAGTTATTGAAGTATGATTATCTTATATATACTCCATGGGATTAGACTAAGCACCGACTGGACTAGAAGCGAGTCCCCAAGTCCTAGAACTATATGCCACCGTAGGTAATGGGATTAGAGGCGAGTCCCCAAATATCGAGGAGGCGAGTACCCAAAATTTGGGGGCTTGAGGCGAGTACCCGAGTCCGGGCTTGGGGCGAGTACCCGAGTCCAAGAACTAAAGGCGAGTACCCGGTTCACAAAAGGCTTCGTGGATCAACTTAGGCATTAGGAAGTTGTCATGACCCAAGACTAGGGCCAAGACGTGACCGGTGAATGGGGAATCTGAAGGAACCCCAAACAAGCCTCATAGCATATCATTACATATCCTTGGTAACGGAAGCAAAGTAAGACAACGTAAGAAACATAAACATGGGGAATTGGGACTAAGGGAGAGAGAACGACTTATATTTAAATAGATTGGATATCATAAGTGAGTTTAAGCTCAAGTATAATACATAATATGTCAACAACACCTCTACTACATAGATAAGAGCAGGGGCCAAGACAAGCAACCAGGCTCACCCCATAGTTAATACATACATAAAAGAAAGATAGTCCTAGAACATAGTATAAGAGAATAGTCATTGTCCTCGGAATGGAGGACTCACCAAAGGCTAACTTGAACAATCCGTATAGCTACAAGAAGAATCAATAGGAGCTTCGGTTCCTACATGGTAATATCATGTAGGCATAGAGTATGCATTAGTACGTTTGAATGTACTGATTATGTGGGTTGCAATGCTAGCAAGAGATAGGCAACATAATCAAAATGCATAATTGTAAGCAAAGGATAGGCATAACATCAATATGGCATGCATGCTCAGTGCTCAAGGTAAAACATACTAGTAAATTATGATCAAGGAGTATAAACTCAATATGAGAAACATACTCAAACCCCTTTGTACCAACCTTCATGAAATTGGCCAAATGACCCCAACTCACCTTATGGTATAACCTTTTTGGAGAGTGTTATCAATACCCATACTGTACGACATAGTCTTTTTGGTAAGTAGTATAAGATGTTACCTACTTTACAATATCACCTTTTGGGTAGGAACCATGATTCATTCATTATATTGGCATGACCTTTTCAATAGAATGTCCACACCTTACGATATGATCATTTCGGTGGGATCTTTCAGTCTTTTTACCTTACGGTATGGCCTTTTTGGTGGGATTTCCATACCTTACGATATAATCTTTTTGGTAGGCATAATTAGTTATTCTAGCTTACGGCATAGGCTTTTCGGTATAGTGTCCATACCTTACGATATGATTTTTGGTAGGAATTATTAAACACTCTACCTTACGGCATGGCCTTTTCAGTAGGAATAATAGAACTAGCTCATCAAACCATTACATTCAAATCATCAAGAATGAACTACTCATTTTCCCAAGAACACAACAAACATAAGAACTCAACAACAACGTGCAACAACATAGGTACTTCTCTATGAAAACAACTCATATCGACATCCCTATCGTCATAACAAAGTCATCATGTGCCTACACTTCCTCTCCTCATTATACATCATATACATACAATCATCTCATCATCATTCCATCATTATTTCATCATTATATAATAATCATAACACCATTCAACCCATAAGACATGCATTGAACATTTAATTCCTCAAGAAACCCTAGCCAGACATTTTATAGAACACTTGGTGGGTGTGTAATGGGGGTAAAAGACCATGCAATTTAGAGATGCAATCATGCAATAAAATCCATCATTCAATACCTTGCAACACCCCCAAGACATATACACCAAAACCCCTTATAAAATCTTACATTAGATCCAAGATTTAGAGCTCAAAAAAGGCTAAAATAACCATGCTTTCATGAACTCAAATCACTATGCAATAAATTTCTTAATGTACAAGACCCATATGTAAAATCAACTTTAAAATCATGCAATATTAGTAAAAAGGAAGCTTAGGCACCATGGATGAAAGGACCCAATGGTTCAACACCACATACCTTAGCTTTGGAGAACCCTTGAAAGAGATTG
>JAABOM020000101.1:8991536-9035975 GCA_011800125.2 Solanum clarkiae
TTGTCGGCCCGCATATATATATGCATATAGATATTTGTTGTATGCTGGGTTGTTGTTTGCAGGTTTGGTTAGTCAGTGAAACGGAGGAAACTTTGCCGAAATTTCGATAGATTCCTTAGCCATTATAGTTGAAAATCCGATTTAGTGTTTGTCTAGGTGATCAATAGGCACTAATCACGGTCCCTGGGTTGGGTCGTGACAGCAAGGGCCTCACCATGGAAGCCCTTCATGTGGTATGGTTTAAAGCACATCCCATGAAGTTGCTCATTATGTACAATTTTAACTAGATAGCCTTTTTCATGCCAGGGCAACCTCGCACACAACGCCACGGAAAGGCTTCCATAGTGTGCACCTTCAACTTGACAGCCCCCTTTCATGCCAAGGAAGCCTTCACAAGCCCTTTCAAGGCCAGTGGTTCCATCCATGGATCGTGAAGGCTCCTTGGAAGGTACCCCTTTCTAAAAGTCCTTCGAAAAGATACATCAAACCTTGGTTCACCCTTACAATGTCCAAATCATTGAAAAATGTCTTCTGGGAGTGAAATTTTGAGCCTTGATCCAATCTTCCGAGGTACGGGGCATTACTCCCTCACTCAAGCTAATTCGGTGTTAAGTAATATCCCATGGAATACATAATCAAGCATACACATAAACATCACCATAATTTATACTTTATCAAAATCACACTTTCATTGTTTATAAAATAGGTATCATGAGCACATGAAAACATGTCATATAATAGGAATAGCCCATCTGTATAACTTTGTATATAGTGTGGGTATGCTCCCCATCTTATTATCATCTCATAAACATTAAGGTCTGAGATCACTCCTATAATCATCATCATCATCATCACATCATACTTAGGATCGTATTCATGAAATCATAGCTTAGTCATAGAAAATTTGGCATAACATTAGTTCATAGCTAATTGAACCAAAATCATGTAAAAGCATGCAATTTAAAAATAATCCATGCTTAATAGAGTATATAGATCATAATTGCAAATTATTCATGCAATTGGATGAGAATCGAAAAGACCCATTATGAAAAATCACTAGTCCTAACTTGACTTGAGAGAGTTCTTGAATAGATTATAAATTTCATGCAATTGACATGAATTCACCTTAGAATTGATCAACAGACATAATCTAAATCATGATTGAAGAAATTATGTAGAAGCTAAAAATACCCATAAAATTTACATACATGAAATTAGGTAAAACACAAAGTTTCGAAGAAGATTTATACCTATAAGAAAGAATTTTATGGATGAAA
Organism: Solanum clarkiae; assembly: GCA_011800125.2. Lineage (NCBI taxonomy): Eukaryota > Viridiplantae > Streptophyta > Magnoliopsida > Solanales > Solanaceae > Solanum > Solanum clarkiae. The sequence continues at coordinate 8,992,814 of JAABOM020000101.1, forward strand.
ACTCACATATCTTAGGTAATAGCATTAGAATTTGAAGAGAAATAGAGAGATTAATTAAGTCCTTGGTTGATGAAGATGAAAGTTTTGAGACTGATTTTCTAGAGAGATAATTTTTGAAAGGTGTGAATTATTGAAGAATGTGGTCTACTTGGGGGCTAAGGGCTATCTATAGAGTGAGTTTTTGTCATAAAATCTATCCAAATTCACTTAAATGCATTTACAAAAGAAGTCCAATGAGGTTACACTTAAAACTTAAATTGTATGGAAAATTTTGAATTATCTTAAACCAATGGCATGACACGAACTTGTTTCGGCATAGGACATTTTTTTGTGAAGTTCAATTTCCCCTTTTTTGACCATAGAATGAGTTTATGTTCCTTTTATACTAAATAAACCCTCTCCACAATGCGGAGAGGTCACGGATGCTTCTGGAAATGCAAAAGTTTATGAAAAATTATTTTTTGATATGGGTTGACTAAAAGTCGAATGAGATCACTTTTCAATACAATTTTACCTTTTGATCAAGAATTTGATTTCAGATTTACCAGCAAAAGTATGCATGTTGTGTTACACAAGGCATCTTTCAGAATATTACTCTAAGGCATTTTAAGAGGTGTTACATGTTGAGAGTGGTGGTATTTCTTGGTCATATGGTGTTTGATGATGGAATCATGGTTGATCCAAAGAAAATAGATTCAGTGAAGAGTTGGCCTAGACTATTGTCTCCTTCAGATATTAGAAGCTTTTTGGGCTTGGCCGAATATTCTACAATATTTGTTGAGGGGACTTCATCTATTGCATCACCCATGACCAAGTTGACCAAATGAAGGTGAAGTTTTAATGATCAAATTAGTATGAGAAAAGCTTTAAACCATTGAAGGATCTTCTTACATTAGCTCCTATTTTGAAATTGTCAGGAGGTTTAGATGGGTTTTTTGTCTATTGTGATGCATCACGTGTTTGTTTGAGTTGTGTATTGATAAAACATGGCATGGTCATAGTGTATGCCTCAACGAAATAGAAAAGTACATGAATGAAACTACCTAGCTCATGATCTTGAACTAGCGGTTGTTGTCTTTGCATTGAAAATTTGGCATGACTTTTTTTATGGGGTGCATGTTCATATATTTATTGACCACAAGAGCTTGAAACATGTGTTTAGCCAAAGAGACTTGAATTTAAGGCAAAGAAAGTGGCTTGAACTTCGAAAGAATTATAACATAAGTGTATTTATCATGACCCAAACTATGTTCTAGGCATGACATGGTAGTAGAAACCCAAGGGACTCCAACCAAGCTATCTTACATTTAAAACATGAGCATATACAAGAAATAAAAAGCATTGTATATTATAGTCAATGAAAGGGAAGAGTAAGTCTCAATAGTTATCGCATATAGTCATACAATGCCTCTACATAGTCTGTGGTTGAGGGCTAAGGTAGATCCCTAGCTCACCCTTAATGAAAAGTAAAAGTCTCAACATGAAAGTAAGTAATAATAAGATCATGATCTCAATGGGTAAATCCCTGAAGTATGAAGACTTACTAATCAAGTGATGTGTTATGAATCCATAGAGCCACGAGGAGAGTGAGAGGTGTCTAACCCTACATTGAAAACAATGTAGTACGTTGGAATGTTCTAATTATGAGAAATACATGATACATATAGATATAAGTACATATACCCTGAATAGAATGTTGCATGAGTCATTGGATGCAAGACCACAATAGCATGGAGTAAAACCTTGAAGTAAAACATGATCATAAGTTGTGTGATCAAAGCATCAAATAATAATAAGCGTTAAAGTAACATAGTCATTTTGTGGGAGATTATTATAACCAATATTAAGAACATGTGAGCAATAACATGAAATCTAATGTACCCCATACATTGAGAAAGTTGGAGGCTACATGCCAAGTAGACTTCATCATGGTGCATTCATTCATTTAACAGTCAAGTGCTAAATGTAGATCCATTAGCCTAGCCTAAAAAGGCAATCTATGGTGGCAACATGGTTTTGGACAAGAGGGTGCTACTAGGATTCCCTAAGGTGGATAACCTTAATGTCCACTGGACCGAAACCCACCTCATGCATTCTCGATGCTAAGTTAAATCTCACGGAATAGTATACCATAATATCATAGTTATTCATAAATCAATTATAGCTTTGAGTCATTGAAAATCATCATTCATATGAGTATTTCATAAAACCATGGGTAGTTCATCAATGTGAGAATTTTCCTTTCACACATACATCTATGATAAGGTAAGAACTCTCCTTTCACCAAATATTCATTCATCTGTTCATCATTCATTCATTGATATATGGAAGGGACTTTATCACACCTAATTGAATAGCTTTCATACACTTTGAAAGAAGACTTTGTCAATCATGATCATAATTTGTTGAAGAATAGGATAAATCATTGGGTTCAAGGTGAAAATAACATTAAAACATGAAATTCATGAAGATAATGCATAATTATGAATAATTACATCAATTTGAATCATAACATAAGAACCCATAATGTATATTTATAAATTCTGATAACCTTAAGAGAAATCACTTTTTAATCTTCAAAATCATGCAATTCATATAATTCCTATGTAATCAGATAGATAAATAAAGATATAGACATGATTTATGCAATTAATAGAGAATTAAATAAAACTCATAAGTTTCATGAGGGTCCAACACCCCTCACCATCTCTAGTGTACGTGCCTATCATGCCATCTTATCTATAACCGAGGCTCATCTAGTGGCCTCTACAGGCTCATCTAGTGGCCTCTACAGGCTCCATCACCAATATTTTGGCCTCTTTGTTCGCAGAATGAGGATCATCATCATCCAAATGAGGCCTTTTTTAGAGGCACGGAATGTTGACTCATCAGCAAATAAATCAACGACCACCACAATAGTAGTATCACGCATAGGAATCAGAAGGCATGCTGACAATGCTGCTTACATATCAGTACAGAGTTGCTGGATCTCCACCTGGATAGCTGTGATATCATGACTCAGGGATGCTCTGAGGCTCTGCTCCAGTCACCTCTCAAAAGCATCTACATGCCCATGGAATGCTATAAGTCTCTCCTTCATAATGGCCATAAAATATGCCTGAACATGCTCCTCAGACTCTGAAATAGACTAGCAAACCCAAGGCCATATCTATTGCAGTAACTAAATCAATGGGACTTAGTGTGAACCTATTATTGTACCAAACCCTTGATTTACTCTACAAAAACATAATCCATGCTTGTGGAGAAAGAACGCATAGCATGATCTCTGGTACAGAAGTAGAAATAGTAGTGGGGCCTATCTCCTTCTCAGTGTCTGTCTATAGGGGCTTCTCTGTCTCTAGAGTAGCAGTAATAGATGAAGTAGGCTCAGGCTGTGGTACCTCAGTGACCATCTCTGGTAGTCAAACAGGTTGATGTGGTGCATGTTGGAGGGCCATAAGATTCTCATTAGCATTGATTAGGTTGATATATAGGGTCCTCTGAACCTCTATCACCATGTCCATAGTAGCAAGATCTCCACCCCTGTTGCTATACATAGACAGTAAATCAAACATGGGAAGGGGATGGAGGTGGACCTCTTTAGGGCCTGATGAACGCTCAAGATACGCCTCTATTTCAAGGTCAAAGTGATCATCAATACTTAAAAATCTAACCAAGGTTAGGATCGAATCCCACTGGGAATACGGTACTTGAGGAACTTGGTTCACCAATAATCAATAAAAACATCAACTGCTCGATTCTCTAAAAGGGGGGTTGTAATGATTTGTGGAAAATTTAACTAAACTAATAAAATGGAGAGACAATCAAATTAGAGAGCAACTAGGGTAATTGTGTTCCCCATGATTCACCAACTTAAACACCTAGGATTACATAACCTCAATTGGGACATTGCATTCAGGACGGTAATTTAGGTTCTTCCAGCTCTCTTTTAAAGGTGAAGGTCGAATTTCACTATGGGGCTTGGCCGGTCTCCATAGTGTGCCAAACAAATCACTACCTATTGTCCTAGTCAACCTCTCCTTTGTCGGGTTCGATTGATTAGATGAGAACACATCAATGAATTTGGTTAACCATTTCTTTTTCCTATTCATCACTACGTGGATCGGTATCATGACACTAGGCGCGGTCTAATATTGGCCACCATTAAACAATATGCAAAATGAAGTAAAATGGCGATACATGCAATTACCCAACTCAAGAAGTGCAAATAATTCAGATTTTCTAAGTTAGATTCTCATTGTTCCTACAACCCCAAGTTGTGGGTTTAGCTACTCGTAGATTGGGTAAACAAATAAACAATGAATAAAGACATAGTTAATCACTTACCCAAAGAGAATGAAGAACAATAGAAACAACTTTGTATTTAGAATCACAAGCTTGAAATATGAAGTGAATCCACAAGTGAATCTAATCTCCAAAATTGAGTTTCCAAAGGTAAAAACCTAAGAACAACCCTAAACTTTCGTGCTCTCCAAGTCTCTCTGTGTACTCTCTCAAAATCTATGTAAAACACTAGTAAAAACCTAAAATATACTATTTATAGTATTTACAAATGAGTCCCTAAATTAATTGGAAAAACTGGTCGGCGTCTACTACAGCCCATAATTAAGACTCGTAGTGTGCCCTATGAGACGTAATTGGGCTTTTGTGGTCAATATCTTGCATTTTATGCTTTGCTGCAATGATACACCTTTACAAGTTGTAGTCTAGTTTATGACTCGTACTGTCTTTTCATAGTCCACATTTGCATTTCTTGGTCCAATCTTGATCAACACTAGAACTTGCTACGACACCACCCTTCACGACTCGTAGAAGGGACTACAGCTTGTACCTGGGGATCGTATAGCTGAACTTCACATTTTCAGACTTCGCTTTTGAAGACTGTTAGTTTCTATGAGACCACCTCTACGGGTCGTAGATTGCCACAACTAGTAGAGAGTCTCGTAGGTCGTGAAATTAGCAAAAGTCTGCAACCCTTCCCAAAATTGAGCCAACCTGAATTTCCTAAAAAAACACAAACACAAAAACACATAAAAACCATAAAATTCACATTGAGAACACAAAAAATCTCAGGTTTTAGGCATCAAATATGTTATATTTTGATAGCACATCAACACCCTCAACTTAGAATTGTTGCTTGTGCTCAAGTGACGACTCAATCTAGATAGATAATAAAGTAACACATAGCAATTAACCCAATGGCATATACCATACTCAAATCCAACTCAGGTACCCATAGCAGCTTTTTCAAAACAGGATCATGTAGCTATCTGGCAAACCAAAACATATTGATACATTTGACAACATAAATATGACAAGCAAAGGAATATCAACAATCTACAATCACTGAATAAGTAAAATGTTGACAATGCAATACAAATGCCATCACACGAAAGAAGTCCCTTTCAACACTCAATGAAGATTTCAGAATTTAACCAAGGGACTGTGCAAGCATACTCACTCTCGCAAATGACATTCATGCATAATGACTAATACCATAGGCTTTCTCGTACACTCATGACTGGACTTTTTACGAATTGTGTTAGGATCACTTTAGGACTTTATAAGCTTGTAACGTAGGCTCATAGGGCTTTGGTATGGTATTTTGGACAATTAGTGACTAAAGGCCAACCTTAAACCACATTTTTGACACTTTTACCTTGACACTCAATCATTTCCACCTTATTTTCCCTTTCTTCTTCACATTCAAGCTTTTCCGAGTACTGTCTTCACATTTTCAGCTCTTGCCTCATTTTTCATACATCATTTTGCTTTTTTAACTTAATCTAAGGCAAGTTTTCTTTTTCTTTCAGCTGCTACATGCTTTTCCTCTTTTTCTTTCTATTTCCAACTCAACACCTCGTTTTTGCTATTTTACCCTTATATAGCCACTCTCAACTTAGGTTTTTAGCCTATATTGAAGTGCACAATGTCTATTCCCTAAATTAGGTTACTTTTTGTAGCCATCCTCAATTAGGTTTTTTGCCCTAATCAAGGTTCACAATATTCAAGGATAGACCAGGGCTAATCTCAAGGTATTTCACCAAACAAGGCTAGGCTAATCAGGTGTTAAGAAAGAAGCGATACATGTAAGGCTCAAACTTTCGGAACAAGGGATGAATTTCACATTTGGTTGGTCATTTAAGGTCAAAGTTGATAGTTCAAAGAATAATGACCTAAGATCCCTTTCTAGTCCATATAACCACCTGTCCAACTTAAAGAAACAGGGCAAGTTCTGAATTAGCACATAATGCAAGAACATAACAAAATCAGCTCACACACACATGGCATTGTAACATAGCAAACAAAAACTCACAGATCATGCTTAATATATCAAATGACCCTCATTTAATTAGAACAAATATTGCCAAATCATTCAAACATGCAAGGCTACAATATAAGAACTATTCCAAAAAAATTGATAGGCACTAATTTTTAAAACATTTCATAAAACATCACAAATAAGATACATGCCATAAGTTCAACTACTATATACTACAAATATTATTTAAGACATCCTATACATGTCGGTTCAACAGAAATAAAATATCCACGAGGAAAAAGAACATAGGCAAGAAAACCTTGGGATCAAATTAAGGGTAGGTATGGACTTAAAAGCTACTCAGACTTCACCCTAGTTCATAGCTACCCACACCCCATCGAAAGAAATGTATGTTGTCCTCAATGTACAATATAAAAGTTAAAATAAATACAAGGGGTCGAAAAACACACACATCTTGATGCCTAAACACCAGTCTCTGGCTGCCTCTAATCATCTCCGTCCAGCGGGGTAGTCTGGATGAGCCAATACCCATCAATCTATCCATCTCCTAGGTTGTTTCGACTCTTCTTCTTCTCTCGATTCCCTCAAGACTCACCCTAGCTCATCCTCTGCCACTTCCTCATCGATCTCAGAGGTCTTCTGATGTACCTGCCACTCCGCTGTATCCCATTCTCAACAATGGGTCTCTTTTCATGAGCAGACTGTGGATAATCCTCTAAAGTAAAAAGATCAAATAATGGCTCTTCTAATAATGTAGACTCAAGAACTGTAACTAAAGCCTCTAATGAGGAAGTTAATTCATCCTTAAACTTTGCTAGCTCTTCACGAAAGGCTGACAAGTCTGATGGTTGGGCCTTGGCTAGTCACTTTTCTACCCACTCCTCAAAGGCGTCAACGCGGGCATCCACCGTAGGAATATGCTCATCTACTATGCAAGTGGTGAATTCCTTGCATCAAGCCTTCGAGTCCTCAATGGTCTGTCGGACCCACAGCCTAATTTGTTGCATGAGTCGAGGCAATTAAGCCTTAGCATGTGATAAACTCTGCGCCATGTCCTGAAAAGAAATCATGGAAACGTGAACCATGCCCGGTATGGAAACCTGTGATGTAGAAGCGTCTGGTTCAGGTGCATCTGAAATAGGACCCTACTCAATATCGACTGCCTCTGGCTGCTAGGTCTATCATCAATAGCAGCATCTAGAATGGTGGTGGAGGGTAATCGTCGAACCCTCGACCCATGGCTCTGGCATAAATGGCTTGGGCATGGGAGAAAGTTGTGCCCTCTGAAGTGCCATGGGGTTCTCATTAGCCTTTATCAGGATGGGATCTATACTATAGAGGGCCGCAAGTAAAGGATCTATATAAACTAATATGTGCACATTTGATACTAGGCAAAGTCGATAAATCATAATAGGGAATGGTATGCATGTGGTCATCCTGAAGCAACGACACATCAATTTTCTCAGCTTTGAGTCATGCCCAATCGATGTCATAGCCAGCTAAGATATTGACTACCAAAACCGCTCGCTCTGATGTAAGCACATTATCTATAAAAGTTGGTCAGATGCAAGATATGTTAATGGCCCACCAAAACTTGGTAGGAAAGGAGAGGGAAGCCTTCACAATAGGCTCTGAATCTGGAGTGACCTAGTCAGGCTCTTGACCATGCTCGGCAATATGTTTGGCAACCCATCTCAATAGCTCTATCCTCTATGTCGTATTCTTCACTATCATAGATGTATTGATCTATCTTAATATACGATCAAACTCAACTATCGACCTTGATGCCCAGTACATAAGACAAAATAGTATACAGCTGATCATCTCCTCCGATATACCAACCCCCTTTTCTCTCACCAACACCTCTCTCAATCTAGGCTGCTTGAGAGGTTTCTTCCCTTTGGGAAGATCCTGAAGTATGGTGGCTACATAGGCTACATAAAAATCCCACACCATGACCAGAGAATAATGATCAAGCTTAGCATTCAACCATTTGATCCCATGTCGTGTCATAGCATCCTCAACTCCTAGGACATGGCTCAATCCAGTATCAATCAGTCGGGGGTCCTCATAAATTGACCATATGATCTTTCCTTACCTTTTGGCTATAGGCCCTCGTCAAATATAGTCTTGATTCTCGAAACTCCATTGTTGAGTTCTGGGATTCGGTGTTAAAGAAGTAGATAGGGCAATTGAGGATTGTGCATCTTCTCTTACCTAAAAGGCCTCTTTGGAACTAGACTCTGTGCCTGAAGGAGTCATCTGTGGCATACTTTGCTCAAACGCATCACCACTACCCTCCTCCTTAGGCTGGGAGGGACTATCTTCTCAAACCTAAGTTTGAGAATCTCTTACAGCAGCCCTAGTTCATGGCACCTCGGCCTCATGGATCTGGATGAACATTAAGAGCCTCAATTGACCCACTCAATTGGGTCTGATTTTCATCCGTGTGCTCGGTGTCCGAAGGCTCCTCTAAAAGTTTGCTCTTAAAGGCTTTAATTGTTATAATCTTACTTTTAAGGGCCATGATACTTGAAAATAATTATAAGCAATCAATAATTAGCCTTAAACAATCAACAAATAAAAAAAAGAACAAAAGAAAAATATAAGAAAAAGTGGCTAGAATCAGTTGCAGTCAGCTTTCACGAGAGCCAGGTACGGCTCTTAGTTAAGACTACGAATCGTACAATAGTCATGTTAACCAGGGATACATGAAACAATTAAACACTTGAACCATATACGAGACACAGTTACGACTCGTAGCCATGGCTACGAGTCATAGCTTGGTTTCATATGAGATGCCAGGAACCAAAGTTATGACAGACATAAGTCCATGAGACCTAACTATGGTTCATCGAGTACGAAGCCAGGAACCAAAGTTATGATAGGCATAAGTCCACGAAACCCTACTACGATTCATCGAGGAATCTACGACCCAAAAGTGGGTCTCGTATGATGAGTACGAAGGCCTTCAAAGTCACTGTCACTTCCCACGAGAGGCAATTATGACTCGTAGACTCATCTATGAACTCCCATAGCAAGAAGCAATAGGTACTTGAAACACCCTAACTCACCACATGGACCCTACGAACAATACAAAAAATAGTCTAACACCACCAAAGTAGGTCACGCAAGCATTCACATTCTAAGCATATGACCCAGTCCCCAAACATCATTTGAAAGAAACTATTCACCCCATCAACATAGAATATAGAAATGAATACACAATAAAATCAATTCCCCAACTTATTCAAACATAAACTGGCATCACCATACCCAAATCACACAAAACAAGATCATTCAATCGCACTCAGAATCAATTTGAGAAAATGGTTGAACAAGTAGATCAAGAAGTGATCAACAAATAGTTTCAGCAACAACAAATTAACCCAACATGATCATGCTCTTATGAAACTGAATCATTAAATCACACAAGACACATGATTGCATGAACATTTGATCAAAATCTTAAGGCCATAACACCAAACTCTAGGCATATAAATCAACTATCTCAATGGCAACCCTAGTTAGCATTAGCAAATCACATATGGCAAGAATATCATATTCAATACATAGTCTATCACATTCATCAACTAACCCAAGTCTTAACATAATGAGTTTAAGATCAATATAACTTAGGAACTTACCACAAGCAATGAAGAACTTACAGTAAAGAGATGAAAATAATTGATGAAAATAGGTATTGCCAAACAAATCTCATCAAAAAAAGGGTTTGAGTGCTGAAAAAATGGTCGAAAAAGCTTGGGGAAAAAGGATTTGGGTAATTTGCACTGATTAGAGTTAAAATGTGGGTCAAAATAATTCTAACCCCTATTTATACCTTACCGGGTTGCGGTTAAAATGCTCCAGGTCGGGTCTACGAAACCCAGCTATGAGTCGTAACTTGAGCTACAGCTCATACCATCTTGGTCTCATAGACTATCCAACACTTAAGAAAATTTTAAAATATATGTGGGCACTATAAACCCCATTCACGACTCCTAGCTTTCACTATGAGTCGTAAAGTTGGCTCGTAGCTGAAGTGCAACTTCACTTGATCACTGTAACTCTTTACGAGATAGGACTACGAGTCGTAAGGTGCAATACGACTCGTAGGCTTGGTCGTTGAGACTGCCTCAGATGCAAATCTATGTAATTTTACCATTTTTTTCAACACCAGTACATTCTTCTCAAAACACATCATTATCTCAAAATGCAACCAATCCAATATCTAAAAATAACAACCAACATGCAATCGAAACACTACCTAAGAATCCACAAAATGAAAATGAACTTGAAAACAAGCAAAACTTCAAAATCTCTTGGGTTTCCTCCGAAGTAGCACTTTATTTAATGTTGTGGCACGACGCAGTCATCTTGAATGAACCAAATTGCTCAACAGTCCACACTTCACTTTTTAGTTCATCGGAGTGCTTCATAGATTGGCAAATGTCAAAAATCACTTCTACATAATTTATCCTAAACCTAAGTTGACTGGAATCCATATCCAGCAGGGCTCTCCCGGTGGCCAAAAATGGTTTTCTCAGAATAATAGGGGAATTAAAATCAACCTTACAATCAAGAATTATAAAATCCACCGGGAATATGAACTTATCTATTTTCACTGACACATCATAAAGTATTCCCTCTGATTTCTTGGTTGTCTTATCCTCCATTAATAACATCATTCTCGTTGAATTAGGAGAAGTCAAACTAAGCTTTTTGAATGCTCGAAGAGGAATCAAGTTGATACTTGCTACCAAATTACATAACGCTCTTGCAAAATCCACATCACCGATGGTACAAGGGATGGTAAATGCACCGGGATCTTCCCTTTTCTGGATCAAAGATTTGGTAGTAATGGAACTACATCTTGTGAAAGCTCTTGTCTTACCGTACTTTTTTTAGTCACCAATTACTTAGCATACCCGGGCATTTTCTCTAGTTCTTCAATAAAGGAATGTTGATGGACAATTTCTTTAACATGAAGAGGAAATATTTGAATTTACCATCCTCCTCCTTTTGCTTGAGTCTTTATGGAAAGGGAAGAGGAGGCCTTAGGTTGGTCTTACCCTTATCAGACTCCTTATACACTTTAATGCTTACCCCATCCTCGTTTCCTTTATCTCTTTCATTCATACCCTCTTCCACAACTATCTCTTAATCCCCAACATCCATAACTATCGGCATTCAAGGATCAATAGTGCTCTTGGCTCCCCTAGTCGTGAACGTCATGCAATGCCCATTGTTTTTCGAGTTTTGGACCATATTGCTTGGCAATGTACCTTTTTGGTGTTGATTTAATTGAGTAAACACTTGACCAAATTGTTGTTCTAATTGTTTGATAGCCGCTGAATGATCCCCTTCAAAGTCTCATCTTGTGTTTCATCCTTCTTCTTCAACCTGTCAAACATCTCTTCAATTCTTGAATTACTAGACTCAACGTCATGATTATGGGGTGGCACATAAGGACCATACTTATAACCATCTATTTGACCCCACTCAATTTTTGGAATTCTATCTCTCTCAAAATAAACCCCTACGGTTATCTCTATAATCACCCTCTCGATTGTAGTTCCGACCTTGGTTTTTGGAACCTTGATGCCAATAGTCCAAATTGGAACCTTGGGTATTGTTCCGAAAACCCACTACTTCATCTCTGATAAAGCAAGAATCCTCATTATAATAATGCTCCTCATACATGGGCGCTCTAAGAGGTTGGTGGACTATCGCATGAACTCTCTCTTGACTTTGCTTAACCACCAATTCCATACTCGCGTGGAGTTGACAAGTTGTTGCATGATCTTCTCATTGATTTTGGCTTGCTCCGAACTAGCACTCACCATGCATGAGCTTTTTGTAGAAGCTCTCTCCATTTGCCCCCATGCTCTGTTGGTCTGGACTACTTGCTCCATTCTCTCTGTTATTCTTATGAAAGGTTGATCTGAGAACATGCCTCCCATGATGATATTGGCACAAGGTTGACTATTCTAATTAAGGGACCGATAGAAAATCTCCACTAAGACATCTTCCATAATCTTATGGTCTGGAATACTTCTCAAGCACTTAATAAACCACTTCCACGTTGTACTGATGGAATCACCCGGCAATTGCTCAAAATTGTTAATCTGATCCTTTAATTTGAGCTTTTTTGACCTTGGAAAGTATCTTTCAAAAAAGACTTTTTGCAATTCTGCCCAACTGGTGATTGAGCTTTATGGGAGTTCTATAGCCAAACGGCTACATTACTGGTAAGAGATAGAGGGAATGCACGCAATCTAATAGCATCTATTGAAAGATTCTGCATACCCATCACACTCTTGCACACAAAAGCCACATTATGCAGATGGTTGTGAGGATCCTCAGAAGGTAGACCCGAGAATAAGCTACGATTCTGAAGTATTTAGAGCAATCCACTTGACACCATGAACTTAGTGTCAGCCGGTAATTGTGGCAATATTATAGCTCTCCTAATATCCATGGCCATGGGATTTAGTCGATATTGGTTCCATCCATAGGCATTCTTGTTGAAATCCCTGAGTTGTGGCCTATTCTCCATTGGTGGTGGATTTTCATCTCTATCCTCAACATTAACATTCCGATTTATAGCTTCATTCACCACGACATTTACATTCGCTTGAGTCATTCTCCTTGCAACACGTTAGATCTCAAGATTAATTCGAGCTAAGGGAGTGCCTTGAATCTATATATTGGGCATACACACCTAGTATACCCTATAATGAACTAAACCAACAAAAACAAAAATAAAGGCAAAATACAAGAGAATTAAGAAATTAACACTTGAATTAACTACTAGTGAAAACAAATCAAAGCATCGTCATATTCCCTGGAAATGACACTATTTTTCTTGATGAACTCTCAAGATGCACCTCTATTTCAAGGTCAAAGTGATCATCAATAGTAAAAAAACCTAACCAAGATTAGGGTCAAAACCCACAGGGAATACGGTAATTTAGCAACTTGGTTCAGTAATAATTAATTCAAACATCAACTACTCAATTCTCTAAATGGGGGAGGGGGTTGCAATGATTTGTAAAAACTAATAAAATGGAGAGACAATCAAGTTGGAGAGAAACTTGGGTAATTGTGTTACCCATGATTCACTAACTTAAACACCTAGGATAATATAACCTTAATTTGGACATTGCATGCAGAACGATAATTTAGGTTCTTCCAACCCTCTTCTGAAAGTGAAGGTCGAATTTCACTATAGAGCTTGGCCGGCCTCTATAGTCTGTAGAACTAACCATTACCATTGTTCCAGACAACCTCTCCTTGGCCGGGTTTGGTTGATTAGATGAGAACAAATCAACAAATTCTGTTAACTATTCACTTTTCCTATTCATCATTACATGGATCGAGATCATGACACTGGCAGGGTCCAATGTTGGCCACCATGAAATAACATGAAAATGAAGGAAAACAGCTAATACATGCAAAAACCCAACTCAAGAAGTGAAAATAATCTAGGTTATCTAAGTTAGGTTCTCATAGTTCCTAAAATCCCAAGTTGTGGGTTTAGCTACTCATAGCTTGGGCAAACAAATAAACAATGTATATAGAAGACATAGTTAATCACTTACCCAGAGAGAATGAAGAACAATAAAACCTACTTGTATTTACAATTACAAGCTTGAAAGATGAAGTGAATCTGATCTCCAAAATTGTGTCTCCAAAGATAAAACCCTAAGAACTACCCTAAACTTTCGTGCTCTCCAAGTCTCCTGTGTGTGATCTCTCAAAATCTGTGTAAAACTCTTCTAAAAACATAAAATATGCTATTTATAGTATTTAAAAATGATTCCATACGTTAATTGGAAAAAAAGTCGGCATCTGCAACGGCCCACAGTTACGACTCGTAGTGTGCCCTATGAGCCGTAATCGGGCTTTTATGGTCAGTATCTTGCATTTTGACTTTGCGGCTACGATACACATTTATGAAACATAGTCTGGTCTATGACTCATGGGTCATTCGGAAACAGTCACGCTATGTTTTTAAACATAGGGGTCAGGCTGCGTACATCCGACCTCCCCTTACCCCGCGATGGGCGGGAGCCTTTGAGGCACTGGGGTAATGTTGTTGTTGCAGTCTGGTCTATGACTCGTACTACCATCTCATAGTCTAGATTTTCATTTCTTAGTCCAATCTTGATCAACACTGGAACTTGCTTACGACACCACCCTTTATGACCCATAAAAGGGACTACGGCGCGTACCGGGGCTTGTATAGATGAACTTCACATTTTCAGACTTTGCTTTTGAACAATGTAAATTCCTACGAGACCACCTCAATGGGTTGTAGAATGGGTTGCGACTCGTAGAGAGTCCCATAGGTCCTAAAATCAGTAAAAATCTGCAATTCTTCCAGAAATTGAGCCAACTTATATTTCCTAAAAGTAACAAATGCAAAAAACACATAAAAAGCACAAAAGTCACATTGAAAACACACAAAATCCCAAGTTTTGTGCATCAAATGTGCTATATTTTGATAGCACATCAGGGCCCACTCGTACATCTTCTATGCAATCAAACAAGCCCAATCTATGTCATAGCCAGCAATGATGATGACACCCAAACTGTGCAGTCCTACGTTAAAATGCTATCCTCCTGAGTCAATCTGATCTGTGAACTTACAATAGCCCACCAGAACTTGTTGATGAAGATGAGTGAGGCTTTCGTGGTCGTTGTAGAACTGAATACCCAATCAAGGTCCTAGCCTAACTCAACCATGTGCTCTGCAATTCACCTCATCAGAACAACCTTTCGGACTGCATCTTTCATCAAACCTCAGTCCCTGGTATGCCCCAATCGATAATAATACTTTGTTGTGGTCATGGGAGCTTGATACTTGGACTAATAGGAATCAACATATGGTGGTCTCAGATATATTTATGGGAACTCCTGGTACCATCGTCAGTGTCAACTTGGGATGTGTAAGAAACCTCCCCTTTTTTCGGGGTTTATGTTATGATGGTCGCAATATATTGAGCATAAAAATAGAAAACAAGGGTCGAAGAGTACTTCCCCGTAGGGGCTGCTATCTAGTCTAGTCTGTAGCGAGCTATAGTGTCCTGGAGTATGGGAGCCCTGTCAAACCCAGAAGTGATGATCCTTGGCTCCTCAAATATGGTACGGGCCTATTGACCTCGATCATCATGCTAGATATCCTCCTTTTATATATCCTTCATGCGTCAGACACACCAACGCCTTATTAAGACATCCACAGGAGCTACTGGTACTGGGGTGACTCAGTGACTCAGAACCAAATTCCTCACCTAAATCTAAGTCAACTCCATATCCTGTCTCTGATTGAGACTTCACGCCGGAATTTGTCATTTCAATAGAGTTTCTCTGTTGGGCACCTCCCTCCTCAAACTAGGGAGGCTAATCAACTAAGGCCTGATTCTGGGCTGACACTATTAGTCTAGATACTGCCTTAGTATGTCGCTACCCAATGCCCTCATTTTGCTAGACATGGAGCTCCTTTACTGATCCACTGACTTGAGGACTGGCCTAAGTGTCTGAAGGCTCATCACGTATAGCCCTATCTCATACTTCTTTGATCTAGGAGACATCACACCTAAAATCAACAAAATATAAGAATACATAAGTTCTACGACTATAAAAAAGAAAAGCACATAGTTTACAAAAGTCTACACAGAAGGACCTATGAAGGCTCACTTATGGGTTGTAGGGTAAATTAGGGGTCGTAAAAAGCCTTGGTAAGCAACCTTCGAACCCTTTTTACGGGTAGTCTGAACTACACCCCGTAAGTAGGTTCATCTGATGACATCTCAAAAACCACCTTGCTGATATCACCTACGAGGGGAAACTATAGTCCATGGACTAATCCATAGGCCGTAGAAGACCCTCAAAAACCACCTTGCTGATATCACCCGTAAGTAGGTTCATCTGATGACATCTCAAAAATCCATAGACCGTAGAAGACCCTCGTGTTGTTGAAAAAACAACACCTTAAGTTTTCTAAGGTCACCAATATGATTCCATTAGTAAATATTCAACCAAAAATCATAGCCAAATACTAGTCAAGTGAATGTTTACAACTTTTCAAGCATAATGACTAGTTCACAACAACAAGGTATGCAGTATAAAATCAGCATCAAAGTAATAACACTCAAACCACGTGAAACATATTCACTATGTATTCATTGCATTTCGAATCAACCCCCAACATAAATATGCAGAAATTTTCACCAATTTAGCCAACACCTAAATGTGTATAATTCAATATCCTACCACTCAATCACCAATTCAACATGCAAACATCACATCAACCACCACATGACCAATAATTTAGCATGCTATCATTTAATCCACGGAATCACATACTCAATCTCAACAAGGTAGTTTAGTATAACTCAAGTGACAAGTGACTTCATGATTTCAAACAACAACACAAACTTGTTTGATGGCCAATTTAATAAATTTCATTATCCCATTATTCCATCCACGCACTACCTCATTAACTTTTTAACAAGATAAATAATTTTAACGCATACGACAAAGAAAAATAATGAAATTTGCATTCATTTGGATACATCAAGATTAATTCATGCAATCAAACTGTGATAAGTACATGTTACACTTCATTGACAGGCAACACTAACTATTAGGGCAAGAAAATCATGAGTTCAACCTCAATAATGTCTTGAACCACGAACACAAGTTTCCAGCACAAATTGAAATTTCAAGAAGAGAACATACCAAAATATTAAGCACACAGTCAAGAAGTAACAAGAAAAACCCAAAACATTTTGATCCCTAGGTGTGCCAGAACAGTGCATGGGTAGCTGAAATTTGGCCAGAATCATGTTGGAAGATATGGTGGTGGAATTCGGTGATGGTCGGACTTAGGGAAGAAGAAGAGGGTTATGAGGAATTTGGGAAATAATTGGGAAAGTGAGGGGTAATGAAATTTACCTATTTATTTGGCTGACCGAGTCGGATATAAGTGGGGTTCAGACCCTACAAAACCCCAATTACAGGCTGTAAGAAGTTCTATGGCCCATAAGACTTGGTCTCGGAGTTTCATAATGCCAATTTTAAGGCTTTGGCTTTACAAAGCCTCCTACAAGGCGTATATAGACACACAACTTGTAGGTTGGTTCGCAAGTGCCCCCAACACTTAGCAATTTTAGAATCTTACCTGGGGACCACGAGCCCTATTCACAGCCCGTAGTTGTATCTATGGACCAGAAAGTTGGTTCATAGACTGGAATGCATAAATTTTTCTTACTATAAATGGTTCTACAAATCCGTATACAGGTCGTGGTATAACCCATGACCCATGAAGCTAGTCGTAGAACCACTTTTCTCCCCTAATGGCACTTGTTTGCCACCTTGACCCTATTTCTGCACATTCTCGATAGAACAAACTGCTTCCCTAAAATTCTCCAGTCTGTGAGTCCTAAATTACAACTAAAACATGAATATTAAACTATCTACAAGTCCAAAAATCAAAAATAAAGAAAATACATAAAAGTTAAAGTAAATATCTTGAGTTGCCTTCTAAGATGTGCCTAATTTGGTGTCGTGGCATGACTTAGACAACTTGGTTACTTAGACTTCATCAAGTGCTCATGCTTCCACCTTCAAATCATTAGGTCTATTCATGGACTGACAAATGTTGAAGATGACTTCTTCGTCGTTCAATTTAAGCTTCAGTTGGCCCAACTTCATGTCAACTAGTGCTCATCAAGTGGCTACGAAAAGCCTTCCCAAGATGATTGGGACTTCAAAGTTTTACCTCACAATCCAGAATCACGAAGTTTGTGGGGAATATGAGCTTTTCCACTTTGACTAGAACATTGTACAATATCTCTACAGGCTTTTTCACTATCATGTCAGCCATCAACAACCACATGCTTGTTTGTGTAAGGGCTCCCAAGCCCAATTTCTTGAACAATGCAATAGGCATAAGTTGATGCTGGATCCTAAGTCATATAATGCCTTTGCAAAGTTGACATATCCAATGGTACAGGGTATGGTGGATGCTCTGGGGTCCTCTTACTCTACACTAAGGACCTTGTTGCAATAGAACCACAATGTTGAAGCTCTTGAGAGAGCTCTTGGCTTACCATCCTCTTCTTCATCACTAGCTCCTTCATGAACTTAGCATATTCAGGCATTCTCTCCAATGCCACAATGAGGGGAATGTTGACAGTTAGTTGCTTCAACACGGAGAGAAAATGCTGAAACTTACCTTTTTATTCCTTCTTCTTGAGTTTCTAAGGGAAATGAAGTGGAGACCTAGGTATGAGTATCACTTTCCTTGGTGTCACTACTTCATCTTTCACCTCATCCTTGGTTTTTTCATCACTAGTCTCTGTATTTTTTCCATCTACAATCTCCTCACGAACCTTATTATCAGCTATCAACATCGATGGGTCAATCATTTGCTTACCACCTCGTGTCATCACTTCCATGCACAGCCTGTCATTCTTTAGATTCTACACTATTTTGCTTGGCAATATACCCTACTGACACTAGTCCAACTGTGTAGATATCTGCCTAAATTATTACTCCAGCTACTTAATGGACACTAAATGAGACATGATCTTTTGATTAATGCTTGAACGTCAGCTTTTATTCCCTTCAAGGCATCATCCTATGCATCATCCTTCTTTAATAATTTATCAAACATCTCCACAATCTTCAAACTATAAGCCCCAGAATCACGATCATGTGGTGGAATATACGGACCATTCCTGTACCTATCTCTACAATTCTAATCACCATCTCTGTCTTGTCCCTTATTTCTATCATAGAATCCACCTTGGTTTTTGTCTCCGTAAGAATTGGTTATGTTGAAGTTCCAACCAAAGATTCACTTGACCTTAGCACCAATAATCCTGATTGGAACTTTGGACATTGATCCGATAACCCCCTATCTGATCAGTCACAAAGCAAGAATCCTCCTCATAATAGGGCTCCTTAAATATGGGTGTTCGTGGTGGCTGATGAGTTACTGTATTCACTCGTTCTTGACTCTACTTCATTAGAAACCCCATATTAGTACTAATTTGTGCTAGCTCTGGCACTATATCTTCGTTGCTATTAGCCTACTCCAAATTTGTATTAACTGAAAAAGAACTCTTCTTCGTAGGTTTGTCCCTTGTGCCCCATGCATGGTTCATCTTTGTCACCTTCTCTAGTAGTTTAGCTACAACAGGAATTGAGCAATCTAAAAATGAGCCTCCAGTTGTGGTATTAGCAACAACTTTGCAATTATCATCTAAGGCCCAATAGAAGATCTCTACTAAGGAATTATCAACAATCTTGTGATCAGGAACACTTCCCAAGCGCTTTGTAAATTTTCTCATTTGGTACTAATTGAATCACCAGGTAATTCCTCAAAGTTATTGATCTGATCTTTCAACGTCATCTTCTTTGACCTCGGAAAGTACCTCTCCAAAAAAGCTTTCTACATTTCAGCCCATGTAATGATAGAACTCTGTGGAAGCTTTGCTAACCATATTGTCGTTTCACCTATGAGAGATAACGGGAAGACATAGAGCCTAACGACATATATGGACAGATTTTGGATCCCCATCATGCTCTTGCAGGCGAAAGCAATATTATTTAAATGATTATGCGGATCCTCTAATGGTAAGCCTGAGAACAACCTTTTGTTCTGCAATATCTATAACAACCTACTTGACAAAACAAACTTAGTATCCTGTAGTAAAGGAGGCAACACAATAGCTTCGGTGACATCCACTGCCATTAGATCAAGTCTGTATTGATTCTGTGCATTAGCAGCTTCTTGTTGACCTTGTGGTGGTGGAATCATGTCCTCAAGTGGTGGCAAGTCATCATTGTTCAAATTTCAACAAGATTTTCAGCATTATTAGTTTATCCTAGGCCATTGTTTGTAGCATTTTCTAGATCCAGTGGCTTCAAGGGTGTGCCTTGACTACGAGTATTGGGCATACACTACACTTGTATACTGAAACAAAGTAAAAATAAAAACAACAAAAATACAAAATAAAGATTAAGTCACAAATCACTCTAATTACACAATCTAAAAGTCATATTCCATGGCAACGGCGCAAAAACTTTTATGACGCCGAAACTACACCTCCAATTCAAGGTACAAGCGGTCATTGCCAAAATATAAAACCTAACAATTGTTAAGATCCATCCCACAGGGAATAAGTTCTAGATTTGGAATAATTACAAGTAATTAGATTAAATGAATCTACTTATTTCTCGAGGGGGTTGTGGAATGCATGAAATAACCCTAAACTAGAATCAGATGTCAAGTGTAAGTGTTGTAAAATCAATAGAAGAAGTTACTAGGGTATTAGGTTCCCCATGAATTCCTAACTCAGTATAGCCAGATAATCATAACGTTTTCTAGTGTATAGCATGTAGAACTGGTAAGTTATGTTTACCTAACCCTTTGAACCAGGCATTAAGCAAATTTCACAATGTGATTTGATCCATTCCCACGGTGTTGTGTTATTGACCCTTACCTTTTCCCCAGTACAACCATCCCTTGATCCATTCAGTTTAATTAGATGAGAGTAATCACATCGAATCTTGTTAATTATTCCTTATCCCATTCATTACCCCCTTGATCCAGTAAGAATTAGGTGAGTTCTATTGTTGACCACAATCAAAAAGCATTCAAATCAAAGAGAGAAATAAATCAAACATGCATACTTTCCAAGGATTACGAAATTATCCAATTTGCACTTTGTTAGATCTTCATGGTTCCCACAACCCTAGTTGTGGATTTAGCTACTCATGATCATTGTAGATGAAGAAATCATGTTATAGAGTAGCATAATTAAACACTTACAACGATAAATTGAAGAACACAAAATCCAAAATATTCACAAGAAATCACAATGTTATAACTCCAATGTTTAATCAAAAGAAATTTCACAGAACACAATCATAATCACAAGTAATGAAGTTTGAACGTTTTGAGTGCTCTCTCTTTATAAAAAAAAACTAAAAAATATATTTATAATAAGAAAAAGCAAAATCCTAAATAAAATACAAAAATTAGAATTGAGAAATTGAACGAACAAGGTTACGGGCTATAGAAGAACTCACGACCCATAATAGCCTTCGTAGACTGCACTTCACAAAAACAGCCTTCCATATGGGAACTAAATCCTCAAGGAATGATCTTATCTATCACCCTTCACGTGGCTTAGTACTCGTAGGAGCCCCCGTCTATAATAGTTCAATACTTGCATATTTTCTGATCTTTAGCATATGAAAAAATATACGGGTCATCGAATCTACGGCTCATCTAATAACATCTAACCTCAACATCTAAAAATTAGCCTTTCACTAGATCTAACCCACAAAAGCAACATATGGCCCTTGAAATAAACCATGACTCATAGAAGGAATAAAAAAATCCTCAATAACCTACAATTTGTGCAACTTAGGCCAAAATCATCCCAATCCCTAAAATCCTAAAAAAAACTAAAAAAAACATCAAACCAACTAACATCACTTTCAAAATATACAAAATTCAAGGTTTTAAGCATAAAAAATATCGTATTTTGGCAGCATGTCACCTCCATATCCACTAGAGCTAGTCCATAAAATGACCCTAAAAAGTGACCGAAAATGTGCCTCGAAAGTATCAGGAATCGTAATTTCTATATATCTAAAATTTCATTAGTTATTTCAAAAATTTTATTTCATTTTCTTGTTCGAGGGGCAAAATTAAGTGGAGAATGGGTCTAACCCGAATTTTAGAGCAACCATTAAAATCCAAAAATTGTAAAAATGTGATTTAGAAGGGTCAATTTTAAAGGGGCATATCTCTTAGCACAAAAAGAACCGGGTGTCCCACGACTGACCAAATTAAATCTCTTTGAATTAGTTTTCCGACGCACTTGGTTTCACCTCATTCGGAGTTTGGATGAAGAATTTATGCCAGTTTTCGTAGAACTCGTATGTGCAAAAATGCAAATTCCAGTGACTAATCCGCGTCGTAGAATTTCGGTCCTATTTTTATTTTGACTTCGGTCCAAGACATTCAAGCCTTGGGCCTAAGGGTTTTCATACTTGAAAATGCCTATATTTAACCTTATTTCACCCTCATATCATCCCAATACTCACTCAAATATTTAGACTCATAGTTCACCCTAAATTCAAGTCCCAAAACTTAAGACCAATCTTAAGGCTTTCTTCAAGGATTTTATTCAAGTTTCAAGTCTCCATCTCCAATTTCTTTCAATGGTTCTCCAAAGCTAAGGTATATCGATTCCAACCATTGGGTCCTTTCACCCATGGTTCCCAAACCTTTTTTTTACTTAAATTGCATGATTCAAAGTTGATTTACTCATGGGTCTTCATTATTATGAATTTCATTGCATAGTGAATTCGAGTTTATGAAAGTATGATTGTTTTAGCAGGTTTTGAGCTATGAATCTTAGATCTAATGTGAGATTTGATGAGGGGTTTTGATGTATGTTGTTTTAGGGTGTTACAAGGTGTTGATTAATGGTTTTACATGGGATTTCCTTGCATATTTGACTCCTGAATTGCATGGTTTTACACTAGCACTACACACCTGCCAAGTGTTTGATAAAATGCCCCATTATGATTTCTTTAGGAATTGAAGGTCCAATGCATGTCTTATGAGTTGAATGACATTATGGTGATTTTAAGCTTTCTAAAGATATGTCAAATTCATAAAAATGTTGATGATGTTGTCGGCTCGAATCAATCCCCTTTTTTAAAGATTTTACCTCCTGTGACCCTTTGATGTTGATGCTAAAATAAGGGTAATGTTGATGATGACCTATTCTTATGTATGATGATTAGGCTCTCCATTTGAGGTCAATGATATTGAAAGCTACTCGTGCCACGTCCCTATGGTTGTGTCAAGTTATTAAAGTATGATTATCTTATATATTCTATGGGATAGACTTAGCACTGAGTGGACTAAAGGCGAGTCCCCAAGTCTTAGAACTACATGCCACCATGGGCGAAGGGATTGGAGGTGAGTCCCCAAATCTCTAAGAGGCGAGTACCTTAAATATGAGGGCTTGAGGTAAGTACCCGAGTCCAAGCTTGAGGCAAGTACCCAAGTCCAAGAACTAAAGGCGAGTACCCGGTTCATATAAGGCTTAGTGGATCCACTTAGTAATTGGGAGCTTTACAATGGCAAGTAACTTCCCCCTTACTTCTAGTGTAGGGGTAACATCGGGATTCTTAGTTAGCTTGCTTAGTCTTATCTTATGTCGATTGAGGTTTCTTCCCACACTTATATATTATGTCCTATATAAGATGGATGATTTGCAAAGCATGATTTACTTAAGTATTCATCATACATGTCATATTGCTATTATGCTATTGATTGCTTATACTTATGCATTTTGACTATATTCTCTATTTCTTGTTGCATTGCATCCTATATACTTAGAACATTCAAATATACTAACGCATACTCTATGCCTACATGATGTAATGAGTAGGAATTGAAGCTCCTATTGATTCTCCTCATGGCTATATGGATTGTTCAAGTTAGCTTTTGGTGATTCCTCATGTATGGGGATGATATCTATCTTCTTTCATGCTTATGTTTAGACTACATCTTGTATATCTTGGAATACTTATAACTATGAGGGTGAGCCCGATTGGTTGTCTTGGCCCCCACTAAGTTCTATGTCTAGAGGTGTCGTTGGACAAGTTATGTATTATGTTTGAGCTTTGACTCATCTATATTACTCAAATGTTTTACTCTCTCTCCCTTAGTCCTAATTCTCTTGTTTATGCTTATCTCTTATTGCAATTTTTATTTGCTTCTGCGACCAAGGATGTGTATTGATATTCAAAGAGGCTTGTTTGGGGTTCCTTCGGGTTCCCCATTCATCGATCATGACTAGGCCCCGGGGTCCGGGTCGTGACAAAGATGGTATTAGATCATTAGGTTGATAGATCCTCCGAGTCCAACACATCATGTCGATTAGAGTCTTATTCATGGTTGTATTGTGCACCATAACTATGAGTAGGAGGCTATGGGACATTTCAGGAAAAGTTCCCCTTCTTCATGTTCTAAGTCGTGCTATAGAGTTGGAGTGAGTTTTCCCCTTAATGATTGTTCTTTCCTATGGTAGATCATGTCTAACAT
Source organism: Solanum clarkiae (assembly GCA_011800125.2). Lineage (NCBI taxonomy): Eukaryota > Viridiplantae > Streptophyta > Magnoliopsida > Solanales > Solanaceae > Solanum > Solanum clarkiae. Next base: position 9,017,269 of record JAABOM020000101.1, read on the forward strand.
AAGAGGAAGAAGATCCTACTCTCTCGAGGATCAACTGGCTCATGATGGGTTCCAGGATTCTCTCACTATGCTTGCATAAGTTGTGGCTAATCAAGCCAACCAAGGGGCCCAAGCCCCTCATGCTCCAAATCTGGCATCTCAAATAAGGGACTTTATGAGGAGGAACCCGCCGGTGTTTTATGGGTCAAAAGTGGATGAAGATCCACAAGAGTTCATTGATGAGGTCGACAAGATTTTGACTATCATGGGTGTTGGGCCAAATGGAAAGGTGGAGTCAGCAGCATACCAACTCAAAGGGGTAGCCTAAATATAGTATGATCAATGGAAGAGGGAGAAGGGGTTTGGCAATGTGGTTCTATGGGAGGAGTACAAAGTGGCCTTTCTTGGTCGGTTCTTCCTACTTGAGCTTAGGAAAGCTAAATTGGTAAAGTTCATGAACTTGAAACAAGGTGATATGAGTCTGAGGGAGTATGCCCTCAAGTTCACCCAGCTTTTGAAGTATGCTCCTCAATTGGTGTCCGATGCATGGACTAGGATGAATAAATTTGTGATGGGTGTCTTTGGCTTGCTGAGTGAGGAATGCCGGTCCACTTTGTTGGTTAATGACATAGACCTTTTCCCATTTGATGAAATATACTGAACAATTGGAAGGGGAAAAGTTGAGGAAGAGGAGAAGTGAGGGGTCCAAAAGGGCTCGATTTGAGGGTAGTTTCCAAGATCATAAGTCCGACCATGCTCTAAATGAGAGGGTTGTCAAGAGTAGAGTGGGCATCCCCAAGAATCTAGGTGAAGGTGTTGGTGTAAAATCTTCTCCTATGTGCAACAAGTGTGGAAAGTGCCATCCCGAAGATTGCTTAGCCAGATCGGGTGCGTGTTTTGGATGTGGTGGAATGGATCATAAGATGAGATATTGTTTGTGGGTCCCCAAGAACCATAAGGATAGTCATCGGCGTTCTCAACCATATCCCTCTAGGAGTCACTAGGCTTGATATGGCGCTTCAAAGGTAAGTTGAAGGTTTTGATTTTGATGGATCCGAGTTTCATTATATCTTTCAGTATTCTTTCGATTGCTAGTGGGGCTTCTTGTGTGTCCAAGTAGTTGTGTGAACCTTTAGTGTCTATCTCTTGGTTTAGTACATTGTTGCTAGAATGTTCATAGGTATTGTTCCATGTTCATGTTGCAATAGGTTTTGCCTTGTGGCTAGTTGGATTCGATGCGGTGGATTTTGATGTTGTACTTGGAATGGAATAGTTGCATGCATGTTGTGTCTCCTTTGGTGGTAGAACCCGCAGAGTTAGTTTTCGAATCCCTAATGAACTCGTCTTTGAGTGGGAGGTTGTCAAGAGGCAACAAAAGGGGTAGGTCCATTCTTGTCTTAAGGTTCAATTGATCTCTAAGGGTTTCCCCATGTTTTTATTACATAGAAGTCTTGCTTTTGATCTTAGATGGACTTAGCTTGATGTGTTTGAGGTATTGGGCTAGTAAAGGCTACTTGCATGGCATATCTCCAATGAGTGTAAAACCCGTAATGTTGTAACATGATGGTTGAGGATGGTTGACCTATTTAGACAACTACAATGGGTTAGTCACTTCATTGAGGTTGATCTTTGGTTTGAGCTTTGCCCCCAAGTGAGCATTATTGTATTGGTGGAGTTGTTTAGTTGATTTATGCATTGGCTATGTTTGTGGGTCCCTAGAATATGGTCTTAAAAGCCTACCTTGATATGTTTGTAGTGGTCTCTAGTGATAAGGTGTTGATTTGTTTAGAGCTTGTAAATTATTTGAGGGTATGTTGCAAGTCTTGGAAGATGAGAGGTTGTTTGCTAAATATGATAAGTGTGCATTGTGGATATCAAGAAGGTGGTTAGAATTCTTTAAGGATTAAGAAATGAGTGTGCATTATCTTTCCCAGTAGGGCTAATATTGCGGTCTATGCTCTAGGTAGCCTAGCATGTGTTGTTGATGATGGCAAAGAGGAGACTAGTGGATTTCATCGGTTGGTTTGGAAGTTAGGTTAGGGGAAGTTAAGCATGGTGGTGTAATATTCTTGATGGTTCCAAATCTTCTTTGATTAAGAGGTCTAGATTAGGCAAGGCCTTGATTCTGCCTTATTAGAGTTGGAAGTTTTGGGCGTGAAGATAATATAGTGGAGGTTGTCTTCCAAGGGGGAGATGGTGGTTTATGGTACCAAGTGGGTTAGGTGTATCTAAGGTATACAATAAAGTTGTGGTTGTGAGTCCTTATGGGATATAGAGGGAAGTTGGTAAGGTTGCATAAGTTTGGGGGATTGCCTATGGGTAGGAGTATGGTTTATTCGGTTTGTCATGCCTCTAGGTTGAGGGAATGTGTTGGTGACGCTAGTGCTATAGAACTCTTTAAAGTTGTGGATGAGGTCGAGGATAAGTTGGCTTAGAAGAAGGTCTCGGTGGAGGTGTTGGATGGATGAGTAGAGAAGTTGATTGATGAGGATTTAGCGTTCGGCAAGGCCCTTCGGAAGAGTCGTCTATACGTATGTGTTTCTCGAGGAGCCGGTGCGGGTACGGAGTAGAAACATCCGCATTTCTTTCATTCTATTCAAGCTTATGATGACATGTCAAGTCCTTTCTATGATTCCAAGTTTTATGTTTCAGCCCTCATGTCATTCATATGCATTCATGTTTAAGTTGGCAAGTTTATGATGATTTTACCCTTAGGTTGAGATTTTGAAAATGGTGTTTTAAATGTAATGTTGCATTCTTTTTGGGGCTGATTTGTTTATGATCAGTCTTCTCATGTGCATTTCTTTCACATTTGGGGATGAATGTTCCCAAGGGGGAGTATTGAAATGACCCCAAAATGTGGCCGAAAATGTACCTCGGAAGTGCCTGACATCATAATTTTCATATATCTAAAGCTCAGTTCTTTATTTTTAAAATCCTATTTCATAGTCTTCTTCTAGGGCAAAATTGAGTAGGGAATGGGTCTAACCCGAATTTTACAGCAACAACATCAAAATTCAAAAATCATAAAAACGCAATTTAGAAGGGTCAATGTTAAAGGGGCATATCTCTTAGCACACAAAGAACTGCGTGAGACATGACTTACCAAATTAAATCTCTTTGAATTATTTCTCCAAGCACTTTGTTTCACCTTATTCAGAGTTTGGATGAAGAATTTATGCCCGTTTTCGTAGAACTGGTATGTGTAGAACTGCAAATTCCAGTGAGTAATCCGCATCGCAAAAGTGTTATTTTGGTCCTATTTTTTTCTTACTTCCTAAACTTGAAAATACCTTTACTTGGTCTTATTTCACCTTTATATCATACTAAACATTTCCCAATACTCATTCAAACACTTAGACTCATATTTCACCCTAAATTCAAGTCCCAAAACTCAAGACCATCAAGCTTCAAGTCTCCATCTCCAATCTCTTTCAAGGGTTATCCAAAGCTAAGGTATGTCTATTTCAACCATTGGGTCCTTTCACCTATGGTGCCTAATCCTCTTTTCTACTTAAATTGCATGATTTAAAGTTGATTTACTCATGGGTCTTGATTATTATAAATTTCACTGCACAGTGAATTGGAGTTCACGAAAGTGTGAATGTTTTAGCATGTTTTGAGCTATAAATCTTAGATCTAGTGTGAGATTTGATGAGGAGTTTTGATGTATGTTGCTTGAGGGTGTTACAAGATGTTAATTAATGATTTTACATGGAATTTACTTACATGTTTTCACTCTTGAATTATATGGTTTTACACTAACACAACACAGCTGCAAGTATTTGACAAAATGTTCGATTATGATTTCTTGAGGAATTGAAGGTCCAATGTACGTCTTATGAGTTGAATGACTTTATGGTGATTTTAAGCTTTCTAAGGATATGCCAAATCAATGAAAATGTTGACGATGTAGTCGGGCCGAATCAAGCCCTATTTTCAAAGATTTTACCTCTTTGATGCTAATGTAAGGGTAATGTCGGTGATGACTCATTCTTATGTATGATGATTAGGCTCTCCATTTGAGGTCAATGATATTAATAGCTACTCGTTTCATGTCCCTATGGTTGTGTCAAGTTATTAAAGTATGATTATCTTATATATTCCGTGGGATTAGACTAAGCATTGAGTAGATTAGAGGCGAGTCCCCAAATCTCTAAGAGGCAAGTACCCTAAATATGAGGGCTGGAGCAGTTACCCGAGTTCGGGCTTGAGGCGAGTACCTGAATCAAAGAACTAGAGGCGAGTACCTGGTTTACATAAGACTTAGTGGATCCACTTAGTCATTAGGATGTTTACCTTGACAAGTAACTTGCCCCTTTCTTCTGATGTAGGGATAACATCGGGATTCTGAGTTGTACCTTGCTTGGTCTTATCTAATTTGACTGAGGTTTCTTCCCCTACTTATATATTATGTTCTATGTAAGATGGATGATTTGCAAAGCATGATTTACTTAAGCATTGATCATTCATGTCGTATTGTTATTATGTTATCGATTGCTTATACTTATGTATTTTGACTATGTTGCCGATCTCTTGTTGCATTGCATCCTACATACTTAGTACATTCAAATGTACTAATGCATACTCTATGCCTACATGTTGTTACCATGTAGGAACTGGAGCTCCTATTGATTCTCCTCGTGGCTATACGAATTGTTCAAGGTAGCTTTTGGTAAGTCCTCATGTCCGGGGACGATATCTATCTTCTTTCATGCTTATGTTTAGACTACATTTTGTATGTCTTGGAATACTTATGACTATGAGGGTTAGCCCGGTTGGTTGTCTTGGCTCCTACTAATTTTTATGTCTAGAGGTGTTGTTGGAAACGTTATGTATTATGTTTGAGCTTTGACTCGTCTATATCACTCAAATGTTTAACTCTCTCTCCCTTAGTCCCGATTCCTTGTTTATGCTTATATCTTATTGTCATTTTTATTTGCTTCCGCGACCGAGCATCTGTAATGATATGCAAAGAGGCTTTTTTAGGGTTCCTTCTGGTTCAACATTCGCTGATCGTAACTAGGCCCTGGGTCCGGGTCGTGACAGTCCAATGGCTAAGAGTGGCCTTCCCTAGATGATTGGGACGTCGAAGTTTACTTCACAATCAAAAATCACAAAGTCTATCTGTAATATAAAATTTTCAACCCGAACAAGAACATTGTATAGTAACCCTACATGCTTTTTGACTGTTAGTCTGCCATCAACAACCATATTAATGTCAAAGTGGGTGCTCCCATGCGCAACTGCCTAAACATCGCAAGTGGCGTATGATTGATTCATGCTCCTAAATTGCATAATGCCTTTGTTAATTTTAAAACTCTGATGTTGCAAGGAATGGTGAATGCTCTAAGGTCTTCTGTTTTTTGCACTAAGGACCTTGTTGTAATGGTTTCACAATGACGGAGGGTTAAGAGTAAGCTCTTGACTCACCATTCTCTTCTTTGCAACTAGGTGTTTCATGAACTTCACATACTTGAGCATTTGTTCCAATGCATCTATGAGAGAAAGATTTATGAACAACTGGGTTAATATAGAGATGAAGTTGTAACGCCTTAGATCTTAAGTTAAGACCCGTATCATTCCTTGGACGCATATAGGCTCAACTTGATGACTTCTAATATGGTAGGATCAATTTCTAGGTATTCAAAGTTTATTACATATGGTTTAGGTTCATAAGGCTTCTATTACATCGAGCTAAAACCAAAAGATTCCAATCAACTGAGTTTTGATATGATTTCGTATAAGGGACAACTTCAAATGGTCATATCTTTTAGCACATAATGAATTAGGTGATTAACTATATATCAAATTGTAGGATTTTGAATTCACTTTCCAACACATCAAATTTTGCCTTGTTCTAAGTTCGGAGTAAAATATTATGTCAATTTTACTAAAGCTTGTCTTGGCTGTGAAAAAGGGCGAGAGTTAGTTTAACTACCGAATCACTCTTGAAAATTTACGAAAACTGTCAAAAAAGGCAGTCCGAAGGTCCCATTTAGCATACCGCCGAATGGTTTGGCGATGGGACCTCTAACCACTGGGACACTTTAATACATGATTTTTTTATTCTTGATGATATTTTTACATTCCCAAATGGGATTTTCAACCCATTTAACCTAAATACACTTTCCTAAGTCTATTTTCATTCTAAATAACCTTCTCTTTCACATATTTCAAATTTTCTCTCAAGGAAGAAGACCCAAATCCTCCATTGAAGAAGAAGCTTCAATTTCTTCCAATCTTTTCATCATATACAAGATTCTGTTCAAGTTTCTTCTGTATTTTGCTCTAAGTTATGTGAGTTCTTCATCTATGGGTCCTTCCACCCATGGAGCCCAAAACCCTTTTCATTTTTCATTTGAATTTATTGGTTTCAAGGATTATTTATTTACGTGTATTTCCTTCAATCGGCTTATTGAAGATCGCTATTGATGAGTCCTCCACTTTGGGGACGATATCCACCTTCCTTTCTTGATTTTTTAAGACTTGTTTACTTATGGACATTTTCTTTTAAGGGTGAGCCCAGGAGATGTCTTGGCCCCCGTTCCACTCAAATTAGAGGTGTTGTTAGATATGGATATGTATGTTATGAGCTTGACTCTATTATGCTTATGTAATTATGGAAGACTTCCCTTAGTCCTTATCCTCTTTTTTGTATTAATGCATGTTGTTTATGTGATGTTGAAGTCCTAAGTCCCTATTTTCCCCATAGCATGAGTCATACTGGCCTACCCCATAGTATTTAGTTTCTATGAGCTCATGCTAATCCTTTTTCCTATAACATCCCCATAGATTAGTCCAAAGTTCAGCTTCCCTTAGAATTATTTGCTTGTCATTTAATTATGCTTTTGCAACCAAGGATGTGTCATGCATGCTCAAAAGGCTTATTTAGGGTCCCTTCGAGTTCTCCATTCAATGTGTCAACCCAGGCCTTAGGCTCGAGTCGTGATAGAAGTTCTGAAACTTTCCCTTCTCATTCTTATTCTTTAGCCTCTAAGGGAAAGGTGGTGGCGACCTCGATATGGGTTTTAATTTTTTCGGTCCTACCACATCTTCTCCCATAACATCTTTGGCCTGCTCATCTCTAACTCTGATGGTGTTGCACTCTCTGCAATCTCCTCTCTCAACTCATTATCAACTATCGACATTGGTGGATCGATCGTTTGCTTACCATCCTGTGTTATCACTGCCATGCAATATTCTACACCATGTTGCTTGGCAGTGTACCCTTTTTGTGATGGTTTAACTGCATTGACATCTGACCAAATTACTGCTCTAATTGTTTGATGGCCACTGTATGAGACTAGTCTTTTGATTAATTTCTGATATATCAATTTTAATCTCTTTTAAGGTCTTATCCTGTGCATCAACTTTCTTGAGCAATATGCCAAACACCTCTTCAATCCTCAAACTACCAACTCCAGAATCACAGTGTTGTGATGGCACATATAGTCTATTCAAGTCATTATGATACCCATCTTTTTGCATGCCAAGTCACTATCTCGCTCTTAGCTGTCATAATAACCTCCTCATTATTGTTGTCTATATAAACATTGCCCCTGTTGTAGTTTCAAACTTGATTTTCTTAACTTTGGCATCAATAATCCTAATTGGGTCCTTGGGCATTAGTCCGAAGCCCCCCCCCCCATCCGATTAGCCACAAAGCAAGCATCCTTCTCATAACACAAGTCATCATAACGGGGCGCTCTCGGTGGTTGTTGACTTATTACATTAACTTGCTCTTGGTTTTACTTCATCAATAATGTAATGTTAGTATTAATTCAATCCAACTCTTATAATACCTCTTGGTTGATGTTAGCTTGCTCCGAATTTGCATAGATTGAGAAAGAGTTTCTCGTTGTCTCTGAGTCTCTCATTCCCCATGCACGATTAGTCTTTACTACTCTCTCAAGTCTTTGGGTTACCTCAGTAAAAGTGCAATCTAAGAACTGGTTACGATATTGGCAACTGCTTTGCTGTTGTCATCTAAAGCTCAATAAAAGATCTCTACTAAAGAAATATTAGTGATCTTATGGTCCGAAACACTCTGTAAATAGTTGACGGCTCGCTCCCATGTGACCCTGATAGATTCCCTAGTTATTTGTTGGAAGTTGTTTATGCGGTCTTTTAAGCTTCAACTTCTTTGACTTGGGGAAATACATCTCCAAAAGAGTTTTTTGCATATTTTCCCATGTAGATATAGAACAACATGGAAGCTATGACAATAATACTGTTGCTTCACCCGTGAGAGATAATGGAAAAAAAATGCAGCCCAATGATATCCTTAGACATGTTTTGGCTTTCTATCTTACTCTTGCAAATAAAGATAACATTGTGTAGATGGTTTTGCAGATCCTCTGATGGTAAGCCTGAGAACAACCCTCTTTGCTACAACATCTACAATAACCCAATCGATATAATGAACTTAGTATCTAGCGACACGAAATCCAACACGATAGCTCCTGTAATATTCAACAATGTTGGATCAAGCACATATTGATTCTACCCAGCACCTTCTGCTTGTTGGACCGGTGGTGGTTGATTGTCCGGTTTTGCTTAGGTAAGTTGAGTGCATCATTCGAAGCATTATTGGCGTTGTCTTGGGTCATTCTTCTCAGAGTTCTTTATATCTCAAGATCATATGGAGTCAAGGGATTGCCTCGACTGCGTATATTGAGCATATATTACACATGTATGCTGAAAAGAAACAAAAATAACAACAATACTTAAAAATAAAAAAAATAAGGATTAATCCTCTAATTACTCTAACTAAACCAATCTAGAAACTGTATTCCCTAGCAACGACACCAAAATTTGGTCATGCCCAAATTGCACCTCCTAATTAAGGTATAAACGGTCATTGTTCCAAACATAGAACCTAACAGTAGTTAAGGTCGATTACACAAGTAATATGGTCTGGACTTGGAACAATTAAAGCAACTTCGAGAAATTACCTAACTTATTTTCGGCAGGCCGGGGGGGGGGTTATGATGTGAAAACAATAACTAAAACCTATTCCAATAAAAATTAGGATGCAAGTATTACAAATTTAGTGAGAGAAGATAACTAGGGTATTGTATTTCCCGTGAATTCCTAATGCAGTATAACCTCATAATTGTTACCTTTTCTAGTGTGTAGCATGCAGAACTGATAAGTTATGTTTACTTAAGCCCTTGGTCCGGCAAATAGATGAATTTCACATGCAATTTTGTCCGTCTGCGTGTGTCGCATAACTAATCCTTACTCTAGTCTTATATAGCTTGTTGCATAACTAACCCTTGCCCTAGTCTCAGTATAACTCTCCCTTGGTCCATTCAAGCTAATTAGACTAGTTAATCACATCAAATCCTGTTATTTATCCCTTTTCCCATTTATTAGCTCTTGGTCTAGCAAGTAAGAATAAGACGAGTTCTAATATTTGCAACTGTTAAAAAGCAATTAAAATGAAGAGATAAATAATACATGCATGTACACTTTCCAAGGATAAAACATTATTTTGTTTTTACTTTGTTAGTTCTTCGTGGTTTAAACAACTCTAGTCGTTGATATATCTACTCGTTTTTGTTGTAGATGATGAAATTATGATTGAGATTTGCATAATTAAATACTTAAAACGAAGAATTGAAGAAGGAAAATCCAAAATCTCCAACCGAATTGCAATACAAAAATCCAAAAATAAGAATGTAGTGTTTTTCCAAACAACAAGCACAAACTCAAAACTGATAATAATATGTTCTGTATTGGTCTCTCTGTCCAAGTATAAATAAAAAAACCCACAGACATAAAAAATCAAATGTTGAATGAATAAGGAAAATTGGATTCGGACCCGACCAGGAGCCAAAGTACGACCCGTGAAAGAATCCACGGATCGTGGTCGAGGTCTTGTAGACTGCAACACTGAAAATCTGGGCCAGTTCGCGAAACCTCATCCACGGTTCGTAGTTTGGACTAAGAGTGCTAATCGTCATTTCATCTTTAGAAATCCCATCATCTTTGGATCAAACTCACAAACACCTATCTATGGCTCGTGGATCAAACCACAGCTAGTAGGTGGTCTTGTACATAGCCAAAAGCTGCAATAAAAACAACAATCTTCCCAAAAATATCCCCAATGATGTAATCCTGTAAAAACAACAAACACAAATCAAATATACTAAGTCGTTAGAGAACACACAAAATTTCAAGTTTAAAGCATAAAAGATGTCATATTTTGGCGGCACATCACTCATCTTGTTTCTTCATAGTCCATGCTCAGACACTTCAATTTCTCCCAAGCACTGACCCCATCTGTGAATCTGGCCTACGACTCATAGATCCATACATGACTCATATAAGGGCCTTCGTGGTTCCTTCAAATTTTCCAAAATTTCCACCAATGCAACTAATAACCACAAGAGCCCCTCTATTACTCGTAAATAGGATCACAAGCCATAGATGGTGCTCGTACATGCAAATAGTTCAAATTTTCTGCAACTCTTTTTCATAATCTGACTTTCTTACTTATGGGGTATGACATAAACCCTCTCTTTCTAAAATATATAGCCAATGTTTTTCTTAGTAATTGTAAATATTTTAATTCAACCCCATCTTAGTAACTAAAATTATGACATAAACCCTCTCTCTCTAAAATATATAGCCAATGTTTTTCTTAGTAATTGTAAATATTTTAATTCAACCCCATCTTAGTAACTAAAATTATTTATAACAAAAACAATAGCAAATAAATAAATAAAGTGTGCAAATATTTTAACTTGTTTTCCCAAGCCTGAGATAATCTGTGGGATTGTGGCAAAGGCTCTCCCATGGCGTCTCTGTCCTCATCCCCTGGAACGGCTAATTCCATCTTCTTCCCTAACACCCACTTGAAATTTCGTGTTCTACCTTCTACACTGCTTTTCCGACCCCTCTGCGCTGCCCCACACGGCCGCAGCACCACTACTTCCCGTAACAGCAACCATAACCCTCCACAATCAAGACCTCGCCGGAATAACAAGCAATATTACAGAAGAACTAATAATCTTATCAATAAAGAAGCTGATCCAGTAACATTGAGCCCCATCTCAGCAGCTGATGTTAACTTGATGACTCTAGCCAATGAAGGTAAGATTGAACAAGTTGCAGAATACATTTCCCAGGGCGTTGATGCTGACTTTCGTATTTTTGAGACATTGTTGAGCCATTGTACTAAAGTTACGTCTCCCAGCGTTGGAGAGAAGGTGCATGAGCTCTTATTGCGTTCCCCCTGGAGTAACAATCTTGAATTGAATGGTAAGTTAGTGGGAATGTATGTGAAGAACGGAAGCATGAGGAATGCCAGAGAAGTGTTTGATAAAATGCGTGAAAGGAAGTTGGAGTTATGGCACTTGATGATTAGCGGGTATGCAGAAACCGGAGATGGGGAGAGTGGTTTGCTTTTGTTTGAGCAGATGAGAAAACTTAGGCTGTTGGAGCCCAATGGGGACACTTTTTCTGTGGTTCTTTCGGCTTGTGCTAGTAAGGGGGCTGTGAAAGAAGGTTTTATGTATTTTGAACTAATGAAGAATGAGTTTGGTATGGTTCCTGGTGTTGAGAATTATTTAGAGATCATTGATTTTTTGGGAAAATCTGGACATTTGAATGAAGCGTTAGAGTTTCTTGAAGACATGCCTATTGAGCCCACAAAAGAAATATGGGAGGCCGTGAAAAATTTCGCACGAATTCATGGGGACATTGAACTTGAAGATCGAGCGGAGGAGCTGCTCATTAGGTTAGATTCGTCCAGAAATATGGCTAATAAGCTCCCTGCACCGTTTCAGAAGAGGCATTCTGAGTTTAATATGCTTGAGGGTAAAGATAAAGCTAATGAGTTCAAGATTACATTTCCACATAGGGCAGATGCATATGAAAAGTTGAAAGGCTTAAGCGGGCAGATGAGGGATGCTGGTTATATACCAGACACGAGGTATGTGCTTCATGATATTGATGAGGCGGCTAAGGAGCAAGCGCTGATGTATCATAGTGAGCGATTGGCTATTGCATATGGTTTAATTAGTACTCCGGCAAGAACAACCCTGAGGATCATCAAGAACCTCCGAATATGTGGTGACTGTCACAATGCCATTAAGATCATGTCAAAGATTGTTGGGCGAGAGTTGATTGTCAGAGATAACAAGCGGTTTCACCATTTCAGAGATGGTAAATGCTCCTGTAATGACTACTGGTGAAGTCATTAGTCTATTCAGGCTATTACTGCAATTTTTGTTTGTAGATTTTGTAAATCTACTAGGTGAATGACGTTCTTGGAAATCTTGTTTCCAGGATGATATCAGATTGTACATTAGTCATATGGTTATTTTACTTGAAAATAAATATATTCTCCCCAAATTTGCCACTTCTTTTTATTGGCTAAATTGAGAACTCTCTTTATCAATTTCTATTACATCCGGAGCTAAAAGACCTCTCGAATAAACAATAGCATATGCAACAAAAAATGAATATTAAACAGTGGCTTTTATTACTACACATTTTATGGACTTAGATTTTGCTATAGGAAAGATTTGAGGATTATCGGAGTTGAATCCCACTGACACAGTCCAGCACATAGAGCTACATGCTTTTATTTGTTCAGGTCGTGCTTATATAGAACTAAAGGAACTTCAAATAACTCCATGATGACACAGAACAAAATGGAATGGCACAGTCCTTGAGAAAGAGGTACTGGATGTGTAAAATGATGGAGTGAATGATAATTTTCATTTACAAGACATCAAGCTTTTATTTACACATTTGCAATTTAACTGAGTTTATACACAGAAGGGATCCTACCAGTTCGGTGGAACCAGCAGCAGTCTTATCTAATTGCTTGCTGAGTCAACTACTTATCCAAATAACAATTATGCTTGTGTTATTCATAGAAGAATGGAGTGGTACAAACCTTATATTGCAAATTCTGAGCCTGAAAAAAGGATTAAGAGTGCCGGGATGATGGTCTGACTATTTCTGTGGAGGGTAACAACTTCTACAACAGCTTTGTCTTGTGATGGTACTCTCAGGTATAATTTCATCACATCATAAACAGTAAATCCAATTGCAACTGATGGTACTACCTTTATTTCAGAAATCACATTTATCAGGGCTGGTAATACGTATATTAATGTAGAAAACAGAGAATATTACCCACTTTTGGTTCTAGCAACTTGGGTGTTACCTGGAAAAACAGGTTTAAATCCTTGTTATAGTTTTGGTTTACCTTTGACCAATCATATTTTTCGTTTTCCGTCAACAACCTGTCCAACATGATATTATTTCAATCTAAAAGCAGTATAACATCAATATTTTTCCAGATAATAATTTATATCATATACTCAGTTGTCAAGGTTGTCTGTAAACTGTTTATTTGCTCAACTGTTTTTATCTATCATAAGTGAGGTTGTTTAGATTAATGATTTTCTAGTAAAACTGGTTTGACATGTTTAATTTAATCTGTGAGAGTAATCAAAATTGTTAAATCTGAATTTTTATTTCACAGATCATACTGAAAAATAGCTGGTAGTATTCTTTAGGACATCGTTGCAATATCTAAAATTATGCAGACAATTTTGGATTAGGAAGCGGAAAAAAAAAACAAGTGTAGCTTGCTGTTCACATTTTTTAAAATTAAAAATACCCATTTTTCTGAGCATCTGAGTATGGAGGTTTCTATTCTCTTTCTTTCTTTTTTTGATAACCGAGAAGTACAGAGGTTGCGTATATTAGGGAGGGGGGATATCTTGGGCCTTGAACTCAACTTTTTCTTAATTTTAACCGGAGGAATGGAGGGGTGAGAGGAGGTGAACACACGGAGTGCACTGTTGTATCTTGTCAAGGGTTGAAATGGCACTATTTTGGGTGGCTCGAATCCTTTTCTGTAGCAGAGGAAGGTGATTTGCCAGTTTGAAAACTATTAATTTACTTTTGAGAAGGTAAGATAATGTAAAATTGAAATCATGATGAAATAACAAGTTTTTTCCTTTTTTAAAAATGATTCAATAGTAAGTGAAGCTTAGTCTTTGTCTGACCTTCAGATAAGTGAGGCTAACTCGAGAAAATAGTTGCTTCCTTCCATGTCTTTGTACAATCATAACAAGAGAATCAAATGTTCCTTCCGTTCATGGCTGTTGATGGATGAGGAGAGTCACTATACCTGAAATATGTGTCTCCTCTTTGTCATTCCAACATCCATTGGTCAAAAGAAAAGTTGTCTTTTGCAGCCTCACTACACGTGCCACATCGTCTAAAGGATAAATGAAACTCTAACCAAGTAGTCCTGCAACAGATTCACATGCTAGTTTTATTGTGATAGACTTCCTTCGCTCCTGAGAGATATTGCTTTTCATTTTCTCATAGAACTAAAATTTTAGCTACGCATAATGGGAAGATTCCATAGAGTGATGGTGCTGGAAACACAGGATGGAAGACTTCATACCGACTCCACGGTACAGTCCTCTTATTCCAGCCTCCTTGTATGTCTTTGAAAAGTAGTCCTGCATCCCTTGGTAAAATTGTTTACATGTAGCAAGCCCTTGCATATTCAACTTCTTGGATCCAACAACCTAGATGATCAGAAGCAAATCAGTACAACATTGCTGTGGGAACTAAGAATTCAACTGACCCATCTCCTTAGGACTAACAGAATCCACTTCACAAGTAGTTAAATTCAATTAAGTTGCCAATCTCTGCCTTATATAGGTTTCAGAGAGTCGAGGTTTGTGATAGAGAAAAACAAAGGAAACCAAATAACATGTCCTCTTTATTCTCATACCTGGTAAACCAATTTAGTTCAAATTAAATCAAGTGGAGAGGTAGAAAGTAGAGCAGTTCACCCAGCTAATGATCCTTCTATGAGATCTAGAATGGGACCTTTCTTAAACTCCAGGAATATTCTGTATAATCCAGTGCATAGGCCATGTAATGCAAACAGCACGGGGGACAATAAGAGTTCCACCTGCAAAACATGTGAACTTTAAGAAAAATAATACTTCTCCAAGTTCAATTGAGACGGAAACTGTAGATGCTTAACCTGGAAAAAACTGAGAGCTCCTTCTGTCTTAGCAATTTTGTTGCAAAGGATCCTGACAGCCCCAACTGGATGGAATGCCACTCTTTGCAAAAGAACTTAGGGCTGGTGGATTTGCTAAATGCTAAGACAGTTATTGCTCCTCTTGAGTGTATTGAGATCTTATTTCAGGTGAGGTGCCTTCCTTCTCTTTCTCGCGTGTGGGTTTCTTTGAGGAGGACTACTGAATTTGTTTGTCAAGATAATGATGCAATTAATAATGCAGAACTAATTGCCGTGATTGTTATTCCCACTCCCAAGATTCTTAATTGTTCTTTA
This sequence comes from Solanum clarkiae, assembly GCA_011800125.2. NCBI lineage: Eukaryota > Viridiplantae > Streptophyta > Magnoliopsida > Solanales > Solanaceae > Solanum > Solanum clarkiae. The sequence continues at coordinate 9,032,603 of JAABOM020000101.1, forward strand.
AAATTTTGTGTTGCATTTCTTACTGACTCGCTCTATTTTGTTAGTGCCTTAAGAGGAGGCCTGATCATACTCCGATTCGAGGGATACAACATTCTTTTTTCTGTTTTGTCATTCCAGAACTTTGCCATAGAACCTGAAAAAGCCCATGCACTATTGAATCTGTATGTTTGCCTGATATATGTGTTCACCCATATCTGCACCCCAAGTACTAATTGCAAGATATATGTGTATTTAACATACCACTCTTATCACAAAACCACAGTTAATTAATATACAATTTTTTTAGTTTGACGCTACAGGTCATATTGATTGGTTTCGTGTTAATATAATGAACCCTCAGCATGAGGCCTCTAGAATCCTGGAACATCGAAGTCCTTATCTTTGACTTTTCTTCTTCGTCGACCAGACAAGATGAATTTCGGAGCTTAACACAATACTTCTTTATGAAAGAAAATACTTCCTTTGTCCCATTTTATATGAAACATTTTTCGTTTAAAAAAACGTAATAATTAAACTTTGAAATTAACATTTTACTGAAGTGAATCTTAGCCATATAAATATCTAAGGTTTGTTTTACACCATAAATTTTAAGAGTTTTTTTTGTTAAATACTGTGTGAAGTCAAAACATGCTCCATAAAATGGCTCGGAGAGAGTACCAATAAACAGTTCAAAAGAAAGTAGGAGCATGTACAAAGTCAAGGAGTCATTTGGTAGTTGAATAAGTCCAATGCTAATACATGAATAACTTACTGGTAGCTGGATAAGGCCACTGAAATATGTTATTGTAGTACACATGTCTCCCTATCAATTTACTTTCAAATGCATATAATTTAAAACAAATCAATAATTAATCCATGTATAGAAAAAAAGCATTACTAGTTTTTTCTTTGGGTTTTTATCTTCATAATTGCTTAGTTATTTTTAGTCCTTTGCTTAAATTTTCTTGTTAATTGCTTTCGTTGGCGGTGATGGGGGTGTTAATTGTTTCTTCTCTGCAACGCATTATCAATACAAGTAACTTTTTTAAAGTTATTTATTATTTATTTTAAATTAAATTATTTAATTGCTTAATCATATTCAATAAAAATTATTTAATTGTTTGTTATTTACTTTATTTTTTTTAGCTATGGGTATTTATTTAATTTTAATGTGTTATTTAATTTAATGAGTATAATAAATATTGAGTAGCTCACTCAATGTTTTTGGAATTAAAAAATAAGAATTAGCTCATTAATGTATTGTAATATCTAGATTACTAACTCCTACATAACTAATACTAACATAATGAATACATGTATAACTACTATCTACATAACTGATACTTGCATTACTCCATTCAGCTATCAAACTACACCCAAATGTATCGGAGGCTTATTAGTGGTTGAATTCGGGGTGTGACAATGCTGATATGTCTTTTGTGCTTTCACCAAATTACATTTGAACAACTTTATGTTCCAAGTGTCTTCAAAGATGAATATTCATACTTCACGTGTGATTGGACCAGAACACGGTGAAGGAGAGAAACAACATGATATTCAACTACTATCAAACAACGAAAAGGTGAAGAGGAAGTTGGTCCTATCGATCACTAATCTTGATCAGTTTCTAAAAAAATTAAGAGACACACAAAGGTGGTGAAAAAAACATGATAATCCACATAATATATGATACCAGGTTTATGCCCGCTCCTTTTGTTGATGAAGATAATAAAAGACTGAATGGTCTTTGTGTAACAAGAAGAAACTTAGCATGGTTGGGTGTGCTACATACAAGAAAATTAACATTGATTATGGTTGAAAATGGATGTCTTAAACCTAGTAAGTTTATTACTAATTGTAATTTTTGTTTCATATTTCTTGATGTTACATTAATCTAGGAATATGTAAGAAAGAAAAAAAAATGTAAGAAAATTCTCATAAGAAATCTGAAAGAAAGAAAGAAGTGACATTTGACAAAGGACAAGCAATAAAACCAACTAACAAGATAGTGTGTGATTTAACTAAATTTATAAGAACAATATCTTAATTTATCACCTTTATGTACACTAATGGGCATGCGGTGTCAAATGATACTAAAAGTCCGTGTGGAATATGTTAAGGTAAGAATAATCTAACTTGAGATCCTATATTTCATTCTATGTTTGTTATAATAAAAGATAAATTTATTTTATTTTTCATAGTCCAAATTTCTAATTCCAATAGGAGAGAAATAGGTTATGCCTGGTCTTCCTCATAAGCTTGGAGGCAACACAAGAAAAAAATTTAAATATGTCATCGAACTTTAAAAAAAAGTTTTTTTATGTCATTTGTTAAAAGTTTAGTTCAGTTATGCCATTTTTATTTGATAAATGATTCATCTATGTCATTATTTATTAACAGAAATATTATAAATGAGTCAAACTTTTAATGGATATCATAAATGAACCTTTTTTCAAAGTTTGATGTATATTTGAGTCTTTTTCTTTTAAAAAATATAATATGATTAATGACGTGGTTGAGTCATAATTGATCACGTGTAAAAAATAATTTTACAAAAATGAAATTGTATTCGATGCATAAATAATAGCATGGATAAATCTTTTATTAAGCGAAAATGACATAGATAAGCTAAACTTTTAATGGATGACATAAATGAATCTTTTTTCAATGGTGTATCACATATTTAAACTTTTTTCAAAAAATTAAAGAGGGATATTTAAATATCGTACTACTGAATATATGCTAGCAAGATATCCTAATGACATGCCAGAAGTTTAATCCTTCAGTTGATCAAGTACTGAAAACCTCCAACTGTTCAAGCGAGGCTAAGATAGTGCATTTCTACTCTTGAACATATTTTGCATAATTTATTTTCTTTATCTTCTAATTTATTAATTAATATATCTCTTTTTGTTGAATTTTAGGTCATTGAGATCTATTAATTTTGCAAGATTAGATGTGTCATTGTTAATATTTAATGGAAACTTTGTAAATAGTTTGACTTTAACCTTTTCTGTACTTCGTCAAAACATATTGATATGTTTTGTTTATTTATTTGGGAAAATGCACAAGCATTCATCCAAACTATAATCAAAATCTTAGGAACACGCTTAAACTTTAACTTGGTCTTATTATCCCTTTAAATTTATTTTTTTCGTAATTAAATACCTCTTATTTGTCTATGTGCCATGTGAGGTCTGCGCATGTACTACACACAAAAACTTAGACATGTGGTTAAGGATAAATAAGGTGCATTAAATTACGAAGGTTCGGGTTAATAGGACCAAGTTAAAGTTTAAGTGTGTCTCTGGTATTTTGGTTATTGTCGGGGGGGGGGGGGGAATTGTTCATTTTTTATTGCAATTTTTTATAACTCAGAATATTTATTTAAAGT
>JAABOM020000101.1:9041361-9136821 GCA_011800125.2 Solanum clarkiae
GAATAACATACAAAAAGGTTAAGGTGGGTCAAAATTGGATGTCAACAGACCAAGATATCTCCCCCTTCAAAAGATAGAATCCAAAATAGACAAGACCTAAATAAGGCATGAAAGTAAGTGGATGTTGTCCCCAGAAGTGGAGGACTCATCAATACAAAATCTCTGCTCGAACCGTCTAGCCACGTGGAGGAGGAAGAGGATGGAAAGGAACTTCAGTCCCTACATTGTTAGATCATGTAGGCGAAAAATATGTGTTAGTACTTGGAATGTACTAAGTATGTGGGGGTGCAAATGCAACAAGGAACATAAGCCTTAATTAAGTAGTATGCATAATCATAATCAATGGATATAAGCTCAATATGTCATACATGCTCAATGCCATGGTTAAATATATATGAAGAATCATCAAGTCATATAACATAGCATAAATATTTGGGAAGGGACCATAACTAACATGTAAGACCAAACGAGCTACTACTTGAGATCCCGACGTTCACTCCATATCGAAGTACGAATGTCTATGCTAGGGTAAACCAAATACTCACCTTACGGGAATTCCATCCTTTTTGGAAAGTACTTTATAATAACCTTACGGAAACACCACCCTCTTTGGTATACATATCTTATTAACCTTAGGGGAATACTACACTTTTATGTATTTACTTCACATGTGTTGTACGGGAACACCACCTTTTTTGGTCATGCATGCTACTTAAGCTATATGGATCCATTAGCTAATTCATAAACCCATGGTGGCAACATTGTAATGGGAAAATGGTTATCTACCAAGGTCTTCTTGGAGCTAGGTCACAATTCCAAGGAATACTCAAATCATACTTATATCCATAATATGCAAAGCATCATAATATCATAATATCATCATAGTTCATAGAGTAGCTCTCAAAACCAAAGCTTTTTAACATCAATATAGGGCTTCATAACTTTTATGACCTTCACATTACTTTCACATTTCACAACATACATAATAGCCCTTTGATTAATATCATTCATGATTTCACATAACTTGCCATAAAGCCTTCTCATTCATAGAAGCTTGGTATACATCTTTATTCAAATCATGGTGGGTTCACGTATAAACTATAAAACCATGCAAAAATCATAAGTAAATACCATGAGAGTTACAAAATGGAATTTCTTATTTATTATTCAAAGAACCCACCAAAACATAGTAAAGATTAACTAGGGTATAATCAGACCCTCATAAAACCCATAAATTTCACATGACTTGTCAATGCTTAATCATATACAAAGGCATATCAATATAAAATATTTCATATGATCATCATATAAAGGTTTCATAAAATCATCATGTAATACGATAACTTGAGAAATCACAAAAGAGAAGAAGAATGGTTGAGCTTGTGAAGGAAAGGTCTCCACAATCAAAACCCACATACCTTAGTGATAGAAGATGGAAAAACATGAGAAAAATAATGAGAAATTCAGAAACCTAGCTTGCACCTTCTTGCTTAAAACCTTAGGGGAACTTAAGAGTGTTTTGGGACTTAGAGGGTTTTTTAATAGGGTGGAATGGAGTAAATTATGGTTATGAAGGTTGATAAGGGACCCTTTGAAGGTCAAAAGGACATAACACAGGCATTAGACAACAGGAAAGGTCAAAATTGCCCCTTTAAAATTTTATCGGACAGTACCACAAGACCCTGTTTATGGGCTTTGGTCCATTCTACGGACCGTAGCTTAGGGTCTCATCTGAAGACATTTCAGACTTCAAAAACTTTTTCTTTGGTTCACAATCCATGATACGACTTATGACTCGTAAGCAACTTTATGAGCCATCTAATAAGTCATACATCCTACTTCAGGAATTATCATTTTCACCAAGTCCGACCTTCAACCAGCGAACACCACTTATGACCCATGGAACTATTCACAACTCGTAAGACCCCTCATAACAACTCACACTTAAAAAATTTTCAGGACGCTTTTCTTGCACTTTTCATACTTCTCATAGTTCTCCCTTTACAATATTTCTCCTTGGGAACATTCGTCCCTAAATGTTACTAGGTCAAGCTCTGAAGAGCAGAGTACATTGTCATATACCAAATGCAACATATGCACTATGTGATTATTTAAATCATATTCCAAATATCATTTATGATGCAACCTCAAGATCACATAATTAGGCATAGATGACATGAAAATGACATGCAAGGAAAGGAGGTTCATAATTGGAATAAGTTATTGTACCTCAAGATGGAGTAGGATGGAAGAGATTGAGTTATCACTTTTTCATATCTGCTTCGGCTTCTTAAGAGGCGTTTTGAACTTATTGGTTCTTCCAAAGGACCTTGATGGAGGGTACATCTTTGTTCCTCAACCGCTTTACTTGCTTATCCAATATTTCTACCGAGACTTCCTCATAAGTCAATTTCTTTTCCATGTTCACCACCTCCGAGGGTATAATGGAATTAGGGTCCCTAATACATTTCCTCCATATGGAGACATAGAAAATCGGATGAGCCATACTCATCTCTACGGGCAACTCTAATTTGTATGCAACTTCACCAACATGTCTCAAGATCCGGTAAGGCTCCACATACCTAGGGCTTAATTTTCCCTTCTTGCCAAAAGAACCATGCCATTCATTGTTGAAACCTTCAAATATGCCCAATCACCAACATCAAATTGAAGGTCTCTTCTTCTATTGTCAGCATAGGACTTTGCGGGCTTTGGGCTACCTTCAGTCTCTCCCTTATCATCCTCACTTTCTCTAAAGCTTCCATAACTAAGTCCGGACCCAACAAAGCTACCCCCCCTACATCAAACCATCCGACTGGGAATCTACAACGCCTCTTGTATAAACCTTCGAAGGGAGAATGGTCCTTAGCATATCCTCAAGATTTTGAATGGTCCTTTCTGCTTGGCCATCCGTTTGTGGATGAAAAGTCGTGCTAAGCTTAACCTTGGTACCGAAGCCCTTTTAGAAAGATCTCCAAAAGTGCAATGTGAATTGGGCATCGCAATCCAAAATAATAGCCAATGGGACCCCATACAGTCTTATCAACTACAACTTGTTATAGTCTTCGACAACATATGTCGTCTTAACTGGTAGGAAGTGGGCTAGTTTTATAATTCTATCAATGATGACCTAAATGGAATCAAAATGCTTTCTAGTCTTAGGCAGCTGATCACAAAGTCCATGTCGATCTCTTCTCACTTTCAAGTGGAAATCTCAATGTGTTATGCTAGGCCACCCGGTCTTTGATGTTTGGTCTTGACTTGTTGGAAATTATGGCAATTGTCTATAAACATAGCAATATCCCTCTTCATACCATCCCACCAATACTCTTCCCTCATATCTTTATACATTTTGGTGGAACTAACTGTGAAGAGAATAAAAGGAGTTGTGTATCATTCAAGATTATGTCCCTCAATTCATCAACATCGGGCATACATAACCTGCCTTGGTACCTAAGAACACCATCTTCCCCTTTGGGAGAAAACCTCTATCTTGCCATCCTTTACCAATGATTTTAGTTCCACCAAAGCGGGGTAAAGATCTTTTTTAGGTTTGACTTCTTCAATCAAGGAAGACTTAAAATCGTCTATCACCATCCATACTACCATTTTTGGCTTATTCAATCTAACCCCCTACCTAGCCAACCGATGGACCTCTCTTGCCAATTCTTTCTTGCTATCCCCCCACATGAGCCACACTCTCCATAGGCACCCTACTTAAGGCATTTGACACAACATTAACTTTTCTCAGATAGTAATATACATTCATGTCATAATCTTCAAGGAACTCCAACCATCTTCTTTGCCTCAAATTTAGATCTCTTAGGGTGAATACATATTGGAGACTCTTGTGGTTAGTTAATACATCTACATGAACCCTATAGAGATAGTGATGCCGTATCTTCAAGGAAAATACCATGGCCGCTAATTTGAGATCATGGGTAGGGTAATTGCGCTCATGCACCTTTAGTTTCCTAGAAGAATAGGCAATGACATTGCCATTTTTTCATTAAGAGACACCCCAATCCAACTCTCGAAGCATCATAATACACCACAAACCCATCTAACCCTTCCGATAAAATCAAAATAGGAGTGTATGTAAGCTTATCTTTCCAAGTTTAGAAGCTTCTTTCACATTCATTGGTCCATACAAATTTATCCTTCTTTTGAGTCAACTTTTTCAAAGGAGAAGCAATTGAAGAGAAATCATTCATGTATCTCCAATAGTAACCCACCAAGTCCAAGAAACTCCTAATATTCGTTGGAGTCAAGGGCTTAGGTTAATTTCTTATCACCTCCATTATTTTTTGGATAAACTTTAATACCTTTACCCGATACCATATGCCCTAGAAATGCTACCTCCTTCAACCAAAATTCGCATTTGTCGAACTTGGCAAATAACCTTTCTTCCTTTAATGTTTGCACTACTACCCTTAGATGCTTGGCATGCTCCTCTTTACTCCGAGAATAAATCAAAATATCATTGATAAAAACCACCACAAACATGTCGAGGTAGAATTTAAAGACCCTATTCATGAGATCTATAAATATCATTGGGGTATTGGTTAGGTCAAAGGACATCACCACAAATTCAAAATTCCCATATCTTGTTTGGAAAGTCATTTTGGGAATATCACACTCCCTTACCCTCAATTGATGATACCCTCGACCAAAGGTTTATTTTTGAGAAGTGACTAGCCCCTGGTAATTGATCAAATAGGTAATTTATTCTTATCAAAGGATTTTTTTTTTATGGTGACCCTATTAAGTTGCCAGTAGTCGATACACATTCTAAGTGAGTCATCCTTCTTTCCTCACAAACAACACTGATGCACCCCAAGGCAACTTCCTAGGACGTATAAATCTCTTCTCCGATAGATCTTTCAATTGGTCCTTTAACTCCTTCAACTCTGTCGGGGTCATTCCGTTGGGAGGAATAGAAATGGGTTGAGTGTTGAGGAGAAGATTTATACTGAAGTCTATTTTCCTTTTGGAAGGAATACTAGGAACTTCATCGAGAAACTCATTGACTACCAAAATCGACTCTATTGAAGGGACTTTAGACTCGATATCCCTAACCTGCACAAGATGATAAATGCAACCTTTGGAAATCAACCTTTGAAACTTAAAATAAGAGATGAACCTACCCTTGAGCACTGAATCACGACCTTCCCACTTAAGGATGGGTTCATTAGGGAATTGGAACCTAACCCTACAAGTCCTACAATCAATAGTGGCATGATCCACATGTAACCAATCTATCCTTAGAATGATGTCAAAATCTATCATGTCTAGTTCAACAAAAGCACAAGGCAAAACTTTATGTGTTATAGACATGGTTCAACCCCTGTAGACTCTTTTAGAAAGAACGGACTCATCGATAGGAGTAGACACCTTAAAGGGTACATATAACAATTCATGACACCCACGAAGCAGATTAGCAATAAATGCAATAATGAAAGAAAGAGTGGCACCCACATCCATTAAAGCATATGCATTAAGATTGTGGATCATTATAGATTGTTCACCCATTCACTCAATAACTTTTTTTTACTCTTTTTTAGTGTGTAAATAGCTTTTGGATATTTGCCATCTACAGCATATAATTCAGGGCGTTGGCAAAACTCCTTCAAGTCTTATCTAGATTTAGGATTATCTTTTGTATTACCATCTACATCTAGCACTGTGTTGAAAACATTCTCAAAGAAGTTCTTTTGCAACTGTTGTACTTTCTTATATGTATTTGTGTCAAACAAACCATGTCCTGCTCTTTCTAGTTTTGTAAAGTTGAGATGCTTCTAGTCTTGGGGCTTGTGTATGACTATGTTGTTCGCACAAAATCTCCACTGTATTGTTTATATAACTGGTACTTATGGTTGATGTTAGAAACATACCGGTGACAACGTCGGGCACCTCATCAATCCTTTGTCTCCCTTGAAGAGAATAAAACTAATTACGACATGGAGCACCTCTTTGTTGACCACCTTGTGCTCGTTAGTCAACATGAGCACCTTGACCTTGAAGACGACCATCTTTACCCTTGTTTGCACACTTGGCAATCTTGTGGGCCATCTTGCAACACCGAAGCAAGCACCTATTTCTTTATAGCATCTACCACAGTGATTCTTACCACACCTTCCACACCTAGGAACGATTTGACCACCATTTCCACCTTGAGGCCTAGGGTTGGACATCCTATCATTTGTAAACATAATGGCATAAACAAGACTACAAACCATCTTACAATTGATCGCCACGAGGTACAAGCCTCTAATACATCGAAATAAGAAAAAAATATATAAGTATCAATAGTGTTTTTCTATCAAATAGAAAAAAACTATTAGTAACGTCTGACAGTCTGAAGAGCATGCTAGAACAACAAGCAACTACCTTTCAATTGTCAATGGCTCGGTCTGCAAGAAGAAAAAGAATTTCAGTGTGATCTAGGCTCACTACCTATACATATGTGTAGAAAAATAATGGTAAGTACCAAGGTACCCAACAAGTAGACGTAATCATAGGTAAAAAATAAAGAACTAAACACTGCTTCTATCCCAACCACATGCCTCTATACTACATAACGTGCATGCAGAAAAGTATAGCATACAAAATATAGGTAATATAACAATTATAGTTACATTTCATAGTGTTTTAGTAGTCAAATCATCACAATGTATAAGGCTCAACTCGTCAACATATATACAAAGTTCAATCTCAACTATATACAAAGTTCAAATCATTCAATGTATCACACTTAGTACATGTATTAACATCAAGAAAGGAATGTATAAAATTTAATGAATCCTATGAAATGAAAACAGTGTGATACAATGTCCAATACTCATAATACATGTTTATCTTATAATACACATTCATTAATATAATCAAACTAGAACCCATGGAGGTCTCACTTAGACCATGTATTCGCCAAAAATGACCTTGCAAAAATAATCAAGCTGAAACTGACCTCGGCTATATATATATTAATGTCTCTCTTAATAACCTCGACTGGTAATGACCTCTGTCCCACAGGCCAATATCTCTTCATTATCAAATAGCTGGAACTATTTTCCTTTGACTTTTTCATTAGGAATGGAACATCAAGAAATTCATATAATTATGACATAATAATCACTTTCATAAATATAAAAGTAGGTAAAATGTCCATATTATATCATTTATTTAAAATCATTAACCATTTTCATTGTTCTTTCAACATTTGTCTCATCATCAATACATTACATAATAATCACATCATAATATAGTATAGTCTTTCAAGTACTTCATCATCAAATGGGGCAATTCATCATTAGGTCCCTATTTCATAAGCATCTAGTACAACAATTCCAATAATATCTCAGCATAAGCAGCCAACTTGACATTTTACATAAACTAATTCAGTAGACAAATTCACGTAACATGATTCAAAATTCAATAAACGGAATAATAAGAACAACTCGACATTCTTATCAATTGGCATTACAAGCTCATTTCACAATATCAGCTCATATTTTAAAGTCAACAATGATAGCCATCAATTAGTGAATTAAGTCATACATGTCATCATTTCCACATATCCATTACCCAATTCATATCCTCTAGAATAAATCACTAGTCCCCAAGTTTTACATTAAAAGAAAATACTAAGTTCAACAAACCCAACAAAAGGTTAGCATCCACTTGTCTCACTTTAGTCACTTAATTACTGCAATGATAATTCTTTTCCTTTCCTCTGAATCACCACAATCTACTAGGAAACGAACTCATAATCACAATATGAAACTAACAATACTAAAATCAAATAATTTCAAAAAAAAGGGTACAATCATCACAAACTTCACTACCGAAAATCAATGCCCAAATGGAAAACTTCTATATAAAAACAATCCTTTATGTTTTATAAATCTAATTGTGAAAACCATTTTTAAAAAATAGTTTAAATGAATCCACAATCACCATTTTAAATTTTGGAAAACCAAGATAAAATCTTTCAATTTTTTTCAAATCAGAACTCCTAATTTGATTTGAAATCATGATTTAATTAATGCAAATTAAAGAAAATAATTGAAAAGGACTTACCTAATTAATTGTCCATGAAAATCTCATTGAAAAATCTCCAATAATCAAACTTAAAAAGTTGTAAATTGAGGAAATATAAAGGAACCCGAAGTTTTAAAATTAAATACCATTCATGGTCATTCGTACTCTGCAAATATGGAGAATACACCCCTAACTCGGAGGTCACTAACTGTCACGACCTTGACCTAGGGCTAGGTGTGATATGGCGAATGGGAACCTAAGTGTCCCCAAACAAGTCTCAATGCATCCGCATATACATCACTGGTCCGGAAGTGCATAATAAGACAGTCAACACATAGTTCTAAGGGATGGAAAAGTATGACTCACGCTATGGGGATTTCACAGGGATAGAGCTTTACATGGATTCATATAGCACATAACACTTAAGAACTAGGAGACGAAATAGTATGACTCACGCTATGGATATATGATAGGGATAGGGATTTGCATGGATTTACATAGCACATAACACATAAGAACTAAGGGGCGGGTAAGTATTACTTATGTTATGGGAATAGAAGGGACTTAGGACTCCACATCTCCCATATTATCATCAATGTATCATCATATCATCACATCAAGGAGATAGCCATAATCATAGTCTCTAATATCAAGTAGCATAACATAACACAAATCCATACATAGAGTTTATATGTTGTCCAACAATGCCTCTAAGTCATAGAGTAGGACGGGGGACAAGACATGTTCTGGGCTTACTCTCAAATTAAAGACCTAAGTGAAAGTAGCATAATAGGTAGATAGAAGATGGCTTGTCCTTGGATGATAGGACTCACTACAAGCAACTCTCATAATCCAAGCTGACTACAAAAAGGTGGATGAAGATAGTTAAATCACGTAGGCAAAGAGTATCTGTTAGCACATTGAATGTACTAAGTATGTGGGCATGCAATGCATATAAACTCATTAAACCTACATACAATCATAGATGACAAGGGCACATATATATAGAAGAAGGTATATAAGAAAGAATAATATATCAATATGCCATGAAATCCATGATGCATGAATGTAAAAATAGTTTTTACATAATAAGGATGTAACCTCAACCGACATAAGACCAAGTGAGTTATAACTTGGAACTCCACTGTCTTCTCCACAACGGATAAAGGGGTGACCTACTTGCCAAAGGTAGATCCTTAACATACTCATCCCTAAAAAAGGGCATAAATATGACCTTATGTTTGGCATATAATAATGGGACTTGAGGATTTATATAAGGGACCTTGGGGATTTTCCTCCTCATACAAGCCTGCTCGGTACTAAGTCATCATCCCACAAAAATACATACATACATATATATATATATATATATGTGTGTATGTGTGTGTGTTTGTGTTTGTGTGTGTATGTTAAAACATAACAATGCATACTTAGGCATAAAAGCCAAACATACTTCATAATCACGAATACTTGCGCTAAAAAGCCAAATCATACTTCATGCGATACTTTCATACATAGGAATAGCTCCTTCATACTTATACATAATGGTGTAAAACACCCATAACTGCTCAAAGAGCTATATCGTAGACATTATGATCACATTCTTGTCATACTCACATTTTTCTTGAAAACATAGTCATAACATAATTGTGTCTTAACCCATTTCATAAAATTCATGAAAATCAATATTCATGTATGAATATATCATGAATGAATGAGAGAATATCATGGGTACTAAGAGTTCATAGTCTAATCATCATAATATAATTAAATCATAGCAAAGTCTTGAAGAAATCATTAGTTAAAGTATACTTAAAGTTACCCATGATTAGATTCACATTTAATGGCACATACATACTCAAACATTCATAATATCAATGCAATTCAAGATAATAGAGCTTAAATCACTTTAAAAACATCAATTAAATGCAACCCATATCTCAATATAGTCAAATCAGCAATAATTTCTCAGACCCATAATAAAAGTAAGTTTGAAATCCACAAATTAAGAAGTAAGATATCCTTGAGGTCTTCATGATTGAAAGGAATCATGAATCAATCTCACATACCTTAGATAACTTAGAAGAAGTAAGAAGAAATTGATTTGAAAAGAAAACCCTTCTTGAGTTTTCAAGTTGAATCTTCAATGGCACACTTGAGAGGAGTTCTTAAAGAGAGGCTTTTAATATTCTAAGTATAATGAATAAACTTGAATAAGAATGAAAGAATATAGGTCTTTTCAGGGGGTTTAGGATAGGTTAGAAAGTTATAAACGACCCTTAGAATTCACCAAAACTATGAGAAAGTCGGTAATGAAATTACCACTAAAATGTGCTAGGTGGACCGTGAAAGGGTACCACGGCCCACGAACATGACCACTACTGTACAAGGGTCCATGGTAAGGGTTTTCAGATACTTAGACAAATTTTAGACTAAGGACGTTTCCACTAATGGTATCACTGTCCATTCAAAGGTGCACCCATGGATAGTCTACTAAGAGCATCAGATACAATATTTGCCTTACTGAGATGATATTAAACTCTCATATTATAATCTTTAAGGAGTTCCAACCATCTTCTTTACCTCAAGATCTCTTTGGGTGAACACATATTGCAAGCTTGATGAATGCATAATTTGCACTCATTTCTTTCTCTTTTCTTATGATTTTATGTTGACTAGGGGATACTTATGCTTTGAATGGTGTTTTCTACAAATACATATGGTTTATATTCGGCTTAGAATTGAAGTTAGAGATGAATTAGAGCCAAGAAGAGCTGAAATTGCACAAAATGATACCTAGCAACAGTTTCACTCTGCGAGCACGGCCTTCAGTCCCACTATTGATGAGATGTGGAATGCAGAGAAGCACAAATATGCTAGGCCTAGCATGAAGGAAAAGTACAAGGAAATATAACCTCTATGATCGCAGAATGCTAAGCGCAATCATGGAATGTTGCAGTGACCAGTGTCAGGGCAACTTTGGAATTTCACTATTTTTGATCCCAAAAATCACATATATATGCACTCCCAACCCTTGTTCTTAATTCGTTCTTACAAATCAAAAATTCATACACTCTTAAAGAAGAAATACACACAATACTATAGATTTAGTTTAGGGTAAGGATTTAGAGCAAGTTTTCTTCAAATTCTTAAGAAGAATGAAGTGTGTGGGGTTCACTTGCATTTATCTTTCACTCACTCTTTCTTTCGTTGTTCTTAAATGCTAAATTTGTAGATTTAATTAAGTTGGGATGTTAATTTGTATATGGATCTTGATTATTTCTCTTGCTTTCATGCTTAATTGATGATTTAATTGCAAAATCAGAGTTTATCCTAAATTGCTTTAATTATTTGAATTGGTTTATGGGTTTTGTCATGATCCAAGTGTAGGGCCTAGACGTGACACGGCGAATGGGAACCCAAAGGGACCCAAATAAGCCTCTTAGCATATCAATCACATATCCTCGATCACGGAAGCAAAGTAAACAATAACAAGAGATATAAAAAATAGGAAGTGGGACCAAGGGAAATCTTGAATGTTGCAAAGCATAAGAGTCAAGCTCATAACACAATAACATAATAATATCTAACATACACCTCTAAACTTGAAATGGAGCGGGGGCCAAGATATTTTTCGGGCTCACCCTCATAATATCAAATGTTCAACATAAAGAAGACTTAGAAATAACAAGAGAAAAGTAGATAGTGTCCCCAAACTTGAGGACTCACTGAGCTTGTCTTTAAAGTATCTCACTAGCCACGTGGAGGATGATCAAGAGGAGCTCCAGTCCTTACATGGTGATATCATGTAGGCATAAAGTATGAGTTAGTACGTTTGAATGTACTAAGTATATAGGATGCAATGCAACAAGACATAAACCAATATATTACGACTCGCGAAGGATAGATTTACACTGATCCGTGCCCAGTCTGTGTCACGATCTGATCGCGGATGCACACCGGATAAGAAAATTTTGCGAAATTATTTTTCACTTAAGGTCCTCTAAAATCGGGATTATACCCATTTCCCACTCAATTTTTCCCTTTGATCGAGAATATGAAGTCAGATTTTCGACTTCACATACAAATTTTGAGATTTATGAAATTTACAGTTATGAGCATCTCCAAAGCATATTTTGGGGCATTTTAGGTTCATGCATATCTTCGTGTATACTTAGATTTGAGGTAGCTACTTGAATCTAGCTTAGATTTTCAATTATTACTTAAGCAAGTGTACTTGAAGCAGAGGATTGCATGATAGTCATGGGTTTATGTGTTGAGATCCTCAAAAGGGACTCAACGGCTAAGGTTTTGGGAGTTTGGATTTGAGGTGCTCAAGCCAGATGTTTCTTTGACTGGCTCACGTAAGAGGCCATAGTCAGCTCTTGCGAAACATCACCAATCTAGTCGAGGGGTGATTACAAGCAACTTAGCCTACCCACATAGTAATTTTTGATGCTAATTATGATGGATCGATTGAGTTTTGATCCTTGCTCCCTTGCTTGATAAATCCTTACTCAATTGTTTCTTAAGAGTAGATTTTAACTTAGGCTCTCCCCAATTTTGTTGGAATTCTTGCTTGGTATTCGCCTAAAGTATAGTAGCCATAGGTCCTTTCTCTACTTATTTGCCGACACATTATTCCCTGCGGGATCGACCCTAACCTATAACATTAGGTTATTATGCTGAAAACGACTGCCCCTGTCACGACCCAGACCTAGGTTATAGGAGTAACTAGAGAATGGGAACCCGAGAGTCCCCAAACAAGCCTTATAGTATACATATACACATTATCAGTTCGGAAGAATATAAAGATAGTAAACACATAGTTCTGAGGGACGGAAAAATAGGACTCACGCTATGGGGATGTCTAGGGATAGGGATTAACATGGATTCTCATAACACATAGCACATAAGAACTATGGTACGGGTAAGTATGACTCACTCTATGGGGGAAAAACGGGACTTAGGATTCTTCCATATTTCCACATCATAATATACATATACATCATATCATAACCGAATCATATTAGCTATATCCAATAGATAGTCATAATCATAATCTCAAAATATCATCATATAACATTATCCGTACAAGAGTCTGCAAGATATCCAACAATACCTGTAGCCATAGAATAGGACGGAGGTCAAGACATGTCCCGGACTCACCCTCAAAGTAAATAGCAAAAACAGAAGCAACATAGGGTAGATAGATGGTGGATTGTCCTTGGAAGATAGGACTCACCATAACACTTTCTCAAATCTGATCTAGCCATCAAATGGTGGATGAAGGTAATCTCTGGTCCCTACATGGTAGATGATATAGGCAAAAAATATGTATTAGTACATTTGAATGCACTAAGTATATGGGCATGCAAGTCATATGAACTTATTAAACTTGCATTTAATGTCAGATTGCAACGGCACATGTACAGAAGGAGATATATAGCAAAGAAGAGTAATATAACAATATGCCATGAAATCCATGATGCAAGAAATGCCATAATGCTCTATATAAAGGAGAGGAGATGTGACCATAACCAACATCTCAAACCCATGCGAGCTATTACATGAATTCGCCTGATGTAGACCCCCATCGGGTGAGAGAAGATCACTTGCCAAAGGTAATCTACACCATACCTTACATCCAATCATTTCAGTATGATGGTTACCTTCTTTATGACTCAATCATTTCAAAAGGATTTATATATCATATCAATATTTGCAACAAGACCTTACGATCCAGTCATTTCGGTAGAGGGTTACCATATACCTATGCTGACACAAAGTTCAAGAGAGAGGGAGACGACCCTTGGGGACAGCCCTGATGCCCCCAATCTCATTCGGTTCTATGTTATCATCCCGCAAGAATACTTATATATACATACTTTCAAAAGAGGGAAGTCATTCCAATTCATTTCAATGCACTTTTGAATCAAAAGCCAAACATTTTTCTTATTCATATACACATAGGCTAAAAAGCCAAATCACATTTCAATCCATACTTTTTATATATAGGAATAGCTCATTCACTTATAATATATAGTATAAACACCCAATATGCTCAAAAATATCATAGACATTCATGTGATCACATTCTTGTCATAACCATATGTGAACTTAACTCACTGAATCAATAAACATATGTGAGCTTAACTCACTGAATCATTTTCAAAAACTATATGTGAGCTTAACCCACGGATAATTTTCATCAAAAACCAATGCTCATAAATGCATATGCCGTGAATGATATGTGAATAGCAATTGGCGATAGAGATTCAATTTTAAATCAACAATGCAATATGAAATTCAAGTAAATCCATAAGTAAAATCCACTTTCAAATAACAATTTAGATTACCCATGCCTAAATCAAACGTAAACGGGACAATGCATATTCAAATCTTCATAATATCCGTGCAATTTAATAAATTAAGGCTTAAATCACTTTAAAATCAACAACAAAACATAGCCCTTATCTCAATTGAATCAAATAAGCAATAATATTAAGAACCCATAATTAAAAACCTTCAACAAATCTCCTATAATAAGGAACCAACTCAAGAAAGCTCGGAATATCAAAAGGAGTCAATGGTCTAAGCCAATTCTTCATGGTCTCAGTCTTCTTTGGGTCAACCTTAATGCCATCACCAGATACCCCATGACCAAGAAAAGCTACTTCACCCAACCAATACTCGCATTTACTAAAATTGGCAAACAACTGCTTCTACCTCAAAGTTTGAAGAACTAACCTCAAGTGATCCATATGCTCCTGCTCAATTCAGGAATAAATAAAAAATATCATCAATGAAGACAACTACAAAACTATCAAGAAATAGCTTGGACATTCGACTCGTAAGATCTATAAATACAGCTGGAGCATTAGTCAAACCAAAAGAATCACCACAAATTCAAAATGCTCACACCTAGTTTGGAAAAATATTTTAGGAATATCACATTCCCTGACCCTCAACTGATGATAACCTAAACAGAGATTAATCTTTGAGAAATGGGTAGCTCCTTGAAGTTGATCAAATAAGTCGTCGATCCCTGGAAATGAATATTTATTCTTAATAGCCACTTTATTCAATTGCCTATAGTGAATGCAGATCCAAAGTGACCTGTCTTTCTTTCTCACGATTAACACAGGAGAACCCCATGATGATATACTTGGTCTAATAAAGCCTTTATCACATAAGTCTTTTAATTGATCCTTCAACTCCTTTAGTTCAGCTGGTGCCATACATAAGGAGGGATGGAAATAGACTAAGTATCCGGAAAGAGATCTATGTCAAAGTCTACTTTCCTTTCGGGACGAATACCAAACAAATCTTCGAGAAAAACATCCAGAAACTCATTAACCACCAGAACCAACTCAAGAGTAGGTGCCTCAGACTCTACATCTCTAACCCTCACAATATGATAGACACACCCTTTAGAAATCATTTTCCGTGCTTTGATATAGGAAATAAATCGACCTTTAAAAGCAGAGTCACTACCCTTCTATTTTAATAACAGGCTCATTCAGAAATTGAAATTTGACCTTTTAGGTTCTGCAATCTATAGAGGTATATGAAGCATGCAACCAATTCATCCTAAGAATAATATTAACATCAAATATCTCAAGTTCCACAAGATCACACGGAAGGAATTTATGCAAGTAGAGATAGAACAACTTCGATAGACTCTTTGGGAAGCAATAGGCTTACCCACGGGAGTATAAATTGAAAAGGGCTCCCTCAAAATTTCAGGACTCAAACCAAACTTAATAGCCAAAATAGGAGACACAAATGTGCACCCAGGTCAAGCAAAGAATAAGCATCAAAATCAAAATCTTTTAACATATCAGTCATTACATTCAAAGTCCCCTCTACTTCCTATCGGACATGCAAAGAATAAAACCTATTGTTTCTAGGTGCACCACCCTATTGGTCCTTTTGTTGACCTTGATTAACTGGATACACTTGACTTTTTTTGGGTGTCTTTGGGCAATCAATCTTCTTAGCCTATTTCACCACATCCAAAGCAAGCACTAGAACCTGACAAGCACCTTCAGGGATGGCTCTTTCTACACTTGTCACATTTGAGATAAACTAATCTACCTCCAATAGGTGCTTTAGAAGGAGATACTCTATTATTAGTAGCCCTAGCATTTGAACCCTGGCCTTGTTTAAAGTGACCACATCCACCACAGAGTTGGAGAACCTACCATCAGAATGGGCTCTCTTGGAATCATTCACCTTCTTCTTCTTGAGCTTCTCCCTTTCAATCTTTTCAGCATAAGTCATAAGCCTGGATATGTCCATATATTGACTAAGCATAGCCATACGACATTCTTTCACAACCAAATCAGAGATCCCATAAATAAACTTGTGCATTTTTTGCACGAGGGTCAGCCACTGACATAGGAGCATACTTTGGGAGCTTTGTGAATTTGAGGGCATATTCCCTCACACTCATACTACCCTACTTAAGGTTGATAAATTCTATCATATTGGCCTCCCTAAGCTCAAAAGGAAAGGAACAGTCCAGAAAGAAAAACTTAAACTCTTCCCAACCAACCCCATCTTCTCCAACCCTCTCCATCAACCATTGGTTGTATCACACTTCAGCCACATCCTTCAACTAATAGGAAGCTAGTTCAACTTTCTCTTCTGAAGTCACCCTCATAACAATCAACACTTTAGAGAGTTCATCAATGAAGCCTTGGGCATCCTCATTAGCTTTTGACCCATAAAACTCTGGAGGATTCATCCGGGTGAAATCTCTCACCCCAGCAGTAGGAGTGGGAGCATGAGGAGGAGGATTGGCCTACCTAGCCTGGTAGTTCACCACTTAGGCAACCACAGAAAAGGCATTCTAGAATTTATCTTGAGTAACTGGCTTTCACATAGGCTCTTGAGGGACTTGGTCCTCATTAATCGGGACTTGCCTTGGTAGAGGGGCTCTTCTTGGAGGCATCTTTTATAAGGCACTAAGAATACAGTCAAAGTTAGGAAGTCTTAAGACACAGTCCAAAGCATGATATAAGACATGAACAATTGAGATAATTCCTAAAACACCATCATGGCCTCCTACTCATAGATATAGTGCACTTCAAACCCATGAATAGGGCACTACTTGACATGACATATTGGACCTCTAAGGATTATTTATAAACCTAGTGCTTTGATACAAAGCTTGTCACCACCCAGACCTAGGGCCTAGGTGTGACATGGTGAGTGGGAACTTAAGAGTCTCCAAACAAGCCTCATAGCATCCACATACACATCATCAGTTCGGAAGCACATAATAAGATAAATAAATACATAGTTCTAAGGGACAGAAAAGTATGACTCACGTTATGGAGAGGTCATCTGATTAGAGATTTTCATGGATTCACATAGCACATAACACATAAGAAATAAGAGAGGGTAAGTTTGACTCATGTTGTGGGGATAAAGGGGACTTAGGACTTTCCATATTTCCCATCTCATTGTCAACATATCATCACATCAACAACATAAAAGAGATAGCCATAATCATAGTCTCCAATAGCAAGTAGCATAACATAACACAAATTCGTACATAGAGTTTACATGTTCTCCAATAATGCCTCTAAATTATAGAAAAAGACGGGGGCCAAGACATGTCCCGGTCTCACTCTCAAAATAAAGACATAAGTGAAAATAACTTGTTTCCAATACTCAGCGGCTTGATCGAACCAAGCCTCTGCAATTTCAGAATAATAGGTAGATAGAAGGTAGCATGTCCTTGGATGATAGGACTCACCACAAGCCACTCTACAATCCAAGCTAACCATCAAAAGGTGGATAAATATAGTCTCTGATCCCTACACGATTTGATCATGTAGGCAAAGAGTATGCGTTAGTATGTTTGAATGTACTAAGTATGTGGGGATGCAATACATATGACCTTATTAAATTTGCATACAATGTTAGATGAAAAGGGCACATATATATAGAAGAAGATATATAAGAAAAAATAATATATCAATATGCCATGAAATACATGATGCATGAATGTCAAAATAGTTTGTACATAATGGGATGTAACCTCAACCAACATAAGACCAAGTGAGCTATAACTTAGAACTCCGTCGTCTTCCTCACAACGGATAAAGAGGTCACCTACTTGCCAAAGGTAGATCCTTAGCATAATCATCCTAAAAAGGGGCATAAACATGAACCTATTTTTGCACATAGTTATGGGACTTGAGGATTTATATAAGGGACCTTGGGGATGTCCCCCTTCACACAAGGCCGCTGGGTGCTAAGTTATCGTTCCACAAGAATACATATACATATACGTGCTTGAAAAAGAGGCATAAGTCTTGTCAAAATATAACAATACATACTTAGGCTTAAAAGTCAAACATACTTCATAATCATGCATACTTAGGCCAAAAAGTAAATTCATACTTCATGTCATACTTTCATGGATAGGAATAGCTCCTTTATACTTGTACATAATGGTGTAAAACACGCATAATTGCCCAAAGCACCATATCATAGACATTCTATGATCACATTCTTGTCATACCCATACTTTTCTTTAAAACATAGCCATAAACAATTGGATCTTATTCCACTTCATAAGCTTCATGAAAAGCAATGTTCATGTATGCATATGCTATGAATGAATGATAGAATAGCCAGGGACTAAGATTTCATAGTCAAATCATCATAATATAATAAAATCATAGCAAATTCTTGAAGAAATCATCAATTAAAGCGTACTTAAAGTTAACCATGCTTAGGTTCAACATTTAAAGGGGCATGCATACTCAAACCTTCATAATATCAATGCAATTCAACATAATTAGGCTTAAATCATCTTAAAAACATTAATTAAATACAAGTCATATCTCAATTTATTCAAATCAACAATAATTTAAAAAATCTATATTCAAAGTAAGCTTGAAATTCATAAATTAAGAAGTAAGAAATCCTCGGGATCCTCATGATTGAAAGGAATCATGAATCAATCCCACATACCTTAGAAACTTAGAAGAAGTAATAAGAAATTAATTTGAAAAGAAAGTTCTTCTTGAATTTCTAAGTTGAATCTTCAATGGCACACTTGAGAGGACTTCTTAGAAGAGAGACTTTGAATATTTCTAAGTATAATGAATGAATTTGAATAAGAATGAAGGAGTGCAGGCCTTTTCAGGGGTTTAGGATAGGTTAGAAAGTCACAAACACCCTTAGAAATCACCAAAATTATGAGAAAACCATCAATAAATGAGCACTAAAAAGTGCCCAGGTGGCCTGTGAAAGGGTACCACGACCCGTGAACATGACCACAAACCGTACAAGGGTCCGTGATAAGGGTCTTCAGACACTTAGCCAAATTTCAGACTAAGGACGTTTTCGCTGATGGTTTCACTGTCCATTCAAAGGTGCACTGATCGTACAATGGTTCTTACAAATAACCCAAGTTCCAAGATAGTAATTTTGTAATTAAAATAATATTTTCAGACAAGGGCTTCATGAAACACCTCATCACGGCCTATGGTGAGTTCCATGAGACCCCACCATAGCTCGTAGTGGGTTGTACTGCTTGTGCATGAGTCCTAGTGGCTGCCATAGCTAAAAGCTTGGCTTGAAGGCTGGGGCTTCTACCAAGGGCCCTTTCCAAAGCCAGTGGTGAGGATTACGGCTCGTGGGAGGTTCCCTGGAGGGCCATCAAACCTAAAATTCTTTCTTACACCACACAAAGCCATACACAATCATCCCTCACGGGTCACACACCTCTAGAAACTTGATTTTAAGCATTAATAAAGTCTCATTAGATCAGGGTCCTTACACTAGCCTTGTGTTCCACGAACACAAATCCCCTTTTGCAAATGCCAAGGTCAGTGGTCTTGTGCTCTATAAATGCAAACACCTTCTGCGAACACAGATTTCTCTACGAATGTGGAGCTCCTTCCGTGAATGCAGAGGCTAATTGGCCTGCACTCCGCGAATTCAAAAGGCAACAAACACCAAGCTGAGTGCTTCTGGCACTGGACACCAACAAACATAAAGCATCAAATTCATGGAATTGACCTTCAGGATTCTTATGAAAGATGATACATGTAAATAAGATATGCAATCCGGCCAAATTTGACATTTTAAACTCAATGGAATTGTCAGAACTCGAGTCGCAACTAAATGAGTTTTGGCCACTTGAAAAAATAAAATGCTATCAGAACACCTAAAACTCGTGACAAAGCTCATTCTAACACTAAGATTACCTTCCAAAACTACTGAAACCATTAGAAATCCAATCCGAGCAACAAAACTTGAATTATTAACCAAAGTCAAACTTAAGTCAAACTTTAACTACATTTTAAGCTACGAACCTACAATCCACATAACAATTTCAAATATGAGTTGAAAACTTTCCTAGACCAATTTTCACATGAAATCGACAAAATTCTATTTCGAGATTCAAATCTCCAAATGACTTAAAATTTGGCAACTTAAGTCTCCGAAATTCACTTCTTTAACAAAATTCAACTACTTACAAGATTTTCGTAAAACAACCTTGAAACCAATTAAACATGACTCGAAAAAACTATTAGGAGGGATAAAATAGTAATTTTATGGATAAATCAAAAAAGATCTTCAGAGCCATTACATGACTTGAACTAAACGATCAAGAGTCTTGTGGGCTAACAGCCAATTTGATTAGGAAAACAAATTAAAATGGTACCAAAACATTGTAATTTTTTATGTTCAAGTTGACCAAGAAACAAACATCATTAATGGATAGGATACTAACATTTAGAAAAACACGTCTTAACAAATCCACAATATTTATTTGAAGACGATATTAAGAACTTCTACGTTGATGACTAAAGATTTGATGAGTGCATTTTTAAAAAAAAAATTATGATGATGTCATTATAATATATGAAATATTATGAACTTGTATTTAATTTTATACTTGTATTATTTTTGCTATTTAAACATATTAAATTTGATAATATTATATATGTAATAAAAAAAATTATATTTCACATCGCCAAAGAAAATATGTAGAAACTACGTTAAAACTTAAAAAAACCTTACATAAACATTAGAAGAATTTTTAGAAAAAAATAATACATACAATAAGTGCAAATAGAATAAAAGAAAAACAACATACAAAAAATTCAATAATCTAAATTATGTAACATTTTCAAATAAAAAACAAAGACGAGAACAACAATAACTCACAAACTATTGATCTTTTTTTTTTTTTATCTTCATTTATTTTCTCTCTCAAAACATCTCATGTAGAATGTTCCTTAACATAGAACTAAATAGAATGTCCCTTACTTGAAACTAAATAGATTCCTATCTTCTTCAACTTCATTTAAATTTGGATAGTATAGCAGATCTCACATTTTTGCGTGAAGTAGTTGTATTTCTATCATTCAATGAGCTTCTCTTTATCAAAGACATCATTTTCCAGATGAAACTAGTAGTAGCCATCGTTTGCCTAAAAAATTTAATAAACAAAATCAAACACAAGCAATCTACTTTTGTATTCACTTGAACAAAGTAACATAAAATATTATTTTCAATACTTTGCAATTTAAAAAAAAAAAAAACTATCAAAATTTTTAGAAGTTCTTGATGTCTGAATCCTACAACGATCTTCGTATTAACAAATATCTGAAGTTTCAAACACTTAAAATATGACTAATCTTTCAATAAAGTATTAAGGAAGAAATAAAATTTGAAGATGAACTACAGTAAAAATTAGAATTTTGCTCTCGTTTTAAAGACACACTAAATTAATATACTGTAGGAGTCCATACGTCTTAACAAATGTTAAATTCGCACTTTAAGTAGATGATGTCGTACACTAATTTAGTAAATAGATAATATAATGCACTGATTTAGTATTTAAAAATTATTTAGATTATGAATTTGAAAGAATTTTTTAAAAAAATATTGTGCCAAGTCAAAATAAAAATAAAGAAAATATGCTCTATGGTAGTAATTTTAGAAAGCAGAGGGAACTATGTAATATGAATGAGTTGGCAATATATCCCTATATCTATGTGAGGGTATTTTGATAATGCTAAGATGTCGATAGTTAACTGCCGTTATAATATGACCACATTTAATGGTTAAGGAATAGGAGGTGTTGGTGGAGTTTAAGTTAATCAGTTAATGAAAATCTTCACGAATAAAAAGGACCGTTGAATAAATATAGAAAAACCAAAATAAGCAAAGTAGAGAGAGAAATGAGAAGCAGAGAGAAGATAAAGATTGAAGAGAGAAAGAATCGCGTAGTTTATAAGCCATAAAAGCCTCCGTTATTGAAACATCCATTTACATATATGCATTGAAAAGACGAGAAAGAGTTGAGGGATTGTTGGGCATTTTACCTCCAGACGATGACTGTCATGGCAGATTCTACTTCTAGTGCCAATTCTGTTTCCATCGACGTTGAAACCATTTATCTTGGTGGAAAGGTTCATTTTTTTCTTCTTTTTACCTTTTGTCTATTTCTATTTGCGTATTGTTAAATAGATTAAATGCCTTTGCCTTGTTAAGTTTCTCACTGAAGCGACCATGTGCTTTGTTTCTCTTTCAAATTATTCCTAGGCATTTTTGATTTTTCATGTGCAGTTCTTTATTGTTTTAGAAGTTGTTTAATGTAGATTAGGAATTTATAGATCTTTTGATAGAAAAAGTAAATGTTCTCTATTTTTTGGTACAATTGAGGATTTTCTATTCAATTTGGTCAAATTTCTTGTCAAAGGTCCATAATTACATCAATTCTTGTTTGTTTTTCCAATTGGGACGTGAATAATAAAATTACTCAATAAAGCCTTTGTAGTAATTATCATATGTACTTATCTTTGGTTAGTTGATGAATTGGATTTCATATTTTTTTATCTTAATTACAGCAAACACGTTTTTCAAATAGTTTTTTGTTCTGATTGTTTAGCCAAATTGTGAAATTCGCTATTCCAGTACTTTCAAACACCGTTTGCCTTTAATGTCTATCCATTTTATTTTTATTTAAAAATTTCATGTTGCTTAACATATATCTTCTCTGTTGTTGTCTTTAGTTCTTCCCTTTTCGTCTTTATCTCTTTTCAAGAACTAGTGTAATCCAAAATTTCATTTCTTCTTGTTTGACATTATATTTTAATGTGTAGTGAGCTGATCATATTTTTATGTTTAGTGCACATTGTTGAGGAGGGAAATTACAACATACCCCTGTAATCCCACAAGTAGTGAGGGAGAAATTATTTTTGAAAAAAAGAAAACATGTTTTCTACTTGAGGTGTGAGTAATATTGTATAAGAAAAGGAATTGAAATTATCCTACATCAAATCTTTTCTGATTTATCGAATCATACTAATTAGTGGAGATTTTTTCTGTTCAACTTTAAACTTAGAGGAATTAGTATTCTTTAGATGATAGATAATGGATGTGTGGTTATTCATGATTTACTAAACTTGTACAAATAAATTCTATTCAGGAGCACATTGTACAGACTGGCTACGGGTCTGTGTCTGTTATAGTTTATGGAGATCAAGAGAAGCCACCACTGATAACTTATCCAGATTTAGCTCTGAATCGTAAGTGAGGGTTTGTGTTCTTATGTTCCATATTTTCCATTTCAGGATGTTGTTTATGTGCTATCAGATTGCTTATATTATTGCTTGTTTGTTGTTGATCATTATAGCTATAATATTCTACGTTCAAACACTCTTTTTGTAGATATGTCATGTTTCCAAGGATTGTTCTTCTGTCCGGAAGCAGCTTCATTGCTGCTCCATAACTTTTGCATTTACCACATAAGTCCTCCGGGGCATGAGGTCTGTGAATTGGACAACTTGTTTCCATTAATGTAAATTTTATTTTGGTTTTGGCTCTCCAAGTTCCATTAGAATAGACTCAATATATCTCCATTACTCATAGTGTTATCTAATTTCCACAAGAGTTCTATAGTTGGGAGCTGCAGCAATTTGTCCAGAGGAGCATCTACCTTCAGTGGATGATTTGGCAGATCAAATAGTTGAGGTTCTTAACTATTTTGGGTAATTTCTCTGGCTTCAGTTATGCTATATATTCAACTATGATTGTACAAGGATAACAAATGTTCTTTCTTTTCTTGTAACTTGTGAGAGATCTATGTCTGCTTTTTTTTTAGGCCTTTCTTGATAACATTTTTTAAGCAAGGACTCTTTCAGGGAAAATAAAAGAGGAATTCTTTTAAGCAATACTTCATACTATTTTCAGGCTATGGTCAGTAATGTGTATGGGAGTAACAGCCGGTGCTTATATACTCACCTTATTCGCGGTAATTTTGTTTTTCAAAATAGACTATATCATACTCCTCTTATTGGTCGATCCCCTATTTTACTAACCTGTATCTTATATTGTAGATAAAACATAGGGAACGTGTTCTTGGTTTGATTCTTGTTTCCCCTGTATGCAAAGCACCTTCTTGGAGTGAATGGTTTTATAATAAGGTCATATTTCATTTCTTTTTTTTACTATTTTTCAAATGAGAAGAAAATAAGATTCATAGAAGTTGAGAAAATTATTCATCTGTAGGTCATGTCGAATTTACTTTACTTCTATGGAATGTGTGGTCTGCTGAAAGACTTTTTACTATATCGCTACTTTAGCAAGGTACCAGTTGTGTTCTATTATTTATTTTATCTGCTTTATGTCTATTTTCTTTTTGTGGTAATCAGATTGAATAAAGAGGCTGCTTTAATTATTTCAGGAGGTTCGAGGCTCTACAGAAGTTCCAGAATCAGATATAGCTCAAGCATGCAGAAGAGTAAGTGCCTCATATCTCTGGTAGTTAGTTTGTAAATGTTAGTCAATTCTAGTCTTTTTCTACCTTCTTTAGGTTATTGCGTTGCTTATCTTAATTTTTCTTTTACTATTGTATTTGGTGTTTTTTTTAATCTTTTTAGTTGCTAGATGAGAGGCAGAGCATAAACATTTTACGGTTTCTACAAGCTATGGACGGGTGGGAAACTTGATCTCACTACATGAAATGTAGATAGCAATATATTGTTTTCGAATAGTCACACAGTTAAACCTCCCTAAGCTGATTTTGTACATGAGCAGGAGACCAGATATCACACAAGGATTGAACAAACTACAATGCCGAACCCTTATATTTGTTGGTGATAGTTCTCCTTTTCATTCAGAGGCACTTCACATGACTGCTAAATTGGACAGACGATTCAGTGCTTTAGTGGAGGTATGCCTGACTTTCACCTTAATTAATCTTTAACAACAAACTATGCTCATACTATGGAGTTATGTATGGCTAGCTAATTTTCATTTCTATGATGTTTTGGCAGTTAGGCAAGAAGTTGTTTGTAGTGTATAGCTTAATAAAATGATGTGCATGGTCATAAGAATACGCAGAAGTTTCATGATTGAAGTTATGTGTACCTATTTAATAATATGTTATTTTTAAAAATCTGATCTATAAGTTAGCATATAAATTGGATCTTGTGTTGATTTGTACATCTTATGTATTATCGTACATTAATTAAATGCTGAATAATATAGGAAATTGTGTTATTGACGAAAGGTATTGGATTGTTATTGCAATTTGCAGGTAGAGGAATGTGGATCAATCGTGACAGAAGAACAGCCACATGCAATGTTGATACCAATGGAGTATTTCCTCATGGGATATGGACTATACAGACCTAACCAGTTCAGTGGCAGCCCAAGGAGCCCTCTTAGTCCATCTTGTATTTCCCCTGAGCTTCTCTCTCCGGAGAGCATGGGTCTAAAACTGAAACCTATCAAGACCCGAATTGAATCCAAAGTCCCTGGTGCACAATGATAATGTTAGTCTATTTAGTTCAATTTGATTTGTGTATTATATTGAAAAGATAAAGAAATCCCTCTTAAGTTTAGATTGTTTCTTTTGGATTTTGTTGCAACTTGGAGGTGAGCAGGCAAGGTATATATTTATAAATGAGCTATAGGTAAGAAGTTGAAATTCTTTTATGGACATATATAGGGAGGGAGGAAAAAATTGTGGATTCATTTATTAGTAGGCAGTGAAAAAAGGGGCATTAAACATGTTCCCACTTTCAGTTGTATTTGTAAATTGGAGAAAAAGACGTTTATTTATGAAGCATGACAAATGCTGAATAAGACAACAATTGAGCTGGTTGTTATTAATTCTAGATTTTTAAATTCATGACCATCCTCGTGCACCTCTCCCCCCCCCCACTACTTCACACCCTTTAACCGATACCAAAGAAATTATACTCCCTCCCAATTTTTGTGTCATATTTTAGTTTTTATTTTGTCACAGAAAATATTTATCATTTATATAAAAGTAAAATTTTGTTTATAATAATAAAGTATTTATTTAAAATTAATCTTTCTATTCAAAATGTTGTGTCTATTGAAATTAGACGCAATAACATAACAAAAAAAAGAAAAAGTATCAACAATTGGCACTAGTTTGACAAAAGCAGAGGTCTGGTTATCATGGATGCTTTGGGGTCTGCCAAAAAAATACTTTCCATTTTATTTCCCTTCTCTTCAATCCGTGTCATGGCTCATGTCCTTCCAAACTATTGGAATGAGAGAATATGGATCTACCATCATACATAAAATCCAATTACATTTTTTACAATTTTATTTAGGCTAAATAATTAATTTAAACTTCACAAAATTAAATAGAGACTCATATACTACATACAAAATTAGGACATCTAAGTACCATCTCTATAAACACTTTCGAATTTTGACTAATTAACCAACATAACAAGACTTTTTAAAGTATAGTATTCTGTTTTTTTAATTTTTATGTGTACTAAAAATACTTGTTTGAAAATAGTAGTCAATTTAAACAATCAAGAGAGGATTTATTATCCCAAGTCTAAATACATTTAAGTTTCAGATATTTGAAACTTGAGACATTTACACTAAATAATAATGCTAAAACTACCCTTCTACTATATTAAAAGAATATACAGTCGCTAGTAATATAAACCTAACTTTAGAGTCAGGGTCGATCTCTTAGGGACAAAAATGTTAGATTCTAACCTCGAAGCTATTAATTGAACAAGGTAATTGTAATCTCTATGAGAAATAATTTGGAATTATACTAAATTATTACTAATTCACAAGGTTGAACAATGAAAATATAATCAATGGATGAAAGTATATCAAGGGTGTGCATATTTGAATATGATTCCAATGAATGGGTCTCAATTATTGAATTTAGGGGTAAATTTGTTTGTGGGTATGTTAAATAGCTAGTAACCACAATCATGATTAAGTCAATTGTGATGTATTAATGTGAATCAATTAAGACTTCACACGCAATTTACACAAGAATTAAAGGAACTTATGTAAATTAATAGCTAAAAGATTCAAAATCTTAGTCAGTTGAATTATATTACGACATTCAACACAAAATGCATTATCCGCAACTATCATGCAATCCTTCAAATACCAAGAGATCTAAATATAAATCTAAGTTTGCAATCTCAGATTAACAATTATAATTGAAGGAAAATGTAATGCCTTGATAAATTAACATAAAAACATCCAATAAATCAAAGACTCATTACAAAAATTAATATCCAACTACATTCCACACAAGCAACATTGTGGTTTAAGCCAGTCATGTTGAAATTAAGAATAGAGTTTGTCATGACCCAAGCCTAGGTCCTAGACGTGACATGGGGAATAGGAAGTCCGAAGGTAACCCAAACAAGCCTCTTAGCATATCATTTGCACATCTTTGATTTCGCATAAATATTAAAAGATAAATAAGCACATAGCAAATAATTTTTAAGGGAAGCAGGGCTTTGGACTCATGCTATGGGGATGTTATAGGGAAGAGGATAAATATAAATCACATAGCAAATAAGTCTAAGGCGTGGGTAAGTATGACTCATGCTATGGGGATATTTAG
Source organism: Solanum clarkiae (assembly GCA_011800125.2). Classification (NCBI taxonomy): domain Eukaryota; kingdom Viridiplantae; phylum Streptophyta; class Magnoliopsida; order Solanales; family Solanaceae; genus Solanum; species Solanum clarkiae. Next base: position 9,069,317 of record JAABOM020000101.1, read on the forward strand.
GGACTTGGGACTTTTATCACTTTTCATCACTATCGATAGCGTCAACTAGTATCACATAAGGGATAGGGTCTACGGGATAAGTTTCCATGAAATCTCAATATAAAATTATAGGTACATAGCGTAGTATCCAACAATACCTCTAAGCATGAATAGGACAGGGGTCGAAATATTTTCAAGGCTCACCCTCAAACTAGAAAATAAAGTAGAATAAAGTCTCAACATGAGTAAGATAGAAACGGATATTGTCCCTGGACTAGAGGACTCACCAACTCTCTTCTTTCAATGATCCAAAGCTAACCACGTGGAGGATATCAATGAGTGTCGGTCCCTGCATGGTTAAATCATGCAGGCATAGAAATATGCATCAGTACTTGAAATGTACTGGCATGTAGGTATGCGATGCATGACATGAAAATAAATAATGAAATGATTCATGCTAAGTCTTATGTTAAAAATGATACATTTACAAAGGCATTAGAAGCCGTAATCAAGCTAATATTATTTAAACATAGAGGACAATTTTAGAAAGTATATAGTAGGATGCATAGATAAACATAATCGAGAATAAATAAATTAATAAACTTAAAATATACATATCAGTGATCATTTGCATTTTATTCTCACCATAGAATATGGAATAATGCACATAAGAAATAAAGAACTTACCCTTACTTGAATGCATGATAGGTCACATAAACTTAAATTAGTGAGAAATACATGATTTCATACATAATTAAAGTATTAATATTCTTTGGTAAACAATACATCACTTTACATAAAAAACTATTTTATTATGCAAGGTACATTGGTAATCATAATGGAGACCACCTTACACACTTGTAGACATCATCATGTACCTTTAGGGGAAAATACCATTTGAACTTGTGAAAAAATGAATCATAGAAACTTTAAATCACCTTTGGACATAACATAAAGGAACCATTTAATTTATCATAAAAGGACCTCTTGGGGACATGAGGAGAACCTGGACATATGTGATAAAATCATTTGAATTCGTAAAGTGATGAGTTATATGAATTCTAAACACCATCAATAGTAGTAAGCATATTTGGACATAATAAGAAGGGACCATCATAAATCATCATAAGAGAATATCTTGGGGAATTGAGGGAAATATGAGCATATATAGGATAATCATGGATCAAGAGTGACATATAACATAAAGCTTTGGGGACTTAATAAAAGATAGTGAGAGAGACCGTAACCAACATAAATTATGTGAGCTAATCCATGAAGTCCCGATATTTTCCCTATACCTGAAGAAAGGTGAAAGTCATTGATCACGCTCAAATAATACCTCTCACTTTGAGGATAAAGCGATCGTTATCAAATATAAAACCTAACCACAGGTTCGGGTCGAATCCCAAGGGAATACAGAGCTTTGCCACATTGATTAACCAACAATCATTTCAAGCATCAAATAACTCTACTCCCAAGAAAGGAGTTTTGCAATGGATTGTAGTAAAATAAAACTATACTAAGAAAACGTGGAGACAATCAAATTGGAGAGCAACATGGGAAATTATGTTCCCCATGATTCACTAATTCAAACACCCCAGATAACACAATCCAAATTGGGACATTGCATGCAGGATGATAACTTAAGTTCTTCCAATCCTTGGGCAAAGGCAAAGGCAAAGGTCGTATTTCACTATGGCGCTTGGCTGACTACTAAAGTGTGCTAACTAACCATTACCTATTGTCTCAGTCAACCTCTCTTTGGCCGGGTTTGATTGTTTAGACAAGAACACATCAATCGAATTCTGTCATTTATTTCATTTTCCTATTCATCACTACCTTGATCGATATCATGACACTAGGCAGGGTTTAATTTTGGCCATCATTAAACAACAAGAAAAATGAAGGAAAATGGATAATACATGAAAATACCCAAATCAAAAAGTACAATAATCTGAGTTATTAAGCCAGCTACTCATGGTTCCTACAACCTCAAGTTGTGGGTTTAGCCACTGAAACGACCTCAAAAAGTACCCAAAAATGTGCCTCGAAAATGCCCATAATCATAATTTCTATATATCTCAAAATCCGCATGTGTTATCGATAATCCAACTTCATAGTCTTGACCAGGGGGCAAAATTGAGTGAAAAATGAGTCTAACCCCGATTTTTGAGCAATCGTAGCAAAATTTAATTTTTTCAAGTTTTCACAAAACTGTGGGGGTGCGCGATGGTATCGCGATGCGGACCCATCACTGACCTATGTATTTTGTCGCCAGTTTTCTTCTTCGGTCCAAGGCTTTTGGGTCTTGGGCCTAAGCCTTCCGATATGTAAAAACACCTATACTTACCCATATTTCAGCATCATATCGTACAAGATATTCCTCATCACTCTCTCAAACACTTAGAAAAATATTTCACTCAAAATTTAAGTGCCAAATATCATTAAAGATCTAAGGATCTCATTCAAGCTTCAAGTTCTCATCTCAATCTTCATCAAGGAATTCTCCAAAGTTGAGGTATTTAGGTTTCAACTATTGGGTCCTTTCACTCATAGTGCCCAAGCTTTCTTTTTACATAAATTGCATGTTTTTAAGTTGATTTACTTATATGTCTTACTTATTATGAATTTGGCTATGCAGTAAGTTGGGGTTTCATAGAAGTGTGACTGTTTAAGCATGTGTTGAGCTATGAATCTATTATCAATCTTGAGATTTGATAAAGGATTTTGATGTATATTGCATGAAGGTATTACAAAGTATTGGTGGGTGGATTTACTTCAAGTTTTCTTGCATGATTTAACTCCTGAACTGCATGGTTTTACACTAGCATTATACATCCACCAAGTATTTGATAAAATGTCTGATTTTGGATTCTTAAGCTATTTATGATCTATTGTATGACCTATGACTTGAATGACTTTATGATGATGAAAGGAAGGTATATATGTATTGATTTCATGAAAAATATCTATTATGGTGTGAGTTGACTACCTAGTTGAGGAGGGGTAAATTTTCTCAACCATCTTGATGGGGGTGGTATGCCCATTAACCAATTGAGGGGTTGATACCTCAATCACTTTAGATTTGGGGGCGGGGGGAGTCATGCCCATCAACCAATTGGGGTGTTGATTCCTCAATTACTTTTGATGAGGGGTGGTCATGCCCATCAACCAATTGGGTGATTGATTCCTCAATCACTTAGGATGAGGGTGGTCATGTCGGCAACAAATTAAGGAGTTAATACGTCAATCACCATAGATGGTAGGGTGTAGCAACCATCAACCAATTGAGGGGTCTACCTTGGACTCCAAGTACTAAGTTTGTTTGGTTTATAATGATGGTCATTTCTCACATATGTACTATATTTCTACATAAGCATGTTTTACTTCAAGCATTGGTCATGCGTGTTACGTTACTGATATACTATCTCTTGCTTATGATTATGCATTTTGATTATGTTGCCTATCTATTGTTGGGTTGCATCCTGCATACTTAGTATATTCAAATGCACTAACGCATACTATATTCCTACATGATGTTACCATGTAGGAATCGGGGATCCTCATGATCATCCTCATCCTCCCCGTGGCTAGTACTATCTTCTCAAAGCAAGTTTGGTGAGTCATCAACTCCAGGGATGATATCTCTTATTTGTATGCTACGTAAAGACTATTATTATCTAATTATATGCTTTTGACTATGAGGGTGAGCCCGGAAAGTTGTCTTGGCCTCCGGTCCTATCTATGTATTAGAGGTGTTGTTGGAACCTTATGAAATGCTAATGCTATGCTATTGGCTTGTTATGTTCCTATGGTTTCGAGGATGTCCCTTAGCCCCGTATTCCCTCTTTTACTATCTTTTATTGTTGTTTTATTGCTTCCGTGACCAAGAATGTGTAATGATATACTAAGAGGCTTGTTTGGGGTCCTTTCGGGTTCGATTCCCCATTCTCTTGTCATGTCTAGGCCCTAGACTTGGGTCGTGACAACCACTCATGGCTTGGGCACACAAATCAACAATGAAATTAGAAGACATGGAAAATCTCTTACCCAAGAAAAACGAAGAACAATGAAACCCTCTTTGAAATTAGAAGCACAAGCTTGAATGATGAAATAAATCCACAAGTGAATCTAAATCCCCAAATTTGAGTCTCAAAAAACAACCCAAGAAATTCTCTCTAAAACCCTGTGCTATGAACAATATTCTAAGAACAATGTAAACCTCTCTCAAAAACTACTCCTAAAACCCTAACTTATACTATTTACAAAAAGGTTGTTAAAAGAATTAGAAAAATCTAGTTAGTGTCTGCTACGGTTCGTAGAGTGATCTTTGAGCCGTAATCGAACTTTCATGGTCAACACTTGACATTTTGGACTTGACTGCTATGATACACATCTACAAGTCATAGTCTGGTCTATAACTCGTAGTGCCTTCTCGTAGTCCACTCTTGCATTTCTTGGTCCAATTTGAATCAACACTGTTAATTGCTACGAGGTCCCCTTCTATGAGTTGTAGAGAGGACTACGACTTGTACCTTGAGCTCATATGGCTAAACTTCAAATTCTCATATTTTCATTTTGGAAATTGTTAATTGCTACGAGCACCTATGACTCATAGTTTGGGCTACAACTCGTAGGATGGCTCGTAGTTCCTCAAAAATCAATAAAATCTGTAACTTTTCCCAAAATCAAGCCAACTTGTATTTTCTGCAAAAATAAACACAAAAACACATAAAAATCATAAAAAATTACATTTAAAACACATAAAATCCCATCTTTTAGGCACAAATATGTTATATTTTGATAGCATATCAACACCCTTAACTTAGAATTGTTACTTGTCCTCAAACGACAGCACGATCTAGATAAATAACATACCAATACCTATTAACTCAGTGGCATATACCATACTCAATTTCAACTTAGGTACATATAATAGCCTTGTCAGAACATGATCTTGTAGCTAATAAATAAACCACTGTACATTGATGCATTCGACAATCCAACTATGACAAGTTAAGGAGTATCAATAATCCACATTCACTGAATAAGTCAAATGCTAATGATGCAATGCATATGCCCTCATAGAAAAGAAGTCCCTTTTTAAACACTTGATATGATTTCAAAAGATACTCATGGGACTGTGCAAGTATATTCACTCTCACAAATGAGATTCATGCATAATAACCAATACCATAGGCTTGCCCATATACTCACAACTCGGACTGTTGACTAATTGAATTAGGATCCCTTTAGGACTTCAGGCTTATAATGTAGGGTCATGGGGCTTTGGTATGGCATTTGGGCAATTAGTGACTAAAGGTCATCCTTAAACTATGCTTTTCGAACTTTCACCTTAACAACTCAATCATTCTCAGTTTGTCCTCCCTTATTCTTCATTTTCAAATTTTCTGGATATTTTCTCTTCATTTTTCAGCTTGTGCCTCATTTTCGAACTAATTTTGCTTTTTTTTTTTCATTCTAAGGCATCTTTTTCTCTTTTTCTCTTACTCGGTACATGACTTTCTATTCTTTCTTTTATTCCCAACTCATTCACCTTACTTTTACTATTACACCATAACATAGGCCACCATCAACTTAGACTTTTAGCCTGAGGTGAAGTACACAATATTCAATCCCCAAACCAGGGCCACTTTTGGTTGCCACCCTCAACTTATGCTTTTTTCCTCCATCAAAGTTCACAATGTTTAAGGATAGACCAAGGCCAAAATCAAGGTATTTCACTGGATAAGTTAGGCTAGCTAGGTATTAAGAAAGAAAAGGGTACATGTAAGGCTCAAACATTTGGACAAGGGATAAACTCTTTCATTCGGTTGGTCATATAGGCAAAAGTGGACTAAATTAAAGAACTAGGGCCTAAGATCCCTTCCTAATCCATACAATCTATAGTCCAACTCAAAGTAATGAGCAAGTTCTGAATTAGTACACAATGTATGAACACAACAAAATTAGCTCACACACAACATGGCTTTGCATACTGATTACGCTCAAACAGTACCTCTCACTTTGAGGATAAAGTGATCATTGTCAAATATAAAATCTAACTATAGGTTAGGGTCAAATTCCAAAAGAATATGGGGGTTTTCCACACAGTTAACTCTATTCTCAATTAAAAGGGGGAGAGGGGGGGTTTAAAATGACTTATAAGAAACTAAAACTATACTAACAAAGCGAAGAGACAATCAAATTGAAGAGCAACTTGAAAAATTGTGTTCGCCATGGTTCACTAACTCAAACACCCCGGATAATACTATCTAAATTGGGACATTACATGCAGGATGGTAAGTTAGGTTCTTCTAACCCTTGGGCAAAGGTGAAGGTCGAATTTCACTATGGAGCTTGGCCCGGCTACCATAGTGTGCCAACTAACCATTACCTATTGTCCCAGTCAACCTCTCCTTGGTCGGATTTTATTGATTAGATGAGAATACATTAATCAAATTTTGTCACCCATTTCCTTTTTGTATTAATCACTACCTTGGTCGGGATTATGACATTAGGCGGGATTTAATGTTTTCCACCATTAAACAACAAGCAAAACGAAGGAAAATGGATAATACATACAAATACCCAACTCGAGAGGTGCAAATAATCCGGGTTAGTAAGTTAGCTACTCATGGTTCCCACAACCCCCTGTTGTGGGGGTTTAGTAGCTTGGGAAACAACACAAACAATGAATAACATAAACATAGTTGAGTAATTACCCAAGAAAAATAAAGAACAATAAACAACCTTGAGTTTGAATTTACAAGCATGGAAGATGAAGTTGAATTACAGGTGATTCTAATCCCCAAATTGACTCTTTAAGATAAACCCCTAGTTTTCTACTCTAAACCTTAAAGATTCTCTCTACAAAATATTTTATGTTGTGTAAAATCTGATTATCCTCTACTAAAAATCCTAACTTATACTATTTATACTATTTACAAAAAGGTCCTTAAAATAAATTAAAAAATCTTGTCGGCAGCAGTTATGGCTCGTAGGTATGACTTGTAGGATGACCTGCGAGTCGTAATCGGACTTTCGTAGTCAACACTTAGCATTTTGGACTTGACTGCTACGATCTATACTACGAGTCATTGTCGGGTCCACGACTCGTAATGCCTTCTCGTTATATATGCTTACAGTTCTTTATCGAATTTTAATCAACACTGTTAATCACTATGAGGTCCTCTTCTACGGTTGTAGTGAGGACTATGAACCGTACCCTGGGCTCGTATGGCTGAACTTCAATTTCTTAGATTTTAATTTTGGAAATTGTTAATCACTACGGTCATCCCCTAAGACTTTTAGCTTGTGCTACGATTCGTAGTGGGTCTCATAGGTCCTTAAATTTAAAAAAATACTGCTACTTTTCCCTAAAATCAAGCCATTTTCTGCAAAAATACACATAAAACACATAAAAATCATAAAAAGTTGTATTGAGAATGCACAAAATCCCTTGTTTAGGCACTAAATGTATTGTATCTTGACAGCACATCAACACCCTCAACTTAGAATTGTTGCTTGTCTTCAAGTGACGACTCAATCGAGATAGATAATGAGCAATACATAGCAATCATCCTCCTAGTAAATACTTCACTCAATCTCAACTCAGGTATCCATACTAGCACTTTCAAAATATGGTCATATAGCTATCAAGCAAACCAAGGCACATTGATGCATTTGACAATCCAAATATGACAAGTTAAGGCGTATCAAGAATCCACAATCACTGAACAAGTCATATGCTAACCATGCATTACAAATGCTCACAGAAAAGAAGTTCCCCTTTTTCACTCAATAAACCCTCAAAGTAGATTAAGGGACTACGGAAGCATACCCACTCTCATAAATAAGATTCATGCATGATGACCAATACCATAGGCTTACCCATACACTCACAACCCGAATTGTTGACTAATTGGATTATGATCACTTTAGGACTTCATAGGCTTGTAACGTAGATTCATGGGAATTTGGTTTGGCATTTTGGGCAATTAGTGACTAAAGGATAACCTTGAACAATATTTTTCAACACTTTCACCTTAACAACTCAATTATTCTTAAATAGTTCTCCCTTACTGCTCATTCTCAAGCTTTTCGGGTATTTTCTTTTCATTTTTCAGCTTGTGTATTATTTTTCAACTCATTTTGCTTTTTCAACTCATATTACGGCATCTTGTTTTCTCTTTTTTTCTTACCCGGTACATTAATTTCCATTCTTTCTTCTATTCGCAACTAATCATATCATTTTTGCTATTATAACACAATATAGGCCGCCCTCCACTTAGGTTTTTTACTTGAGGTGAAGTACATAATATGCAATCCCCAAACCAGAGCTACTTTTTGTAGCCACCCTCAACTTAGGCTTTTTTCCTAAATCAAGGTTTATAATATTCAAGGATAGACCAGGGCTAATATCAAGGTATTTCACTAAATAAGGTTATGCTAACTAGGTATTAAGAAAGAACAGGTTCATGTGAGGTTCATACATTTGGAACAAGGGGCAAAATCTTTTATTTGGTGGGTCATTTGGGCAATAATGGACTTAACTAAAGAACAATGGACTAAGATCCCTTCCTAATCCACACAGTCTCCAGTCCAACTCAGAGTAATAAGGAAAGTTTTGAATTAGTAAACAATGCATGAACACAATAACATTCAACTCACACATACATGGCATTGCATACATTGCCAACACAGATGGACAGATCATGCTTCAAGTATCAACTTGACTTCACTTAATCAGAACAAACATTGCCAAACCATTCACATATGCAAGATTGCAACAATAACTATAAATCGCCAAACATTTTGTGGGTACCTGTTTTCCAAAACATTTCATAAAAACTATTCAAAACCATGTACATGCCAAAAGTAATCACCATATATCAGCAAATTATCCAAAATACCTAAAAACATGCCAGTTCAATATAAAAATAAAATCATCCACAAGGCAAAAGAAATGTGGCAAGATAACCTTGGGATATCAAAACTAGGATAGTTATGGATTAAAAGCTACTCAAACTTCACCTTAATCCATAACTACCCATACCCCCACCAAAGAAAGTACTTTGTGCTCAAAGTATATAAAAAACTAAATAAATATTGGGGTCGAAATATCAAACATCAAAAGGTGCTCAAGCATTGGGATTTATCTGGTCATGGGTAGCTCCCTCCTCCGGGATGGTTTGACTGCAGCTATGCTAGATAAGGCAACTCTGTGCAATCTCTTAAGCTCTAGAGCTCTCCTCTTCTCCTCCTCCTCTTCTCTCAATCGCTGCAAGACGATCTCCATGAGCTGCTCCTCCAGTTCTTAATTCTCCTCAGAGGTCCTCTGCATCAGTCTCCTCTATTAGCCTCTTCCCAGGAGCACGTGCCGGATCATCCGAAGAAAATAGATCAATCATATCTTCATCCACAGGTGCTTGCTCCGGAGCTGTGATTGGGATTGTTAGTGATGCAATCAAGTCAGCCTTAAACTTAGCCAAGTCCTGCTGAAAGGTGGTCATATCGACAGACTGGGTCCCATCAAGTCTCTTCTACACTCTGCCCTCAAAAGCATCAACCCGGGCATCCATCGTAACTATCCTCTTGTCCATAACTGGGAGGGTGAATGTTTTGGATCTCTCGTCCGATGCCTGAACTGTATGTCAGACCCAGAACATAATCTGCTGCATCAACTAAGCTAGCTGGGCCTCTATCCTGGATAGCCTGTGAACCACAACCTGAAAAGCAATAATAGACATAATAGATAAGTTTGCAAAAGGAACTTGAGGTGTAGATGACTCTGGTGTAGGTGCAGATGTGGAGGGACCCGCCTCGATGTCAGTTGTTGAAGGTTGCTCTGGTACAGCTGGAGTAGTGGCTCAGGAGGAAATGGCTCAAGAATGGAATGAGGTGCTGCTTGTTGGAGAGCCATCAAATTCTCATCAGCCTTGATCAAGCTGGGATCCATGGTGTGAAGGGCCTTGATGTGTGGATCAAAATGGAGAGAGACTCGCACCCCAGCCTCAATGCATAACTTATGGATCAGGATCGGAAAGGGAATGCACGTGTTCCTCCAGAGTGCTGACTCATGAATCTGCTCGGGTATCACACGGGCCCAATCAATATCATAACCAGCTAAGATGCTGGCTAGTAAGACCGTTTGCTCTAATGTGATGACATTATCAATGAAGGTGGGTCGGATGCAACCCCGGATGATAGCCCACCAAAATTTGGTGGAGAAGGAGTGAAACTGTTCGAAAATATGCCTTGAAAATGCCCATAATCGTAATTTTTATATATCTCAAAATCTGTATGTGATATCGTAATTTGACTTCATATTCTTGATGAGGTGGCAAAATTGAATGAAAAATGGGTATAACCCCAATTTTTGAGCAACCATAGCAAAATTTGATTTTTTTCAAGTTTGCGCAAGACAGTAGGGGTGAACGTTGGCTCCGCAACGCGGAGCCATAGTGGAGCAGTGTATTTTGTTGCCAGTGTTCTTATTGCAGCCTAAGGCTTTGCGATCTTTGTCCTAAGCCTTCCTATGCATAAAAACACCTATACATAGTCAACTTCATATCATACAAACATTCCCCAAAACTCTCTCAAATATTTAGACAAATATTTCACCCAAATTCTAGTGTCCCAAACTCATTTCGGATCTCAAGGATTTCATTTAAGCTTCAAGTTCTCATTAAAATCTTCATCAAGGAAATCTGCAAAGTTGAGGTTTGTAGGTTTCAACCACTGGATCTTTTCACTCATGGTGCCTAATCTTCCTTTTAAAGTGCATGGTTTCAAGTTAGATTATCAATGGGTATCTCTTACTATGAAAGTTGATTATAAACTATATTGGGGTTTCATAAAATATGACTGTTTAAGCATGTTTTGAGCTATAAATCTATGATCCATTATATGATTTGATGAAGGATTTTGATGTACCTTGCATGAGGGTATTACCAAGTGTTGGTGGGTGGTTTTACATTGATTTTTCTCACATGATTTCACTCTTGAATTGCATGATTTTGTACTAGCATTACACGCCCGTGAAATGTTTGATAAAATGTCCGATTATAGAATCTTAAGATATTGAAGGTCTAATGCAGGACATATGAGTTAAGTGACTTAATGATGATGAAAGAAGTGTGTGTTTGTGTTGATCTCGTGAAAAGTATCTATAATGTTGTAAGTTGACCACACCTAGTTGAGGATGTGCTATGCCTCAACCACTATGATGGGGGGTGGTATGCCATCTACCAATTGAGGGAGGAAGGGGGGTATATTCCTCAATCACTTTGATGGGGTGTTCATTCTCATTTATCATTTTGAGGGGTATGTACCTTGACCACTATGATGGGTGGTGGTGGTATGCCCATCTACCAATTGAGGGTAAATTTCTCAATCACTTTCCAAGGGGTGGTCATACCTTAGATTCCAAGTACTAGTTTATTTGGTCTATAAAGGTGGTCTCTTCCTACATATGTAATATGTTCTATATAATCATGTTTTACTTCAAGCATCATTCATGCATGTCGTATTACTATTATGCTCATTCATTACCTAATTAAGCATTTCGATATGTCGCTTATATCTTGTTGCATTGCTTCCTACATACTTAGTACATTCAAACATACTAACACATGTTGTATACTTACATGATGTTACCATGTAAGAACCGGATCCCCACGTGATCATCGTCGTCCTCCACATGGCTAGTACTATCTTAGAAGTAAGTTTGGTGAGTCCTCAACTCCAAGTACGATATCTATTGATCTTATGTTATGCAAAGACTATCTTTCTTTTGAATGCTTTTGACTTTGAGGGTGAGCCTGGTAAGTGTCTTGGCGCTGGCTAAATTCTAAGTTTAAGGTGTTGTTGGACAAGTAGTGCAATGATGCTTTGAGCTATGGCTTCTCTTGACTCTTGAATATATTTTATTCTATGAAAGACTTTCCCTTAGTCCCTTATCCTTACTTTATGCCCTCTTGATGTTGTTTTCTTTCTTCTGTGACCTGGACCCCATTTGTCATGTCATGTCCAGGCCCTAGGCTTGGGTCGTGACAAGGAGAAAGTTGACTTCACGATAGGCTCTATGGGTGTAGTGACCCACGTAGGCTCGGGGCCACTCTCTGTTATCTGACTGGCCACCCATCTCAAGAGCTCTGTCCTCTGGTCCACATTCTTCCCAACCACATCCCATCTCATCTTGTCAATCCGGCTGTTATACTCGGCTTTGGACTGCGGCACTCTGTAAGTAGGCCCAAACTGTACTCGACGGATGGTTTCCTCTAAAATGTTCACCCGCTGGCCTCGAATTAGAACCTCTCTCAACCGTGGCTGATTAAGGGCTTTCTGCCCTTTTAGAAGATCCCATAGAATAGTAGCGGTGCACGCAACATAGAACTCCCATACTAGAAGTGGGATGTACTTTCCCAGCTTTGTTGTCAGCCACCTGAGACCATGCCTGTCTATCTCAACCTCCAAAGCAAGGACATGACTCAGACCGGAATCAACTAGTCGGGGCTCCTCATAGAATGGTCGCACGGACATCCCCTACCCCTTAGTCTCCAGCCCCTGCCTGTAGATAACCTCCATGACCATGATCCCCCATCGATGTTGCTGAGGATTATCAGCAGAAATAGATGGGTCAACTGAGGACTGGGCTGCTCCTCTGCCCTGGAGCATGTCATCTGACTCGAACCAATCTACGCTTCCTTCCTTGTTAAACTGGGAGGTACTCCCAACTTCCATCGGAGTCTGGGTAGTCTAAGCTCCAGTTTGAGGCCTCTGAGACTCGGGGTCAATCCGGATATTTGGTTCTTCATTAGACCCATTAGAACACTTGCTACCTGAGTCCTCATCTCTTAGCCTCCTGTTGAAGGCCTGGATAGCCGCATTTCTATTCTTGGGAGCCATTGTACCTGAAATATTCATCACAAACTAAAATTAGCCCCAAATAACCTGAACAAATAACAAAAATAGATAAAAGAATATAAATAAAAAACAAAAAAAGGAAAACACTCAAAAAAGGTCAACACTGCATCAGTTGCAGGTTGCAGGTTGCAGGTACAAGACCTTGGTACGACTCGTAGTTTTGGAAACTACGAGTCGTACTGTGGCCTCGTAGGCCACAGGTTCCTAGCAAAAGTTTATACTAAACTCAGGTACGAGGCTCAGTTACGACTCGTAGCCGTGATTACGGGTCGTAGACTGGGCTCGTACCAATTTTCAGTAAACAAACTTAATCACAAGGCACGTTCATAAGACCCCACTATGGCTCGTAGTAGACACTATGACCCGTAGGTGAGTTTCGTATAGTAAGTGTTAAAGAAACTTGGGTCACTGTTATTCCCTACGAGGGGCAACTACAACTTGTTGACCATTCTACGAGTCGTAAGAGTCCCTTATAACAGGAAACAATAGGTACCTAAAGTACCTACTACATCACCACACGAACCACAAAAGTTCAACTAAGCAATAATTTAAACAACATTGAAGCAATTTCTCAATCAACACATCAAGCACAACATGGTATGAACCCTAAACAAGTCATTCAAATCAATCACCTACCAAAAATCACATCCAACAATTCAAAATCAAATATTAACCCTCCAAAATATTCACAAACAAGTTACATCATTATTCCCCAAACATATGATACAATCACTCAAACTCATACATCAATGATCAGGGAATTCGGGTTTACAAGTCCGTCAAGAATTCACTTAAGCCACCATTTTCAACAAAATCAACATACACAATGCACAAATACATGCTAGCGTGATTCAGTCAATCAATCACTCACCACAAACCCATTTCATGCATTATATAAATACACATGACAAAACATTATCGCCAAAAACAAGCAACAAGGGTAATTTTACAACTATGGTCAATTTCAAGACACCTTAATTCTCATTTCAAATATATAAATTCTCCCCATGAGTACTCTTAATACTAATTTTAATCACAAACTCATTCAAGAATTTCAGAGGACATTATCTTTTATGGATGAAATTCAACTAAGAAACATACCTCAAGGGATGACGATGATCAATGAACAAAATGAGGAAGAAAGGAGTGAAAATCTAGGTGCCGGAGAAGTTTGCTGGAAAAGTGGTGGGTCCGCTAGAAATCCACCAGAAAATGGGTCAGAAAAGTTGGGGGGGGGGGGGATGTTTTGGGAACAATTTGGGGAGTATTAGGGTTTAATATGGGGTCAAAATGAATTTTGATCCCTTATATTCCCTTCGGGCCGATGTTTTAAAAACCACTAGTTCGGATCTACAAAACCCCGACTATGGGTCATAGCTTGGACTACGACCCATAGGTCTTGGTCTTGTAGACCACTGAAAACTTAGAAAAATTTCAGAAACATACCTGGACACTACGAACCCAATTTACGACTTGTAGCTTGGACTATGAGTCGTAAAGTTGGCTCGTAGTTGGAGTGCCAACTTTAATCATCACAGTTATCCTCTACGAAGCCGACTACGAGTCATGGTGCGTACTACGGCTCATAGGCTTGATTGTAGAGGCTGTTTCCAATGCTATTTTCTGTAAAAAAAAATTTGCACTTGTTCAATACCTGCAAACCTTGATCTCAAAATGCACCATTATCCAAACATACAATTGATTAAATATCTTAAAAGAGAAAATCAAACCACAATCATCCACTACCTAAAACTTTACACAATGAAAATAAACTTAACATAAGCAAAATCACGGAAAGTACTTGAGTTTCCTCCCAAGAAGCGTCTTGCTTAACATCGTGGCGTAACTTACTCATCTTTAGTCATCAAAATTCCTCAATAGCCCACACTTCATTTTTGAGTTCATCGTGGTGTTTCATAGACTGACGGATATCAAAAATCACCTCTGCATCATTAACCCTAAACCGGAGTTGATCAGAATCCATGTCCACCAATGCTCTTCTGGTGGCTAAGAATGGTCTTCCCATAGCAATAGGGACCTCAAAATCAACCTCACAATCAAGAATCACAAAATCCGTCGGGAAAATGAATTTATCCACTTTGACTAATACATCGTAGAGTATTCTCTCTGGTTCTTGGTTGTCCTATCCACCATCAATAACCTCATTCGTGTCGGAGTAGGTGAATTAAAATCAAGCTTTGTAAACATGGCAAGAGGCATCAAATTTATACTCACTCCCAAGTCACACAACGCTCTTGCAAACTCAACATCGCTGATGGTACAAAGAATGATAAATGCACCAGGGTCCTCCTTTTTCTGGACTAAGCATTTGGTTGTGATAACACTATAATTTTGGATCTCTTGTGAAAGCTCTTGGCTCATCGTGCACTTTTTCGTCACCAAATCCTTCATATACTTGGCATACCCGGGCATCTTCTCCAATGCCTCAAGAAGAGGAATGTTAATGGACAATTGCTTCAACATGGAAAGGAAGTGTTTGAATTCACCACCCTCCTCCTTTTGCTTGAATCTTTGGGGAAAAGGAGGGGGTTTTGGGATAGTCTTGACCTTTTCTTGCTCCTCCACCTCTTCGTTTTTCATCCCATTGTTGAGCAAGCCTTCTTCCTCATCTTCAACCTTGTCATCAATACTCTTTTCACAATCCTCATTCACAACCATTGGCATAGTGGGGGGGGGGGGAGGGCCAATGGTACTCTTCCCACTTCTCTTCATAAATGCCATGCAATGCCCCTCATTCTTTTGGTTTTGAACTGTATTGTTTGGCAAAGTACCCTTTTGGTGTTGATTCAATTGAAGGGATAGTTGACCAAATTGTTGTTCCAATTGCTTAATGGCTACCGAATGAGCCTCTATCTTTTAGTTGATACTTGAGATATCCGATTTCATTTCCTTCAAATTCTCATCCACTACAACAAAAAGAGGATTTAATGGCAATTAAAAATTATATTAACGACCATAATAATGGCCGTTATAACCTTTACCAGCCAATGAACTTTGGCCACTATATCGAGGGTCGGCAAAGGCTTTTGCAGCCATTATGGAAAATGCTAGTAAAACTATGCTCAATTGCCGCTAATACTCGCTTGATTTTGCGGCAAATAATATTGTTGCTAAATCCAATCCAAGGTAGTTAGACGTGTTCATATAGTTTCCGTATTTATAGCCGATATATTCTATTAAGTTGTCACTAAAATAAATTTATTTTAGCGGTAATTGGTTGCGACAATTAAAATGATTGCAAAATAAAGTTCAAAAAGTTTGTTATGCTCATTAATGTCCGTTTTTATAGCTGATAAATTAAACTAAATTGTCGCTAAAATGCATTAGTTTTGGCGACAATTAAGATAGTTGTTAAATCAGATTTGAAATGTCTAATTATGCTCTTCTGGTGTCCATTTCTATAGCCGGTAACTTCAATAAAATTGCCGCTAAAAATTCATATTTTTAAAGACAATACTTATATAGCAATTACAAAGGTTAGAATATCCTTGTGAAAACATTAAGCTTCCAATTTTTTTGGCTAGTAAATCAACTTAATTTGACGCTAAAAGTTGCAAGCTTTATTGAGCGATGACATTGCCATCATTAATTATGACTACATTTATTCATAAATTATACAGTTCACACTTTTGATGATAAGTATATAAGTAGTAAATCCAACAAAATTAATAGAAAAAGGAATCCTATTATAGGCAACAGAGTTTGTCAAATACTAAAATATATAAAATATTAATTCATAAAATAAAATATATCTCATAAAATCTAAACAAAGTAAGTATTAATCCAAACAACTATAATATCACAACTTGAAAAATAAACTTATACTATTTGAATGAAATACCTAATATCATTATATAACCGAACCAATAAAATAACGTCTTCAAAGAAATTCATCAATTGTTCGTCATATTGAAATATTCCATAGGAGAAAATTTCGAACATCAAATTTTATGACCTGAAATAATAAAATAAATATGTTAAAAGATGAAATATAATGGATAAAAATATCACAAGTTAGTAGTATATCCTATATCAACTTCTCTATATCATGGATAAGGTTTACATATATTCCATCATTCCCAGACCCCTTCTTGTTGGGTGTTTGGTGCTTGAGTTGTAATAGAATGGTATAAGGAAAATGAAAAAGACTTATAACACACTCTACTGCGAGATATAAGAATAATAATTCATATATATATAAGCTACAATAGCATAAAATTTTTAGGCATTTGGATCTGAGAAGTTTTTCTAGAAAAATCAAAAATATAGTACAAACAAATGTCTTGAGACACTTTCTGAATGAAAAGGTGAAGTCATCATCCAATCGCAATGCACTCAAAACCTTTAAGAACATTTTAACTATCCAAAAATGTTTTTCTCTTACACACCCTTCTTTTATCTTAAAAATTTTCAGAGAACCTTTTCCAAAAATTGTCAAACAAAGAAATATGAATAATTTCAAGCAACTTTAAAACAAACAAGAAATCATTAAACTAGTGTAAAGTAGTAACTGAGGAAAAAAGGAAGACAGAGAGTGGAGGATCTCCCCTGTCCTAGGAAAAGAACATGAGTTAGATTTGAAACAAATAAAAAAAATCTGTCACAATTATTTTTAAAAAATTTGGCTACCTCCAAGTTTTTTCTCTGTTAAAAAACTCATGGTGATTAGAGTGGAAACAAAAAATACACCACTTTATTATAGAATTTGTATTATTAATGCTCCACTAGAAAGAAATGGGACTATTTTGAGTCTAAACTCAAAGAGAGTGGACTATTTTAAGCAATAGGGGGATCCTAGACAACCAGGACAGACATACAAATTCCTGATGGGGTCAATTTTCAGTAAGATATCTAAAGAGACAATTATAGCTCCACTTTTACTAAACAAGGATTTTAGTAGAGCATGTTGACCAAAACATATCTTTCCAAACACTTGTCATGGACAAGCCATTATAAAAATCTCTTTGGGTTGAGCTCAGAAAATCAGGAGTTTCGGCATAATATTCAAGCAGACATATAACATATGATATCTATATATTGTTGTGACAAGAAGAAAACTCAATGAGGATTAACCTTTGTTCTTTGTGTGGCTGTAAGGACATAAAGGCAATCCAGAGTAGACAGGTGAAACAACAACGAGCGACTCAGTAGCTTACTTCTTCTTAGCAATGGGTAGTATCGCTAAGAACAGTACAGCAAACACAAAATAAAAGTTGAAATTGTTAAAGCCATTTCTCAAATAAACAATGGCCCTTCAGTAACATATAGATGACTTTCAACACCCCCTAAAATATTGTATACTAGCAAGTTGATAACAGAGGATGTCCACTTCTTATAGTAGTCGTAGTCAACAATAAATGAGAGAACCTAGAACAATTTGTACAAGTCGAGTCATCAGCCAGCATGTATAGGTGTTCCAGGGAGAAAAAATAGCAAGGCAGCAGCACTAAAATGGGTAAGACCCAGTTAGGTTAAGTATTTGAAATTTCAATATAGGAAGACGGACTTGTATATTGAATTTTAGCAACATGAACATTTCATAGATGATCTTTGTGCGTTACAGCAAGTATGAATAACTCTATATATTGGAAATTCACTACTGAGTTTTTGTGCCCTTGAAGGGAACTTCCCAAATTTTAAAATTGAAATATGAAAACTCAGCATGGCAGGAGACTTGATATGATATGTAAATCTTACCATAAGGATGATAGAAGTGACATCTGACAACACCTGTGAGAAACACAGGTTTGAAGCTCTTGATCATTGAGTAAATTGTCAGTGGAAGAAAAGCAAGGATGGAAAATGGCCAGCCCAGAATCACTCCAGTGGCAGCAACAGAAACTGCCATGGCAGGCTTATTAAATAGGAATAGTGTTGAAGAAAGGGACATGGCATACATTGAGAATGAACTCGGAAGGAAACCTGTGTAAAGGACACATAATAGGCATTAGTATTATGAGAAAGTAGACATAGGGCATTAACAACCAACATTAAGTAGTCACCCACACAAAGTATGAATGCACAGAGAAAAGCAGCTGAAATTTAAAAATCATTAAATTGTTTTAACACTGGTAAATAAAAATCCCAAATGTAGTTTAGTGAGAAAACATACTCGTGCTAGCAAAGAAACAACCACTTGCTAAGCATAGCATTGCGACGCTTTCCATATTTCCAGGAAAGGGCTACAACTAGAGCAGCATCGCTTATGACAGACAGAACTGCAAGAAAAATTCTCACAGCATAAAATACTCTCACCTGTCATGTTGAAAAATGGAGAAATGAATAAATGAAATGAGTAATGATAAGAAATATTTTTTTATCAGTGAGTAATGATGAGAAATATCGGCGGTAATAAACACAGCATCACCTTTTCCTCTCCAAACCACCAAGAAGCAGGCGAACCCACTAGTTTGTGAAGCAGGATATACAGATACGACCGCAAGGCAAACTGAGAACCCCAAAGACAAGTAACCTAACTTTGTAAAGTACTATCATAACAAACTGCACCCCAGTTACTAAAAGGGAATCATACTAATATAATCAGCCAGGCAGCAGTGCTTCAATCCTAAACACAATTTAGGTTGGGTATAAGATTCATTCATTACCATTCCCTCTCTATATCAACCCTAAATTATTCCAATATCGGTTTGCTAATACATAATTCATCTAGTAAGGCAAATAATGGGTTCTCTAAATCACACACATACCGACCCACATAGGCACACAAGACTCTACTCTCTAACCAAATTAGAGGACCCTTGCCAAACATCTACAAAATGTATACGCATCAACGATGACTAAACCTTAACCTCAACTAGTTCATATCCTCTATATGAATCGTTAGCTGCCAATTTCAAACTAGATGTCTAGGCATATTTATCAAAAGGATGAAGCTGCAAGTAAACTCCATTATCATGATCATCTTAGGGAAATAAAAGCAAACACTACATATCAGCTAAGAAAAATCATTCCAAAACAACATTTGACTACGGTATCATTGTATAGTATAGGACTGAAGATAGTGAACCTGTATTCCCAAGTTTGGAAACCAGACTTGTAAAGCAAATAGACTTGTAAAGAACTGACTTGGAATTGGGTGGCTCATAATTGCAATAGCTCTTGAAACTTTGCCAACCTTCCTCACCTACAAATAGCATGTTTTAGGTTTAGTAACTCATCCAACCACTTATAAACAGGTCAGATATCCTCATGACAAGTAGTTTGACTACTTCCACTTATAATCCAGTGAAATCTAGATTACTAGGAAACATTGTATATCATGTATCTATGATCTAACCTTACTTGCACTCAAAGATCATGCTGGGTATGACAGATCCAAAAGCCTATTCAAACTATTGGCAACAGAACAGTTATCTCAGCAGATAGAAAAACATTTACCTTGTTGGGCAAGTAAGAAGGAAGTTTTGTTCAAACGCATATTGTATTCTAACAAAATTAGAACACGCTCTACTTTCAGTCTTACCAGAAGACCTTCGCACAAAATCCCTCCCATTTTAATCATTGACACATCAACTCTCCCTTTCTAGAAGCTAATACACGTTAGGGAACCCTCAATTCGAGAAGGAGATGGGCAGAACACTGATCAGCAATTACCAAGCCTATTGAAGTCCAACGTTCTAAGACTTAGAAATTAAAGAATACAATGACCCAATGCTTTCCCCTATGTGGTGGTCTAGCCTCATTGACTCGTTAATATCCTACATTCTGGGAGTCAAAACATGATATTTTAACAGAAACCGAGGAAATTTTTTAAGAGACCCACATAAACGTTTAATCTCATATCAGAATCACTTATCCTCCTAATCTTTGAGCAATTGTATGTTGAATTTCTGAGTCAAGATTGATATTGATTTATGGATTCTGCAATTTTAGAAGACACTACTGACGTGCTCAAATTGCTCTAATCAAAGTAACAACAAAGTAATTTTGGACATAAGTTCATGCCATAGGCATCCAATAATAGCACAATAAGCAATTAGTATAACAGAAGTTATCATGTCTAGCTCCCCAAGTTAACATCCAGGATGAAAACAAGCTTCAGCTTTACTTTGGCTTACAAAGGAAGATACTTCTTCTACAGTAATGACAGATGAGAACTCATGCTCCCGTACAGTACTAATCTTCACAGTAAATCACGAAACATTATATTAATCTAATATCCAAATTCCGCCAATTCCTTTCAGAGCACATAGTAGTCATACCAAAATCACAAACTGAAAAGGCTAGAATCTCTTGTTCGAACCTCCATCTTCGAACTGGCTGTTAGAAACAAACCTGTTTTATTAAATTAAAGGCCAGGATACCCAATTTGAACTGACATTGATGTCTACTTTTTTCTTCCAAAATTTTGAATTATAAGCCGATCCTAGAATAAGATTCACTCTAGAGTGAGCAGGCTATCCTACAATGCATAGTAATATTCAACTTTTAGAGGAAAACTATCTAACAAATCAAGCAACATGATGCTTTACTGTAGCATTAACTACTGTACTTTACTTTTGGTGTAACAATCAAGAAACTACTCATCAATTTGATGATACAAATCCTCATATATAGGCTCTATTCACGCTTATTTCATTCCAATACTAGTAAGTACTTTTTTTCATGGCCAACCAAGGACATTGAGATACAAAAATGAAAATGACACGAAAGAGCACAACTTACTCGGTCCCTAGGGCGCCATTTAGAGACCAAACCGGTGCCAGATGGACTAGAAGGAACAGAATCCACAAAACCATCATGCCTAAGCTCACACAACACAATTGTCTATGGAAAATAAGCCATACTTGTCGTCGTCAATGCGTTATCAGCAACCCCACCACCAAAATAGCTACTACTAGCAGTGTCGGAATCTCTAACATTACTCCTTTCTCTATCCTGATTTCCAAACTCATCCAAAGCTGCTGATGATTGTGACAACCTCGACGCCATCAAATCCCCCAATGCCATTCAAATCGCAATAATTGAAGCAGTAAATTTTCCTAACCTTGCCCTAATCAAACAGATTTTGAAGTGAAACTCATAACCCAGATCGACCCAGATACCAAAAACTCTAAAAGATATCATTTTTATCCGATAATTCACAATAAAGATCAGGGTTTCAGTAGCGATAGAAAATGGATATTGAAAAAAGTTATTTCTTGAGGATTAATCAATGAAACCAGTGAACCAGCGACGGTGGAGATGGGAAGAAGGTAGGAAGGAGAATCCAGCTTCAAGAAGATTCTGGAAAACCCCAAAAGAAACCCTAGAAGATGGTGTTGATGGGAAGAAGGAGGAGGAGGAAATTAAAAAAAAAAAAAAAAAAAAGAAATTACTCTAATAAAATTAAAAATCTCAATTGGGTGTACTCGGCAGTGAAGGGTAAGACGAATCATATTAAATCTACAAGAAAACATAAAATTATGACATCTCTAAACTTCAAAGGTTTTCACAAAATTGATTCTTGTTCAATTAACTAATAGATCTTAATCAAAAACACAATCTCTTGCTAAATTGTATAATCTAAATTTGGGTATTGTATGGATTTGAGATCTTGAAGATAGAGACCATGAAAGTTAAAGATTAAAGTGAGCACCAAAACATATCTATGAATCACCTTGCTCAAGCAATGCATTGAGAGAGAGAGTTACCCATGGAATCTAATGGTTTAGTGCAAAATAGGGGTTTTCCGAAAAAAAATTATTTTCTTGATATAATTGGAGGGAGTTGTTAATTGTAGTAGAAAAATTTGGAGGGAAAAATGAAAAGATGGAATTGTTTTATAATAATGATTTTTGTTGGCAACTTATTTTAGTTGCCATTAAAAGATAGTCTTTTAGACGCTATCGCTCATATGCCGCTAATATTTTAGCTAAAAGAATTAATTAGTGACAATTGATTAATTGCTGCTATATAATTGTCGCGAAAAGCTCAATTTGTAGTACTGATCTTGGTGATCGACCCTCTTCAATAACTTGTCAAACATTTCCTCGATCCTTGAATTGCTAGAACTGACTTCACGATAATGAGGAGACACATAAGAACCATTTCTATACCTATCTCTTCGCCCCCATTTGGCCTCTGGCACCCCCTCTCTCTCTCTCAAAATAACCATCATGGTTATCTCTATATACATCCTCTCGGTTGTAGTTCCGACCTTGACTTCCAGAACCTTGATGCCAATTTGGATTGGACCCTTGGGCATTGTTTCGAAAACCCACTGCTTGATCTCTAACAAAGCAAACATCTTCATCAGAATATGACTCACCGTACATGGGTGCTCTTGGGGGTTGGTGGACTACCGCATGAACACTTTCTTGAGTTTGTTTCACCACCAAGTCCACACTAGTCCTGAGTTGAGTAAGTTGTTGCATGATCTCATCATTGAGTTTTTCTTGATCCGAACTAATGCTCACCACACAAGAGCTTCTTGTAATACCTCTCTCCCTTTGGCCCTATGCTCTATTTGTCTTCACTACACGCTCCATCTTTTTCGCTATCCTTGTGAACGGTTAGTCTATGAACATGCCTCTTATGATTGTATTGGGACATGCTTCTATATTCTCATCAAGAGCCCAATAGAAGATTTTCACTAAGGCGTCATCCACAATCTTATGGTTCGAAACCATTTTCAAACACTTGGTGAACCTCTCCCATGTTGTACTAATGGAATCACCCTGCAATTGCTCAAAGTTGTTGAGTCCTTTAGTTTGAGCTTTTTGGACCTTGGGAAATGTTATTCTAAGAAGGCTCTTTGCAATTCTGCCCAACTAATGATTGAACTCTATGGGAGTTCTGACAACCATATTGTTGCATTCCCTGTAAGAGATAAAGGGAACACTCTTAACCCAACATCCATAGGGAGATTTTGTGTACCCATCATACTTTTACACACAAATTCAACATTATTAAGATGATTTTGAGGATCCTCAGTAGGTAAACCTGCAAATAAACCACGCTTCTGAAGTATTTGGAGTAATCCACTCGACACTGTGAACTTAGTATTTGCCGATAGTGGTGGCAACATTATAACACCTGTGACATTCATGGCCATAGGATTCAACTGATATTGATTCCAACCATATGTATTATTGTTGAAATCCCTATAGTGTGGTCTATTTTCCCTTGGTGGATGACTCTCCTCTCTACCCACATCATTATCATGTCGATCCATGACTTCATCAACCGCAATATCCACGTTTGTTTGGGCTATTCTCCTTGCAACATGATGGATCTCAAGATTAATTGGAGCTAAGGGTTTGCCTTGACTCCTTGTGTTGGGCATACACCTAGTATACCCTGCAAAAGAAACTAAACAACAAAAACAAAAACAACAGTATGTTACAAGAGAATTAAGTAATCAATACTTGTATTAATTACTAGTAAAATCAAGTAAAAATCTTGCCGAATTCTCCGGCAACGATGCCATTAATTTTTATCATGCTCAAACAGTACCTCTCAGTTGGAGGATAAAACGATCATTGTCAAATATAAAACCTAACCATAGATTAGGGTTGAATCCTAAGGGAATACGAGATTTTGCCGCATTGATTCACCAATAATCATTTGAAACATCAATTAACTCTATTCTCAATTAAAGGGGGGAGGGGGAGGGGGTTAAAATGACTTATAAGAAACTAAAACTACACTAACAAAGTGAAGAGACAATCAAATTGGAGAGTAACGTGAGAAATTGTGTTCCACATGATTCACTAACTCAAACACCCCAGATAACACAACCTAAATTGGGACATTGCATGCAGGACGGTAACTTAGGTTCTTCCAAACTTTGGATAAAGGTGAAGGTCGAATTTCACTATGGCGCTTGGCCGGCTACCATAGTGTGCTAACTGATCGTTACCTATTATCCCAGTCAACCTCTCCTTGGTCGGGTTTGGTTGATTAGATGAGAACACATCAGTCGAATTCTGTCACTCATTTCCTTTTCCTATTCATCACTACCTTGGTCGGGATCATGACACTAGACAGGGTTTAATGTTAGCCACCATTAAACAACAAGAAAAACGAAGAAAAATGGATATTACATGCAAATACCCCAACTCAAGAGGTGCAAATAATTCGGGTTATTAAGCTAGATACTCATGATTCCCATAACACCCAAGTTGTGGGTGTTTAGCTACTCATAGCTTGGGCAACAACACAAACAATGAATGAAATAAATATAGTTGAAAAATTATCCAAGTAAAATAAAGAACAATAAACCACCTTGAGTTTGGATTAACAAGCTTGGAAGATAAATTTTAATTACAAGTAATTCTAATCCCAAATTGAGTCTTCAACATAAAACCATAGTTTTCTACTTTAAAACCTAAATATTCTCTCTACAAAATATTCTATGTTGTGTAAAATCTGATTCTCCTCTACTAAAAACCCTAACTTATACTATTTACAAAAGGTCCTTAAAATAGATTAGAAAATCTGGTCGACAGTAGTTACGACTCGTAGGGTGACCTACGAGTCGTAATCGTGCTTTCATAGTCAGCACTTAGCATTTTGAACTTGACTGCTACATTCCATACTACGAGTCATTATATGGTCCACAACTCGTAGTTCCTTCTTGTAGTCCATGCTTGCAGTTCTTGGTCCAATTTTAATCAACACTGTTAATCACTACGAGGTCCTCTTCTACGAGTCATAGTAAGGACTATGACCCCTACCCTGGGCTTGTATGGCTGAACTTCAATTTCTTAGATTTTGATTTTAGAAACTGTTAATCACTACAGTCATCTCCTATGACTCGTAGCTTGGGCTATGACTCGTAATGGGTCTCGTAGGTCCTTAAATTCAACAAAATCTGCTACTTTTTCCTAAAATCAAGCCAACTTGTATTTTCTACAAAAATAAAAACAAAACACATAAAAATTATAAAAAGTCGCATTGAGAACATACAAAATTCCTTGTTTTGGGCACCAAATATGTTGTATTTTGACAACGCATCGCATATATAGCAAACAAAGACTCACAGATCATGCTTGATGCATCAACTTACCTTCACTTAATCAGGACAAACGTTGCCAAACCATTCAAACATGCATGATCACAAAATAACTACTAATCAACAAAAATTTTCAAGGGTACCAATTTTCAAAAAATTTTATAAACCATCAAAACAATGTATATGCCAAAAGTTTAATTGCCATATACTACAAAAATTATCTGCAACATCTAAAACATGCCGGTTCAGCAGAAAATAAAATATCAACAAGGCAAAAGAACACAGGCAAGAAAATTTAGGGGTCAAAAATTGGGATAGATATGGACTAAAAGCTATTCAGACTTCATCCTAGTCCATAGCTGCCCACACCCCACCAGAAACAATGAACTTTGTCCTCAAATGTACAAGGCAAAAACAAAATAAGAACAAGGGGCTCAAAAATCAAACATCAAATGGTGACTAAGCACCGGTCTCTGGCTGTCCATGAGCATCTCCCTCTTGCAAGATAGTCTGTGCTGCAGCCGTGCTGGATGAGCCAATACCCTGCACTCGATCAAGCTCTTGGGCTCTCCTCATCTCCTCTTTCTCTCTTGATGTCTGCAAGACGAACCCAGTGATCTCCTCATCCAGCTCCTCATCACCCTTGGAGGTCTTGTTCCACTTGTTCCCTCCTCTGCATCAGCATCCTCCATAGGTCTCTTTCCTAGAGCACGGGGTGGCTGATCCTCCTCAAACATATCAAATAGCGGCTCATCTCTAGGTGTAGGCTTATGAGCGGTGATCGGAGCCACTAATGACATAATTAAATTATCCTTGAACTTCATCCACACCTCACGGAACACTGACAAATCTGCAGGCAGAGCCTCAACAAGTCTCTTCTACACTCTCTCCTCGAAGGCATCAACTCAGGCATCCACCATAGTAATGCGCTGATCAACAACTGAAGTAGTGAATGCCTTGCTTCTATCCTCCGATGCCTGAATTATCTGCTGGAACCATGGCTTAATCTGCCGTATGAGCTAGGCTAATTGAGCCTCAGCCTGTGATAATATGAGAACCATTGCCTGAAAAGCAATGGCAGATGTAATGTCTGCAGGAGTAATCTGCGATATAGATGGCTCTGGTGTAGGTGCGGCTGTAATGAGACCCATCTTAGTATCGACTGTCACAGGCTACTGTGGTCTCTTATCAGTAGTGTAGCAGCTAAAGTAGTAGTGGCGGTATCTGTTGAACCTACGAAATGTGGCTATGACATAAATGTCTCGGGCATAGGCGGAGGATGCGCCCGCTGAAACGCCATAGGATTCTCATCAACCTTTATCAGGCTGGGATCAATAGTGTGGTAGGCCTCAATATGTGGATCTACATGAAGTGAAACTCTCACCTATGCCTAATTCATAGCCTATGGATCAGCACTGGAAATGGCATGCGTGTGGCCCTTCTGAGCGCTAACTCATGGATCTGCTCCACCATGAGCCACACCAAATCAATATCGTAGCCGGTTAAGATGCTGGCTATTAGAACAGCTCGCTCCAACATAATGACATTGTTTGTGAAAGTGGGTCGGATGTGAGATCGAATAATGGCCCATCAAAACTTGGTGAGAAAGGAGAGGGAAGACTTCACTATCGGCTCAGAATGTGCAGTCATCCACGTAGGCTCTTGACCACGCTCCACTATCTGACTAGCCACCCATCTCAGAAGGTTAGTCCCCTAGTCCACACTTCTAGACATAACAACCTGTCTAATCTACCTAATTTTGCTGATCAAACTCAATTATAGACTCTAGTGCTCTATATGTGGGACCAAACTGTACTCGCTGGATCATCTCCTCCGAAATATTGACCTGCCGACCTTGAACCAAAACCTCTTGCTATCTAGGTTTCTCGAGAGGCTTCTTCCCCTTGGGAAGATCTTATAGAATAGTAGTTGCATAAGTTGTGTAGAATTCCCGCACTAATAGTGGAAGTAGTGGCCCAGCTTTGCAGTCAACCACCCCAACGCATGTCATCTTATCTCATCCTCTAGTGCTGGGACATGGCTCAAGCCTGTATCTACCATTCAGGGCTCCTTGTAGAATGATCTCACTAGCTTCCCCTGCCTCTTAAACTCTAACCCTTGTCTATAGATGGCCTTTATGCCCTCGATACCCCATCGATGATGCTGAGGGTCCGTAGCAGAAGTGGATGGGGCAATTGAGTATTGGGCATCCTGCCTGTCTCGGGGTGCCTCCTCTAACTCAAACCCATCCTCACTCCCCTCCTCATCAGACTGGGAGGTACTCTCCACCTGCATCTAGGTCTAAGAAGCCCTAGTAGCAGTTACCCTAGTCTGGGCACCGCGACTTCAGGATCAATCTGGACGTTGTGGACCTTGTTAGATCCATCTGAGTGCTCATTGTCCAAATTTTCATCGATAAGTCTCCAATTGAAGGCCTTGACAGTTGCATTTCTATTTTTGGGGGCCATTATACCTGAAATCATCAAAAACCCACAATTATCCCTAAACACACATCAACAAAAGCAAAAGAAAAACATAGGAAATTCAACACTGCATCATTTGCAGGTGACAAGCACGAGACCCTGGTACGACTCGTAATGGAGACTACGAGTCATACTGTAGCCTCATAGTCAACAGGTGTATAATAATTTTGCATATTGAAACTAGGTATGAGACACAGTTATGACTCGTAGCCATGACTACGGGTAGTAGACAGGTCTCATATAAGGTTTCAATTTATAAAATTCAACACAAGCTTAGGTCCACGAGAACCCACTACGGTTTGTATAGGGGACTACGACCCATAGATGGGTGTTGAATGGTAAATGATCAATGTCCTGAGGTCATTATTCCTCCTTACGAGAGGCAACTACGGCTCGTAGACCCTTCTACGAGTCATAGGAGACTTCCATAGCAGGAAATAACAGGTACTTGAGGTACTTATCACTTCACCACACAAATTTCAAACACCAATTCAAACAAATTTAAATAGCATTGAAGCAAACCTATTTTATCTACAAATCAAACACAAATTACCCAATATCCACAAGAAGGTTTTTTAAGCAAATAATCAACCCTATCCTTAAGCATGATTTCGAAACATGAATCTAACCCAACAGTAAGGATATAACATTCTATACATATATGAGTCCATTTCTCCAATTCATCTATAATTGCATTCATGTAACCACCCCCAAATCACACCAAATAAGCTCATGTACTCTCATTCTTAGCAATATTAAGGGAACAAGTCAAAAACACATTATAAATTCAACGATTCAAAACTTCAACCACATCACTACAACCCCACTCATAATCATGCTATGATAACACTTTAAATTACATACTCCATTAATTTTGATTATGCTCAAACAATACCTATCACTTTGAGAATAAAGCGATCGTTGTCAAATGTAAAACCTAACCATAGGTTAGGATCGAATCCCAAGGAAAGGGCGTTGCCGCATTGATTCACCAACAATCATTTCAAGCATCAAATAATTTTATTCTCAAGAAAGTGGGGTTTGCAATGGATTTAGTAAAATAAAACTATACTAAGAAAATATAGAGACAATCAAATTGTAGAGCAACTCAGGAATTGTGTTCCCCCTGATTCACTAACTCAAATACCTCGGATAACACAACCTAAATTGGGACATTGCATGTAGGACGGTAGCTTAAGCTCTTCCAACCCTTGGGCAAAGGCGAAGATCGAATTTCACTATGGCGCTTGGCCGACTACCATAGTATGCCAACTAACCGTTACCTATTGTCCCAGTCAACCTCTCCTTGGCCGAGTTTGGTTGACTAGATGAGAACACATAAATCGAATTCTGTCACCCATTTTCTTTTCCTATTCGTCACTACCTTGATCGGGATCATGACACTGGGCGGGGTTTAATGTTGGCTAGCATTAAACAACAAGCAAAATGATAGAACGTGGATAATATATGCAAATACCCAACTGAAGAAGTGCAAATAATCTGGGTTATTAAGATATCTACTCATAGTTCCCACAACCCCAAGTTGTGGGTTTAGCCACTCATGGCTTGGGCACACAAATCAACAATGAAATTAGAAGACATGGAGGATTTCTTACCCAAGCAAATTGAAGAACAATGAAACCCTCTTTGAAATTAGAATCACAAGCTTGAATGAAGAAATGAATCCACAAGTGAATCTAAATCCCCAAATTTGAGTCTCAAAGTAAAACCCTAAAAATTCTCCCTAAAACCCTATGCTATGAATAATATTCTAAAACAATGTAAAACTCTCTCAAAAACTTCTCAAAAACTACTCCTTAAACCCTAGCTTATACTATTTATACTATTTACAAAAGTCCTCTAAATAATTAGAAAATCTGGTCCGCGTTTGCTACGGCTCGTAGCTACGGCTCATAGGGTGACCTACGAGCTGTAACTGGGCTTTCGTGGCCAGCGCTTGGCACTTTGGACTTCACTACTACGATCCAGCTGTACGAGTCGTAGTCTAGTCTATGACTCGTAGTGCCTTCTCGTAGTCCACTCTTGCATTTCTTGGTCCAATTTGAATCAACACTATTAATTGCTACGAGGCCCCCTTCTATGAGTCATAGAGAGGACTACGACTCGTACCTTGAGCTTGTATGACTGAACTTTAAATTCTCAGATTTTGATTTTGGAAACTATTAATTGCTACGAACAGCACCTACGTCTCGTAGGATGGCTCGTAGTTCCTTCAAAATCAACAATATTTGAAATTTTTCCCAAATTCAAGCCAATCTGTATTTTCTGCAAAAATAAACACAAAAACACATAAAAACCATAAAAAACTACACTGAGAACACACAAAATCCTATGTTTTAGGCACCAAATGTGCTATATTTTGACTGCACATAAGTCACTTGCCAGGGTGAACCTCCTAATGTCTAAGCTGATCCACTAAGCCTTATGTGAACCAGGTACTCGCATCTAGTTCTTTGACTTGGGTACTCGCCTAAAGCCTGGACTCGAGTACTCACCTCAAGCCCTCATATTTAGGATACTCACTTGTCACGCCCAAAGTCCCATTAAGGCGGACTGACACCCGTTGTCGAGTAGGCTCAGGAAAACCAACGTATAACCATACACTTATTGTGAACATTATAAAGGGTTTCTATATTCAACATGCATTCAAGAGGGTAGACAATAATAACAAGCCAAAAGGAAATGCATATGACTAGGCCGTTGGAGCCAAAATGTGTAAAGTACGAGACATTACCATACTTTAATTTACATAGTCTACAAAGCCTCTTGATAAGGAACAGTATCAAATAAGGGTTAGGGCAGGCCCCGCCTCATGACTAACTATACAACAAAAAAAATAAAAGCTCTAGACATACAAAGCCCCGAAGCAACCTGAAGCTTAATAATAGCAACTGGATATCCGGTACTCCTACTAGGGAGATCTATTAGTGCTTGTACCTGCAACATTAAATGCAGGTCCCCCATAAGGGATGTCAGTACGAGATAATGTACTGAATATATAAGGAAGGAAATACTGTATATGAAGTAACAACTCAAATGAAATCATGCACTGGTGTAAGGATAAGAGACCACCTTTAGCAACACTGTGGAATCATGTACTTTATGTCCTTTTTTATTACTTTACCTTTCTTTACTGTATAATTTGTGCACAACATATAATACAAATGACCAACTGATCAATGGTAAATCAATATTGGGATCGACCCATGCTAGGCTTTTCTTTCACCCCTGGGATACCCCCGTAATAGGATCGGCCCATGCTAGGTGATTATTCACCCCTAGGCTACCACCCATCAATAAACCACATACTTTATCTTTTATTTACTTTTGAGATGATTCTTCTGGTGGTCATAATATTTGAGCTGTAGAACCATTCATATAGCATATGACATGTAAATAATCATAAAAGACAACATAATAATTAATGAGTAGGTTACACAAATAACGAAATGCATAGGAGATTAAATGACACATGAACTTTGTTTAGTAGAAAGAACTCATGTATCTTGGTATCCAAGTATGTACGCAGATTTGCTAATGACTATGTATAGGAGCATATTACATGTCAAGGAGTAGAGACACAGTTAATGGTTGTGTCAGAGTTGTTAAGTACCTTTATGTGGCAAGGAAGAATCTAGATTTCATGCCAAGTAATGCGAAGTCGAGTAGCCTTACATACCTCGTTGTACCACCTCGCTATTACCTCGAAATAACCTTCCTTCCCTCCAATATTTATCTACAATAAAGTAGGTGATAAAACTACTATTAGCAGCCAATGAACACATCTTGGCAGCCCAATCTCATAAAAATAACACACGGGCAGCAAGCGTGTAATTATCAACCCCGTGCGTATTCTTTCATTCTTTTCGCCTTTAATCGTATTTTCTAATACACATTCTCATATACATGTCATGTGTAGCCTATTATAAGTCTCTGTATCTTATTGGTGAAATTGAATAGTGCCATAATAGTCTCACAAAAGCCCATGAAGCATAACACATAACAATTATACACAACATACAAGTAGGCAACAAAACATTACGTCCCTTCGCTACATTTCTACGTCAACAATTCTAAACTTGTTCCAATTTTAATCAAGCTTCCCCCACCATATTTACACATAAATGCAGCCCTAAAATAGTCTAGAAATAGTTCTCAAAATAGGTAGAGGACGTGAAACAATAATCCTCAATAAATCAACCCATAATTTCTACTAACAACACATCTAGGATAACACACTAATACTCGATCATTTAGGTAGGAAAAATAGTGCATCGACCTTCTAAATCAGTACATAACTAAAACACATTAAGAGAAACAACCTCCTTTTATAATCAATCCAATCAGCAAGAGAAAAGCTCCTAAATATACAAGAAAAGTGTAAAACAATTTTTGGAATACATGCTGTCCAAAATTTCAGCACAAGTATAAGCAATCTAGTCTCTTGTTTTTTCACGAAGAAAACAAAAAAATATTTTTACTTATTTTTTTAGAGGAACAAACCTATGCCAAAGGGTCCCCACCCCTTTGGACGGTCAGGGGTTGAGCCGCACACCCCCAAGCCTTATTATAGATAGATATAGAGGAAAGATACAAGGAAGGTGGCTTAAACCTGACCTCCACCTTATGATGGTATACAAATGCCAACCTACTATGGTCGGATCATTTGTTCTGATGTCTAAAAGAAAAGCAAACTCAGAATCAACTAAAGAGAGGACTCCTCTCAATACATAGAGTCTAAGAAAGCAAGTAAATAAGGGATAATCTACCCTTACATAGTAAAAAGAGAGATACAAAACCACCATAGGAGAAATCCTAAAGAACAAACAAACAAAAGAAGTTATAAGGCTCAAAATAACATAAGCAAAAGACATTTTAGAAGCAGCAACTAAATAGCAATGAGTAAGCAAATTAGGGAGGTTTTTTGATCTTTTTGAGCTTTCTTCTTCTTAATGCCACCATCTCAGCTTTGTCAAGGTAGTTGTATGATCTTGCATCCCTGGGAATCTATTCAGCAGCAAAGTAAACCTGAGGAGCAGGAATGGAATGACTATGCTTGGCGAATACATCAGCAATATGGTTGGCTTCTCCAAACACATATCTACATCTGAAACCTTCCAACTGAGTAGTATACTGCATTAGCCTAGTCAAGCTTTGATTAATATGCCAAGGTGGAGTAATGAGTTGATTGATCCACTTGCAGAACAGTTGTGAATCAACTTCCAACAACACTTTATTCCATCCCATCTGTATGCACCAAGTAGCACCAAAGACAATAGCTTCAGCTTCAGCTTGGTTGTTAGATCCTTCACCAAGTGGAGTCACATATGCTAACAAAAATCCCCTTCCTCATTCCTGATAATCCCTCCAGCTCCTATTCTCCCATTAACAAGAGCACTATCATTAGAGTTTAAATTAAATCAACTTGTCAGGTGGTCTGTTCCAAAGAACTGGAGTGATCTTAATATCAAGTGAGCATTTCTTCACCAACTTAACTTAGTCCATCCAGTTAGCAGGCCAAGAGATGTAAAGGTAGGCAGTCTTCACGAGGAAAAAGGTATCTTTGAACACCAAATATTTAACTCTAATGAGATTAGACTTCTTTCCACCATATCTACTAGCACATCTATTTTTCCACAAGTTCCAGCAAAAAAAATAGGAATTGCCTGAAATAATAATCTGTGAGCATCATTTTTGTGATCATCTTTCCACCATTTCATGATGTAATGATGCAGGGGCAAGGGTTCATTATTAATACCACAAAAAGCAGCAAAGTATCTCCACACACTAGTAGCAAAATGACCAGTGATGAAGATGTGGTCTACAGTATCAAAACCAGGCCTATAGCAGTAGTAGCAGTCCTTAGGTTCATAACCAAATTTGATAAGTTTTTTATTTGTTGATAATTTGCCCCTTAAAGTTCTCCAAAGTAAAAAGGAACATTTGAAGGGAATATTCTTATGCCAAGAAAGTCTGTTAAGCTCAGTTTTAGCTATTTTCTCCCTTATCATACTCCAAGCAGAAGACACAAAAAAGAGACCGTCAGGATTAGGCTTCCAAATTGCCTGATGTAGTACCCCCTGCTGAATCTGTAAAGGAAGGGATAGAATGGAAGCAACATGCTGGGGAGGGGAAATATTCATAATTAAATCCACATTCCATTGTCCCTCCTGAATGAAAAAGTATTTTTGCTTACCTTTAACTTCAAGCTTTAGGGCTTCTTTAGGAATCCTTTTGTGAGGGCTGCTTTGCATAAGTTAAAAGAGAGCAAAAATGATCTACAAAAGTAGATTTTTTTGTCCAAGTTGAAATGGCCTAAGGGAGCTATTTTTAAAATCCTTTTTAAAGGGGACTTTTAGCCGACTTACTAAGGCATTTTCAGCCTTACTTTATTAAGCTGGTGATGCAGCTTCTTGCCCCTTTCACTTGGGCCTTAATGGGTTGCAAATTAATGGGCCTTGGCTGCCCATTTTTTTCCTTTTTCCTTACTTAGTTTGGTCCCAAATCATTAAGTAACTTATGATGTACTTAGGCCCCCTTTCTATTCTTCTTGGGCTAAAAATATTACCCATTTATGATGCTAAAACATGGGCTCAAGTCACACCCTTAATCCGATCTTCATTCATTATCGGACTTGGACAGATATGGTGTCGAGCCTCGTCTCCATCTAGCTAACAAATTTAAGCTAAGCAAGTAGTAACTCACCTGCTAGTTTCCTAAGTCCTACAAGTACCTCATTTCTTTCACTTTGTTTAAGGCCCTGATCTCCTCAATTGACTTAAAACTTGTATGCACTCGACCCCTTTAAGCGTTAGACATACATATTTCCCTGTAATTTGAGATTCAAGCACTTTTAAAAATAGCGCTAATTTGACCAAGGCATATCATGTTTCATGTACATAGGACTAGTACACGTAGGATGTGGGGTGTTACATCACCTCTTAGGGATTGGCTAATTGCCTCTAACCTCTTTACTTGTGGTGACATGTGATTTTAGGACTTGGGTAATCACCTCTAGTCCACTCGGTGCTAGGCAGTCTCTCGCAAGAGTAGGAAAATCATAGGTGATATCATATCATACAATCATTCCAAGCCATGTGGGAGGGACACTTTTCCAATCCGCAACCCATTGATATCATAAAGTCAAAGTTATAAGATAGCTCCTTAACCATTCCTTAGATGGGAGATCCTCCACCGTAATACATTCATTCATTAGAAACTTTTCATAAGTCAATAATAAATATAGAATGTCTCATAAGCCTTCATTTCTCATTATTTAGACATCATACTTCAAGGCATATAGTGAATAATATCAATTTAAATCATTCTTAAATAACCCATCACAATTTTATCTTTCAAAAATATGGATATGGAAACATGAAATTCATCTAATACAACCCTCAACTTCAAGTATTTCAAGGTATGACAACATTTATAGCTTTGAATATCATAAACTAGCTCATCAAACACTCATATCATAATATCAAATAAAGGACTTCATATCATTCATAACATTTATAACATTCTCACGAACTCATATCATGCTTAATTTCCCTTCAACATTAACAACATTCATAAATCATGTGTCTTACCATAAAGACTTCATCACATAAGTGATTTTCCATACAATATAGTCCAAACATGATGGGTATATGTATTTAAGCTTAAAATCATATAATTCAAGAGTAAGGAACACGAGAGGGATAACTTAAAGTCATTTCAAACAACTCATCAACATACTTGCAAAATCCCAATTTGGGTGTCATGAAAACCATTTCAAAATTCATAACATTTGCAAGTCTTTCAAGAGGCCATAACTTACAAAGATTTAGTGTAATAAGCATATCATAATCTCAATCATTAGTAGGAGTTCATGCATCAATAAATCAAGAATCAATTGAAATGACACCAAAAAGTGCCTAAAAATGTGCCTTAGAATGTTTGGAATTTTAATTTCCATATATATAAAAATTCATTCGTTATTTTGAAAATCTGGCATCGGATTCTTGTTTAGGGCGTCCAAATTGGGGGGAGGGGGGAAGGGTCTAACACCGATTTAAGAGAAAAAATTTAGCAATTATAAAATTTCAAGAATTAATTTCTAGAGGGGTTTCTGTGTCCCCCTCGTGACGCGCCCTTATATATTTTGGGACTCGATTTTTCAGCTTCAGTCCATGACTTTAAGTCTTGGGCCTAAAAGTTTCCATACGTGTTTTCACCTATACTTAGAATTATTTCACCCTTATATAGCCCTAAACCTTTTCCAATACTCACTCTAACACTTAGTCATATTTGTACTCCCAAATTTAAGACTCAAAACCCTCATCCAAAGCTAAGGATCATCTTCAAGCTTCGAGTCTCCATTTTCAAATTTCATCGAGAACTTCTCCAAAACTAATGTATGTGGTGTTGAACCATTGGGTCCTTTCACCCATAGTGCCTAATTCCCCTTTTACTAATATTACATGATTTAAAGTTGATTTTACATGTGGGTCTTATATAATAAGAAATTTACTGCACAGTGATTTGAGTTCATGAAAGTATGGTTGTTTTAACATGTGTTGAGCTCTAAATCTTAGATTAGTGTTGGATTTGATGAGGGGTTTTGATGTGAATGTCTTAGGGGTGTTTTAAGGTGTTGATTGATGGTTTTATAATAGATCTTCTTGCATGATTTTGTCTCTAAATTACATGGTCTTTTACCCCCATTACACACCCTCAAAGTGTTTGATAAAATGTCCGATTATGGTTTCTTGAGGAATTGAAGGTCCAAAGCATGAGATATGATATGATTGATATTGTGATGATGAAATGAGCATATGTGCATGATATATATGTTCTATAGAATGTATTGCATTAGACCATGCTCGATCTCGGGGGTATAGGAGCCCAGATAACTATGTGAGGAGTATGTACCTTGCCACCAGGGTGTCTAGGTGTGAATGACATCTACCATGTGAGTTGTATGTACCTTTCCACAAGGATGTCAAGGTGTGAATGGCATCAACGATGTGAGGGGTGTGTACCTTACCACCAGGGTGTCCAGGTGTGAATGGAATCTCCCAACCAAGTTGGGATTTTATCTTGGTATCTTCTACACATATGATATATTATATGAGCATTAGTTTCTTAAAGCATATTTTACTTATGCATTGATCAAACATTCCATATTGTTATACTATGCCTATTGTCTAATGTATGCATTTTGAGTACGATGTCTATCTATTGTTGCATTGTGCCCCACATGCCTATTACATTCAAACGTACTAACACATACTCTACCTTACATGATATCACCATATAGGTACCAGTGCTCGAGTTGATCATCCTCCTCTTCCATGTGGTTAGATCGGTTCTACTCAAAGCTAGATGGTGAGTCCTCCACTTAGGGGACCTTAGTCTATGTCACTATTATCTATGTATTGTGACACTTTCTTATGTTCTATTTAACTATGAGGGTGAGACCGGTAGCTGTGTCTTGGCCCTCGCTCTATGTATTAGAGGTGCTTTCTGGACATATTGTGTATCTATGTATGAGCTTTGACTCTTATCTCTTGATTATGATGTTTATACAAGCTTTCCTTTAGCCCTATTGCCCCTATTCTTAATCTATATGTCTTTTATATGCTTCTGCCACCAAGGATGTGTAATAACAAGTTAAGAGGCCTATTTAGGGTTCCTTCGGGTTCTCCATTCGCAGTGTCATGTCTAGGACCTAGACTTGGATCGTGACATCAACAAATTTCCAGAATTTTCATGTAATGAAGTGATAATAAAAAATACCCATAAAGAATTAGTCATTAGAATCAAGAAATTTGATAAAAATAGTTTTGGGGTTCCATGGGTGAAAGGACCCATGGATGAAGACCCACATACTTTAATCTTGGTGTTTTCTTGAAGAAGTATTTGTGGAAAACCTGAGGGTTGAATTGGGTTCTAGAAATACAAAATAAGTTCTTGAGATTCTTGAATTTTAATGGGATAGTTGATGATATTTTGGAGAGGATTTTGAGAGATTTTTGAGAGCTTTTGGTGTGAAAAATGGCAAAGGAATGAGGGTGCTTCATCTATACAGGCAATTGGGTTATTACCCAATTGCCCCCAAGTGAAAAGGAAATTTTTGAACTAAATCCGCGACAGGTCTGCATCATGGCTTGGGCGCATACAACAACTGTTTTGCCAAATTTCGCCGATTTTTTTAATATGGGCAAGCTATACCTTGTAAGTAAACTTTTCACCACATAATTTGCCCTTTGAAAAAGAATATGCAGTCGGATTTGCGAAATTCTGCATGGAGTTTAAGATATAAAAGAAAAAACATCATAGGGTCTTTCCAAACTACATTGAGGGGGTGTTTCAGAGTTACCAAAGAGATTGCCCATTGCTATAGATTTCAAAAGCTAGAAGAAATTGGTTGTAGAATCTTTAATTCTTCTGTCAATTTTTAGTCTGAAAAATCAAGTATAGGCTTCAAGCCTGTAGGATAATGAAAAGTACAAGAATATTATTTTTCCAGTCAGGATTGTGTACTCTCCCAATAGTATTCTAAAAATTATGTATTCTAAATAATCTCTCCCTTGGCTTTTATATCATCAAAAAAATGTACCCTTCATTTATATTTAACACACCAATCGGTGATCAAAGTTGGGATTACTGAACACATTTGGTGATCCGCCAAATAGTGATGCCGTCACTAATTTGAATAGCTTCTAAGCATCTTGCTTTCTAAAAACTCAGTGATGGCACTGTAGATCACCAACTTCATTTGTTGATCTGTCGAATGGCAACATCTGCCATCGAGTTGAACATCATTTTTGAACTTCTTTCTTACAATGATCAGTAATATTCAACAATGACCAATTATACCACCAAATGGGTTTGGTGATTCATTAAATCGCTCATCTTATTATAGAGCTGTTACAACATTTGAGGGGGTTGCATCTGTAAAATTAGGCAACCAATGTGCATGTCGGGCGTACCATCGAAAATGTTAGACAATGGTCCACGTTTTGTGCATTTGTGCTCCTTTTGACTTGATTTGCTTTAATTTGTCCCTTTTTGTACTTTGTTCCTCATTCCTAGTATCACACACAGACACATTTAGATCAACATTCGAAGTAAAGTAGCATACTAAGGATAATATTAAGGCAATTTATGATCAATATGAGTCCAAATTATGGACACATCAATACCTCCAACTTAAGCATTTGCTTTCCCTGAAGTAAGTCAAAAATCAACCAACCAAGACATAATGCTAGTAAATATGGCCACAAAAAGTAACATACAGATGAAACCATTTGTTGTCGATCATCAAAGCTCCCACAAACCACTTTCGTGATTTTGAAGCTTCAAAACATGACTTAGGAGTATCAAGACACAAATATGCTTACAATTGCCACTATGGGTAAAAATTTTATGCTCAAGAGATGCCTCTAAGTGCCCTGACAATGAAGAAGATCCTCACACGCATGACATGATAATGTTAATGTCACGACCCAAGACTAGAGCCTAGTATTGACATGGCGAATGGGAGTCCAAAAGTCCCTAAACAAGCTTCGTAGGATCCATTTACACGTCATTAGTTCGGAAGTACAATTCAAACATTAATAAGTGATACTAAGGGATAGGGGTATATGTAATGACATTGTTGGTAATTTATTAGCTTATCCATAAAAATTGCTATTTTGCCATTTTAGAAGTTGTTTCAACCTAATTTGAGCTATTTGTGTGGCTGGAATTGAAATTCTGTATTTTAAAAGTGGAAAACATGAGTTTTGGCATTTTTGGAAGCTTGAGTTGTTGAAAAAGTAAGTTTTTTACCATTCTGAGTTTTGGGTGTGGAATTAGAAATTTGTCGATTCCATTAGCAATGAATCTGGTCTAGGAGAAGTTATAGAACTGGATTCGGAGTTAAAATGGAGATTTCGGACTCAAAGTTGTATTTTAATAGTTTCCAGAGCCAAAGTTTTACTTTAGTCAACATTTGGAGTCCAGAAGCTCGGATCAAAATTTTGACAGTTCTAATAGTTTTGAATTGTGAAACAAATGCTAGAAATGGTCTCGTTATGATTCTTGGAGTTGCCGAGGATAGTTTTGGTATATTGGATTTTAAATTAGTTTTATTGAGTTGCATTTGTGATTGTGTTGAGGAGACCTCAAAATCTAATTCTGATAATAATGTTGAGTCTGGATTGCTGTTTATTAGTATATATGTCTGGTTTTTGTAAATAGGGTTTCAAACGAACCCTGAGGGTCTATTTCGAGTATTAAATTGAGCAGGTGTAAAGGAATCTGAGACAACCCCCTTATTTGTCATGACCCAAGCCTAGGCAGTCTAGACATAACACGGCGAATAGGAACGCAAAAGGGACCCCAAACAAGCCTCTTAGCATATCATTTACACATCCTTGGTTGCGAAAGCAATCAAACAATAACAAGAGAGTAAAAATAGGGAAAAGGGCTAAGGGAAGTCGTTAATAGCATAAATCATCAAAAGAGTCAAAGCTCAAAGCATAGTTACATAGCTTGTCTAACAAAGCCTATAGCATAGATTGGGTGGGGGCAAGATAACTTTCTGGGCTCACCCTTATAAACATAAGTATCTAAACAAAGAAAAGAGTCTTTATGTAACATAGGATCAATAGTTATTGTCCTAGGAATTGAGGACTCACCAAACTTGCTTCAAGAGATAGTAATGCAAAGGAGAAGGATGATCAAGTGGAGCTCTGGTTCCTACATGGTAACATCATGTAGGCATAGAGTATGCGTTAGTACATTTGAATGTACTAAGTATGTAGGATTCAATGCCACAAGAGATAAGCAACATAGTCAAAATGCATATACATAGGCAATAGAAAGCACTATAACAATATAGCATGCATAATCAATCCTCAAAGTAAAACATGATTGTATAGAACATAGTACATGTGTAGGAAAAGACCATCATCATAGACCAAGCATCTAATACTTGGAATCCAAGGCGTAGCACCCCCTTGGAAGGTGATTGAGGTATCTACCCCTCAATTGGTAGTACAAGCCTAACACCCCCAACAAGGTGGTCAAGGTATATATCCATCAACATTGTAGTATGGGCCTGGGACCCCCAAGGTATATACCCCTCAACATGATAGTACGGTACTAGCACCCCCTGACAAGGTGATTGATGTATACACCCCTCAATTGGTAGTACGAGCCTAGCACCCCTCGACAAGGTGATTGAGACATAGCACGCCCTCAATATGGTTTGGTCAACTTGAAACACTATATGTACTTTTTCATGAAATCAACACATACATATATTCCTTTCACCATCATAAAGTCATTTAACTCATAAGTCATACAATTGACCTTTAGTAACTCAAGAACTCTTAATTGGACATTTTATCAAACACTTGACAGGTATATAATGCTAGTTCAAAACCATGTAATTCAAGAGTGAAATCATGTGAGAGAAACCAATGTAAAACCACCCACCAACACTTGGTAATACCCTCATGTAAGTTACATCAAAACCCCTCATCAAATCATCATAGATTTATAGCTCAAAACATGCTTACACAGTCACAATTATATGAAACCCCAACATAGATTATAACCAAATTCGTAATGAGTAAGACCTATAAGTAAATCAACTTAGGAACATGCAATTTATGTAAAAAAGAAGGTTGGGCACCATTGGTGAAAGGACGCAATGGTTGAACCCCAAATACCTCAACTTTGGAGATTTTCTTGATGAAGATTTGAATGAGAACTTGAAGTAGAATGAATTCCTTAAGATCCGGAAGTGAGTTTGGGATACTTAAATTGGGTGAAGTATTTGTCTAAGTGTTTGAGAAGGTTTTGGGGAATGTCTTGTATGATAGAGAGTTGATATATAACTAAGTGTAGGTGTTTTTACGCATAGGAATGTTTAAGCCCAAGAATCCAAGACCTTAGGCCGAGATTTAAAAAACTGGCAACAAAATGTACTACTGCGCGATGGCTCCG
The DNA here is from genome assembly GCA_011800125.2 of Solanum clarkiae. Classification (NCBI taxonomy): domain Eukaryota; kingdom Viridiplantae; phylum Streptophyta; class Magnoliopsida; order Solanales; family Solanaceae; genus Solanum; species Solanum clarkiae. Next base: position 9,111,695 of record JAABOM020000101.1, read on the forward strand.
CCTCGCGGAGAGAACGCGTACCATCACTGGAAAGTGAAATTTTTTGAAAAATGAAATTTTGATACGGTTGCTCACCCATTTCCCACTCAATTTTTCCCCCCGATCATGAATTTGAAGTCGGATTTTTGATATCACACGAGGATTTTGACATATATGAAAATTATGATTATGGACATTTTCGAGGCACATTTTTAGGCACTTTTTGGGGAGTTTCCATATCTTTCCCTTGGAAACATTCGTCCCCAGATGTCAAAGTAATGTATATGAGAGAAATAATCAATATGAGTTTAGCCCAACACATGAATACAACAATGCACTTAAACATCATTTTAAAATCTCAACATAAGTGTCAAAATCACAGTGATGTTGTCAACATAAACATGAATGCATGCAAATGACATAGGGGCCGAAACATAAGACTTGAAATCATATAGGGCACTTCAGTTAGTACCTTAGGCTTGAGTAGAAAGAAAGAGATAGGAATATCGCTTTTGCATGTCCGCCTCAGCTTCCTATGTGGCACTTTCAACTCGTTGGTTTCTCCATAGAACCTTGACGGAAGCAACATCCTTGTTCCTCAACCACTTCACTTATCTATCCAAAATTTCTACTAGAACTTCTTCATAAGTCAAGTTGTCTTCAATGACACCCACAACGTCAAGAGGCACAATAGCATTAGGGGAACTTACACACTTCCTCAACATAGACACATGAAAGACCGAATGAACCATATTCATATCATTGGCCACCTTACGAATCCTCCTCATCATTCTTTGAGGACCCACAAATCTTGGACTTAATTTACCCTTCTTACTAAAATGAACCATGGGTAAGACCTTCAAATAGACCCAATCACTAACCTTAAATTCAAGATCCCTTCTCCTCACATTGGCATAGGACCTTTGATGACTTTGGATTTTATTCAATCTTTCTCTTATCAACCTTACCTTCTCCATGGCCTTCATAACCAGATCTGAACCCAACAAAGCTATCTTCCCTACCTCAAACCATCCAACTGGGGACCTACAACGTCTACCATAAAGAGCCTCGAAAGGAGCCATACCAATGCTAGAATGATAGTTATTATTGTAAGAAAACTCAATGAGTGGAAGATGGTCATCCCAACTACCCTTATACTCTAATACGCAAGCTTTAAGCATATTCTCAAGAGTTTGGATAGTTCTTTCGGCTTGGCCATCCATTTGAGGGTGAAAGGCTGTACTAAGCTTTACCTTGGTACCAAGACCTCTTTGGAAGAACCTCCAAAAGTGAGAAGTGAATTGAGCACCACGATACGATATAGTAGACAAGGGTGCCCCATGCAATCTAACCAATTCATGAATGTATAACTTAGCATAATCTTCAGCACCAAAAGTAGTCTTAACCAGTAGGAAATGAGCCGACTTTGTTATCCTATCAACCACAGCCCAATTTCTAGTCTTATGCAACCCAACCACAAAGTCCATGTTAATTTCTTCCCACTTCTAAGTAGGAATATATATATATTGGCCTAGGCCACCTGGCCTTTGATGTTCGGCTTTGACTTGTTTGCAATTATGCAACCAGATACAAACTTAGCAATATCTCTCTTCATATCACCCCAGCAAAACACTTCCCTAAAATCTTTGTACATTTTGCTAGAACCGGGGTGAAAGAGTAGGCAGAATTATGAGTCTTATCTAAAATATTCTTTCTCAAGTAAACCATCACAAGGCGTACACAATCTACCTTGGTACTTAAAGGCAACATCGTCCCCTTGGGAGAAAACCTCCACCTTACCAGCTCTCACCAAAGCCTTCAACACTAGCAAGGTGGGGTCAATATCTTGCTTTGCCTTCATCTCCTTAATCAATGAATATTTGGAACCATCTAACACTACTACTCCACTGTTATCAACCTCCTCCAACCTAACTCCCAATCTCGCCAACCGATGGACCTTTCTAGCCACCTCTTTGCCCTCATCATCAACGTGTGCAAGGCTACCCATAGATACCTTACTCAAAGTATCAACCATAATATTACCCTTATTGGGGTTAGATCATTTTGGGTGAATACATATTAGAGACTCTTATGACCGGTAAACACATTAACATGCACCCCATACAAGTAATGATGCCAAATTTTCAAAGAAAATACCACGGCGGCCAACTCAAGATCATGGATGGGATCATTCTTTTCATGCACCTTAAGTTCACTAGAGGCATAAGCTATCACATTACCATTTTGCATCAAAACACAACCCAAACCAATTGGTGACGCATCACAATATACAACAAACCCTTCCAACCCTTCCGGTAGAGAAAAGATAGGAGCGGAGATAAGCTTATCTGTGAAACTTTTGAAAACTCTTTTCAAACTCATCGGTCCATACAAATTTATCCTTCTTTTGAGTTAACTTAGTCATAGGAGAAGCAATAGAAGAGAACTCATTCACAAACCTCCGGTAATTACCTACTAAGCCCAAGAATCTTCTAATATCCGATGGAGTTAAAGGTCTAGGACAATTTCTAATCACTTCTATCTTTTTAGGATCCACTTTAATACCATCTCCCGACACCAAATGACCTAGGAAGGCAACCTCTTTCAACGAAAACTCACATTTCTCATATTTGGCATACAACTTCTCCTCCCTTAAGATTTGTAACACCACCCTTAAGTGATCCATATGCTCCTCATCACTGTGGGAATAAATCAAGATATCATCAATAAATACCACCACAAACAAATCAAGGTAGGATTTGAAGACCCTATTCATAAGATCTATAAAGATAGCCGGTGCGTTGGTCAACCCAAAAGACATAACCACGAATTCATAGTGCCCATACCTAGTCCAGATGGTCATCTTAGGAATGTGCCTCTCCCTCACTTTCACTTGGTGATATCCGGACCGAAGATCAATCTTAGAGAAGTGAATAGCCCCTTGAAGTTGGTCAAAAAGATCATCACTCCTTGGTAGACGATACTTATTCTTGATAGTGACTCTATTAAGTTGTCGGTAATCAATACACATTCTAAGAGAACCATCCTTCTTCATCACAAACAACACTGGTACACCACAAGATGATTGGCTGAGCCTAATAAAACCCTTCACCAACAATTTTGTCAATTGCTCTTTCAACTTCTTTAACTCCGCTAGGGCCAAATGGTAAGGGAGAATAGAAATGGGTTGAGTATCAAGAAGGAGATCTATGCCAAAATCTATTTTCCTATCGGGTGGAACCCGGGAAGCTCATTAGGGAAGACATCAAGAAAATCTTTAACCACCGGAACTGACTCTATAGGAAGGAATTTAGACTCATCATCCCTAATCTTCACAAGATGATAGAGGCACCCCTTAGAAATCAACTTTTGTGCTTTAATGCAAGAATGAATCTACCCTTGACCACCGTATCATGACTCTCTCACTCAAGGACGGGTTCATCAGGGAATTGGAATTTGACCCTATAGGTTCTATAATCAATAGAGGCATAATATGCATGCAACCAATCCATCCTAAGAATGACATCAAAATCCACCATATCTAACTCAACAAAATCACAAGGCAATAGTTTATGCAAAATGAATTCGGGATAATTCCTATTGACTGTTCTAGAAGCAATAGATGCACCAATGTGAGCAGACACCTCGTATGGCTCACACAACAATTTGGGTTCAACATGAATCTTTTTGGTAAAGAAAGAGTGGCACCTAGGTCTATCAATGCATACACATCAAAATCAAAGACTTTTAACATACCGGTGATGACATTAGGCACCTCATATACCCCTTGCCTCTCTTGAAGAGCATAGAATCAATTGTACCTTGGGGGCACCACCTTTTTGACCTCCCCTTCCCAAAGGAACCATATTTGCACCCCGACCTTGTGTACCACCCTCTCTACCCTTGTTTTAATGACAAGGACAATCAATCTTCTTATGACCCACTTCTCCACAACTATACCATACATTAGTGTCCTTCAAACATAGGCCGTTATGGCCTCTACCACGTCTTGGGAACATAGCATTAGGCTCCACACCACCACCTCCTTGGGGCCTTGCATTATCATTAGCATACCTTCTATTAGGAGCATTTGAAGACCCTTGGCCTTGATGAAACCAACCAAACCTTGGGACTTTGAAACCTTCCTTCAAAATGGCCCCTCTTGGCCTCATTACCCCTTCTCTTTCTCAAGTATCCCCTCCAATTGTTCAGCATAAGTCATGAGGTGGGACAAGCCATATCACTAATCAACATGGTGGCATGACATTCTTCATTTACCAAGTTAGACACACCCATCACAAACTTGTTCATCATAGACCTTGGCTCGACCACCAATTGTGGAGCATATTTAGAGAGTTGGTTGAACTTGAGGGTATATTATCTTACAGTCGTAGGCCTTGCTTCAAATTTATGAACTCCATCATTTGGGCCTCCCTTAGCTAAAGAGGGAACAACGGGTTGAGAAATACAGCCTTAAGGTCCTCCCAAAAGATCACATTGTTGTTCCGCTTCTCCTCCTTCCATTAAGTGAACTATATTTAGTCAACCCCTTTAAGTTGGCAGGCTGCGAACTCCGCTTTCTCCTCCGATCTAACACCCATGATAGACAATACTTTGTACACCTCATCAATGAATTCTTGAGGTCCTCATCCACTTTAGACTCATTAAACTTCGGTGGATTCATCCTCATAAAATCCCTTATCCTAGATGCTGGAGTAGGAGCATGAGGGGCTTTGGCCCCTTGGTTGATTTGATTAGTCATAACTTGAGCTAGAATGGCAATAGCATCCCGGAACTCTTCATGAACTGGTTCTTCTTTGGGTGTGCGAGCTCTTCTTCGTCTTGGATAGACCTGATCTAGCATAGCAAAGAACATTCATTAGGGAAAAGATTTACCTTAACTTCTATTGCACGATAGGAAACATTTCCCTAAAATACCTCAAGCCTCTTACTCATAGTTGTGGTGCACTTTACAACCAAGAGTAAGACTCTAATCGACGCAGTATGTTGGATGCCAAGGACCACTAAGAACCTAGTGCACTGATACCAAGTTTGTCATGACCCAAGCCTAGAGTCTAGACGTGACACGGCGAATAGGAACCCAAAAGGGACCCTAAACAAGCGTCTTAGCATGTCATTTACACATCTTTGGTCGCAGAAGCAATCAAACAATAACAAGAGAGTATAAATAAGATAAAAGGCTAAGGGAAGTCGTTAATAGCATATATCAACAAAAGAGTCAAAACTCAAAGCATAGTTATATAACTTGTCTAACAACAACTCTAACACAGATTGGGCGGGGGCCAAGAAAACTTTTCGGGCTCACCCTCATTATCATAATCTTATAAATAAAGAAAAGAGTCTTCACATAACATATGATCAATAGCTATTGTCCTCGAAGTTGAGGACTCACCAAACTTGGTTCAAGAGATAGTACTAGCCATGCAGAAGATGAGGATGGTCAAATGGAGCTCCGGTTCCTTCGTGGTAACATAATGTAGGCATAGAGTATGCGTTAGTATGTTTGAATGTACTAAGTTTGTTGGATGCAATGCCACAAGAGACAAATAGGAAGTACTATAACAATATGGCAAGCATGATCAATGCTCAAAATAAAACATGCTTGTATAGAATATAGTACATGTGTAGGAATAGACCATCATCATAGACCAAACATCTAATAATTTGAATCCAAGTCCTAGTACCCCCTTGGAAGGTGATTGAGGTATCTACCCCTCAATTGGTAGTACAGGCCTAGCACTACTCGACAAGGAGGTCAAGGTATATACCTCTCAACATGGTAGTGTGGGCCTAGCACCACCCGACAAGGTGGTCAAGGTGTATACCCCTCAACATGATAGTACGGGCCTAACACCCCCGACAAGGTGGTCAAGGTGTATACCCCTCAACATGATAGTACGGGCCTAACACCCCCGACAAGGTGATTGAGGCATAGGACCCCCTCAACAAGGTGTGGTAAAATTGCAACACTATAGATACTTTTAATGAAATCAACACATATATACATTCCTTTCACCATCATAAAGTCATTTAACTCACAAGCCATGCAATTGACCTTCAATAACAGAAGAACCCTTAACTGAATTTTATGAAACACTTGGCGGGTGTGTAATTCTAGTTGAAAATCATGCAATTCAAGAGTGAAATCATGTGAGTAAAACCATTGTAAAACCATCCATAACACTTGGTAATACCCTTACGTAAGTTACATCAAAACCCCTCATCAAATCACATAATGGAGCATAGATTCATAGCTCAAAACATGCTTACACAATCACAATTTTATGAAACCCCAACATAGTGTATAACCAATTTCGTAATAAGTAAGACCCATAAGTAAATCAACTTAGAAACATTCAATTAGTGTAAAAAGGAAGGTTGGGGACTCGGGAGGTTGTAGGCCTGTGCAACCATGTTGAGGGGTTTGTACCTTGATAACCATGTTGAGGAGTTTGTACCTTGTAAACCATATTGAGGGGCTTGTACCTCATTAACCATATTGAGAGGTTTGTACCTCATTCGCCTCTCCAAGGGGGTGGTAGGCCTTTGATATTCTATATTGGTGGTCTCTCTTTACACATGTATTATGTTCTATATAAGCATGATTTTACTTCAAGCATCATTCATACACATTGTATTGTTATATGTTTATTCATTGCCTATGTTATGCATTTTGTTTCTGGTTCTTATCACTTGTTGCATTGCATCCCACATACTTATTATATTCAAATGTACTAACGCATACTCTATGCCTACATGATGTTACCATGTAGGAACCAGAGTCCCTCTTGATCATCCTCCTCTATATGGTTAGAACGATCTATCTCAAGCTATTTGGTGAGTCCTCCATTTCGGGGACAATGACTACACTCTTATATTATGTATTAAGACTCTCTTTTCTTGATGAATTCTTCTTATTGACTATGAGGGTGAGCACAGTTGTATGTCTTGGCCTACACAAAGTTCTATGTTTAGAGGTGTTGTTGGACGCGTTATATATTTATGCCATGAGCCTTGACTCTCTTATTTGATGTTTATGTTATGAAAACTTTCCTTTAGTCCCTGTGACCCTATTTCTAATTCAATTATGTTGTTTATTTGCTTCTGTGACCAATGATGTGTAATAATATGTTAAGAGGCTTGTTTGCGGTTCCTTCAGGTTCCTTATTTTTCATATCACGTCTAGGCCCTAGGCTTGGGTCTTGACAAACTTGGTATCAGAGCACTAGGTTGTTAGGTCCTCGGCATCCAACACACCACGCGGACAAGAGCCTTGTTTATGGTTGTGTTGTGCACCACAACTATGAGCAAGGGGATATGAAATATTTTAGGAAATATTTTCCTTCTTCTTACACTATGTTGTCCTATAGAAGTTAGGGTAAGGTTTTCCCCATAATAATTGTTCTTTACTATGCTACATCACACCTAACATTAGAGGAAGAAGAGCTCGCACACTCGAGGAACAACCGGCTCATGGTGAGCTTCGGGAGCACTTTGGTTGCCCAAGCTATGCAGACCAAGTCAATCAAGAGGCCCAAGGCCCTCGTGCTACTACCTTGGGGCTAGGTGTAAGGGACTTCACGAGGATGAATCCTCTAGAATTCTTTGGGTCAAAGGTGGATGAGGACCCTCAAGAGTTCACTGATGAGGTCTATAAGGTTTTGGCTATTATGGGTGTTAGACTGGATGAGAAGGCGGTGTTGGCAGCTTACTGACTCAAGGGGGTGGCATAAATATGGTATACTCAATGGAAGGAGGAGAAGAGAAATAATAATGTGGTGCTTTGGGAGGAGTTCAAGGTGGCTTTTCTTAATCGGTTCTTCTCTCTTCGGCTTAAGGAGGCCAAGATAGTGGATTTTATGAATTTGAACCAAGGGTCTATGAGTGTGAGGGAGTATGACCTCAAATTCAATCAACTCTCTAAATATTCTCCCCACATGGTTGTCGACCTAAGATCTAGAATGAACAAGTTCGCAATGGGTGTATCTGATTTAGTGAGTGAGAAATGTCGGTCCGCCATGTTGATTAGTTACATGGATTTGTCCCATTTGATGACCTATGTCGTACAAATGGAGGAGAAAAAATTGAGGAAGAGGAGGAGTAATGAGGCCAAGAGGCCCATTTTGAGGAAAAGTTCCAAAGTCGAAAGGGTGGCCGGTTCTATCAAGGCCAAGGGTCTTCTAATGCATTTAATAAAAGTGTTGCCAATGACTTTGAAAGGGCCCAAGGTGTTGGGGATGTGGTTTCTAATGGTGGGTGTCAAAAATATGGTAGGAGTCATAGTGGCCCGCGCTTGAGGGATACTAATGCTGCTTGTGGTTGTGGGAAAGTTGGGCATAATGTGATGGATTGCCCTTGAAATCACAATAAGTGTAAGGAGGTTCGTCCAAAAGGTGCTAATGCGGTTCCTTTGGGGAGAGGTAGCCAAATAGATGCTGCCGCAAGGCACAATTAGTTCTATACATTCCAACAGAGGCATGGTATTGAGGAGGTTCCCGATGTCGTTACTAGTATGTTAAAGTCTTTGATTTTGATGTGGTTCCACTCTTTCTTTCGTTACCCCTTTTGTTGCCAAGAAGTTTCATGTTGAGCTCGAATTATTATGTGGGTCTTATGGGGTGTCTACCCCTATTGGTGCATCTATTACTGCTAGAAAGGTTTATAGAAATTATTCCTTTTGCATTTTGCATAAGATATTGCGTTGTGATCTTGTTGAATTGGAAATGGTGGATTTTGATGTCATACTTGGGATGGATTAGTTGCATGCATACTATGCCTTTATTGATTGTAGAATCCATAGGGTTAAATTCCAATTCCCAAATGAACTCGTTCTTGAGTGGGAGAGTCATGATGTGGTGGTTAAGGGTAGGTTCATCTCTTATATTAAAGCTCATAAGTTAATCTATAAAGGGTGTCTCTATCATATTGTGAGGGTAAGGGATGTGGAGTCCCAGGTCCTTCCTATAGATATGGTTCTAATAGTAAATGAGTTCCTTGATGTATTTCTAAATGACCTTCCCAGTGTACCTCCCAAAAGGGAAATAGATTTTGGTATAGACCTCCTTCCCGATACTTAACCCATTTTTATTCCCCTATACAGCATGGCCCGACGGAGTTAAAGGAGTTGAAGGAGCAATTAAGAGATTTGTTGGAGAAGGGTTTCATTAGTCCTAATCAATCAATTTTGAGTGCTTCAGTGTTGTTTGTGAAGAAGAAGGATGGACCCCTTAGAATGTGTATTGACTACAGGCAACTTAATAGGGTCGCCATTAAGAATAAGATTCTCTTCTAAGGATTGATAATTTATTTGACCAATTACAAGGGGCTAGTCACTTCTCTAAGATTGATCTTCTACCCGGGTATGATCAAGTGAAGGTGAGGGAGTGCAATATTCTTAAGACGACCTTTCGGACTAGGTATGGCCATCATGAGTTTTTCGTGATGTCCTTTGGGTTGACCAATGCACCGGCCATTGTCATGGATCTTATGAATAAGGTATTCAAACCCTACCTTGATTCGGTTTGTTATGGCCTTCATTGATGATATTTTTATCTATTCACATAGTGAAGAGGAGCATATGAGCCATTTGAGGGTAGTGTTACAAAGATTGAGGGAAGAGAAGTTGTATGCCAAGTATGAAAATTGTGAGTTTTGGTTAAAAGAGGTTTCTTTTCTAGGTCGTATGGTGTTGGGGGATGTTATAAAGGTGGATCCTAAAAGGACGGATGTGATTAGAAATTGGCCTAGACTAATTACCCCATCAGATATTAGAAGCTTCTTGTGCTTAGCAAGTTACTATTGGAGGTTTGTGAATTGAATTCTCTTCTATTGCTTGTCCTATGAACAAGATGACTCAAAAGAAGGCCAAATTTGTGTGGACCGATGAGTGTGAAAAGAGTTTCCAAACATTGAAAGATAAACTTACCAATGGCTGTAGTCACAGTGGTCCTCCTATTCAACTATTTCGACCATTTCCGAGTGTGTCCACTCCTATATTGTCACTACTGAAAGGGCTAGAAGGATTTGTTGTGTATTGTTATGCTTCTAGAGATTGTTTGGATTGAATGTTGATGCAAAATGATAAGGTGATAGCTTATGCTTCTAGACAACTCAAAGTACATGAGAAGCATTACCCTACTCATGATCTTGAATTAGCCGCTATGGTCTTTGCTTTGAAAATTTGGCGTCACTATCTGTATGGGGTGCATATTGATGTGTTCACTGATCATAAGAGTCTCGAATATGTATTCACTCAAAAAGAACTTAACTTGAGACAAAGAAGGTGGCTAGAACTTCTTAAGGACTACGACATGAGTGAGCACTATAATCCTGGTAAGGCTAATGTGGTGGCCGATGATTTGAGTAGGGTGTGCATAGATAGCCTAACATATGTTGGTGATGATGGCAATGGGGTGGCTAGAGAGGTCCACCGGTTAGCTAGATTTGGGGTTAGGTTGGAAGAGGTTGATAATGGTGGTATTGTGGTTATTGATGGCTCAATATCTCCCTTGGTTGATGAGGTAAAAGAAAAGCATGATCTTGACCCCTCCTTGTTAGAATTGAAGGAATTAGTGAGGGATGGGACAATGGAGGTTTTCTTCCAAGGGGAGTGGTGTCCTTTGGTAACAGGTAGGTTGTGTGTACCCTGTGTTGATGGCTTGAGGGAGAAAATCCTTGATGAGGCCCATAATTCTTCTTATTCTATTCACCCCGGTTCTACCAAGATGTATAGAGATTTGACAGAAGTGTATTGGTAGGGAGGCGTGAAGAGGGACATTGCTAGATTTGTATCCTGCCAACAAGTCAAAGCCAAGCACCATAGGCCGGGTGGCCTAGTATAAGACATAGAGATTCCTACTTAGATGTTGGAAGAGATTAATATGGATTTTGTGGTGGAGTTACCAAAGACTAGAAAGTGTTTTGATTCCATTTGGGTTGTGGTTGATGGAATGACAAAATTGACTCATTTCCTACAGGTTAAGACTACTTATGGAGCCGAAGACTATGCTAAATTGTATATTCATAAGTTGGTGAGATTGCATAGGAAGTCCTTGTCTATCATATTAGATCATGGTGCTCAACTTACTTCACATTTTTGGAATTCCTTTCAAAGGGGTCTTGGTACAAAAGTTAAGCCTAGTATGGTGTTTCACCCTCAAATGTATGGCCAAGCCGAAAGAACTATTCAAACTCCTGCGGATATGCTTAGGGCTTGTGTATTGGAGTTGAGGGGTAGTTGGGATGATCATCTGCCATTGGTTGAGTTTGCATATAACAATAGCTATCATTCAAGCATTGGTATAACTCCTTTTGAGGCCCTCTATAGTAGGCATTGTAGATCACTATTTAGATGGTTTGAGGTAGGAGAGGTGGCTTTGATGGGTCCGAATCTTGTTATGGAGGCTCTTGAGAAGGTTAGGATGATTAGAGAAAGGTTGAAAACAGCCCAAAGTTGTCAAAAATCCTATGCCCATGTGAGGAGGAGAGACCTTGAATTTAAAGTTGGTGATTGGGTCTATTTGAAGGATTCACCCATGAAGGATGTGGTTCATTTTGGTAAGAAGGGCAAATTAAGTCCAAGGTATGTAGGTCATTATAGGGTAATGAGGAGGATTCGTTAGGTGGCTTATGAGTTAGAGTTGCCTAGTGAAATGAATTTGGTTCATTCAATGTTTCATGTATCTACGTTGAGAAAGTGTGTGGGTGATCCGAATTCTATTATTCCATTAGATATTGTGGGTGTAGTTAAAGACAACTTGACTTATAAGGAGGTTCTAGTAGAAATCTTAGATAGGCAAGTAAAGAGGCTAAGGAACATGGACATTGCTTCCGTTAAGGTCCTTTGGAGGAATCAAAAAGTCAAAAGTGCTACATGGGAGGCCAAAGCGGACATGCAAAAGCGATATCCTTATCAGTTCCATTCTACTCAAACCTATGGTACTAGCTCTAAGTACCCTATGTGATTTCATGTCTCATGTTTTAACCCCTATGTCATTTGCATGCATTCATGTTTATGTTGAAAAAGTTCAATATGATTTTACACTTCTGTTGGGATATTTGAGATGATATTTAAGTGCATTATTGCATCTTTATGTGGGATGAATCTATCTTGTTTATGTCAATCATATACATTTCTTTGACATTTGGGGATTAATGTTCCCAAGGGGGAGATATTGAAATGACCCCAAAATAAAGTGCCCAAAACTGTGCCTCGAAAATGTTCGAAATCGTAATTCCATATATCTCAAAATCTATGTGTGATATCAAAAATCATACTTCATATTCTTGTTCAGGGGGCAAAATTGAGTGGGAAATGGGTCTAATCTCGATTCTAGAGCAACCATATCAAAATTTGAAAATCGCAAATACGTGATTTCCAGTGAGTATTCGCGCTCCTGGCGCGATGTGCCAAGGGCATGCTATAGTGTATTTTTGTCTTCCTGTTTTTATCTCCATCCAAGGCCTTTGGGTCTTGGGCCTAAGCCTTTCTATGCGTGAAAATACTTATACTTAGCCATATTTTACCTTCATATCATTCAAGACATTTCCAAATACTCTCTCAAACACTTAGACAATATTTCATCTCAAAATTCAAGTGTCCAAATCTCTTTCGGATATTAAGGATTTCACTCAAGCTTCAATTCTCCATTAAAATCTTCATCAAGGAATTCTCCAAAGCTAAGGTATCTGTGTTTCAACCAATGGGTCCTTTCACCCATGGCACCCAAGCTTCCTTTTTACCTAAATTGCATGACTTAAAGTTGATCTACTCATGGGTCTTACTTACTATTAATTTCACTACACACTATGATGGAGTTTCACGAAATTATGATTGTTTTAGCATGTTTTGTGCTATGAATATAAGATCTATTGTGTGATTAATGAAAGGTTTTGATGTATATTACTTGAGGATGTTACTATGTATCTATTAATCGTTTTATTGAATTTTCTAGCATGATTTCACTCGTGAATTGTATGGTTTTATAATAACACTACACACCCATCAAGTGTTTGATAAAATATCCCATTATGATGTCTTGAGGAATTGAAGGCCCAATGCATATTTTATGAGTTGAATGACTATATGATCATGAAAGGAATGTATGTATATGATATTATCTTTGTAGTGTTCAGAAATGATCAAGCCTCACTTAGGAGATTGTAGGATCGGGTAACCATGTTGAGGATTTTTTACCTCGATCATGTCGCTGGGGAGGTGGTAGGCCCGTGCAACCATGTCGAGGGGTTTGTACCTTGATAATCATGTTGAGGGTTATCTTGTGTGACAACACTACAGAGCGAGTTGCTCTTCTAGGCGGGCAGCTGTGTGACAACACTACAGAGAAAGCAGCGCTTTCGTGTAACATGCTATGGTCTCAATGCCCTTACAAGGTAGTGATGAGTTTCACGCGCTCTAAGCTCGGCCAGCGCGTGGTTAGGAAGATTGGACGCAGAGCGGTACCACCCACCCTGAAGGTTTGTACCTCATCAACTATATTGCGGGGTTTGTACCTCATTACCCATGTTGAGGGGTTTGTACCTCATTTGCCTCTCCAAGGGGGTGTTAGGCCTTGGATATTCTATATTGGTGGTCTCTCTTTAGACATGTATTATGTCCTATATAAGCATGATTTTACTTCAAACATCATTCATACACGTCATATTACTATATGCTTATTCATTGCCTATGTTATGCATTTTGTTTATGGTGCTTATCACTTGTCGTATTGCATCCTACAGAGTTAGTACATTGAAACGTACTAACGTATACTCTATGCCTACATGATATCACCATGTAGGAACTAGAGTCCCTCTTGATCCTCCTCCTCTTCATGGTTCGTATGATCTATCTCAAGCTAGTTAGTGAGTCCTCCATTTCGGGGACAATGACTACACTCTTATGCTATGTATTATGACTCTCTTTTCTTGATGTAGGCTTCTTATTGACTCTCTTTTCTTGATGACTCTCTTTATAGTTCATATGATCTATCTCAAGCTAGTTGGTGAGTCCTCCATTTTGAGGACAATGACTACACTCTTATGCTATGTATTATGACTCTCTTTTCTTGATTTAGGCTTCTTATTGACTATGAGGGTGAGCCCAGTTGTATGTCTTGGCCCCTGCATAGTTCTATGTTTAGAGATGTTGTTGGACGCGTTATGTTTTTATGCCAAGAGCCTTGACTCTCTTGTTTTGATGTTTATGTTATGAAAGCTTTCCTTTAGTCTCTTTGCCCCTATTTCTAATTTAATTATGTTGTTTAATTACTTCCGCGACCAGTGATGTGCAATGATATGTTAAGAGGCTTGTTTGTGGTTCCTTCCCATTCCCATTTGCCATGTCACATGTAGTCCCTAGGCTTGGATCATGACAATTTCAAGCTTTTTGAGGTGATTTTTTTGACAAAGCTTTCTATGAAAACTCTTGGGTAACTGTTTTTTTCATCAAATTAATTAATTTCCTTAATTCTTATGTTGATTTATATTGAATTTCATGATTTTGAATGTTAAAAATTGGGAATTTTATGTCTATGATTAGGAAACTTTAAATGTCAATTTTTCTTTCAATATGAGCTCAATTTTAGTGGATGTTCACCCACAAGTTCCTTTTCTCACATAGAATCATAATTTCTAATCAATTTCCAGATCTGAGAACTTTGAATTTTAGCCCTAATTTTGATTATCTTTCCCCTCAACCTAATTTGTGCCAAAATGGATATAAGAATTCACCTCTTGACGCATAATATCTATTCTTCATATCGATTGTTTGATCTGAAGATTATTTTTAAGCTTTGGTTGATCGAGAGCTTTGTTCAAGTGCGATTTCAGCATCTAGTTAGGTTCGTCTAACCTTTTTGGGATGAAATTTGAGTTATTGGATATGCTTATGTGATAATTGTAAGATTTAGGTTGTTTAGTGAGTTATTGGGTTGATAGGTTAGAATTTTAGTGAAATTGCTATATTGATTATGTTGGATTTGGAGTAATTTGAAACTTTACTGGTAAATTAAGATGTATTCTTGAGATTCGGGATATTTTGGATAGTATTGTGATAATATGAGGCTTGTGATATCATTTGGGAAGTGTTATGGCAATTTTATGGTATTTGAGATACTTTTTGGAATCGTGTGCATATTTTGGGACTTATGAAGTCCAGTGTCGTCGATATACTTGGTTATTGATGAGAACATGGTCATTTGAGACAAATTAATGGACTGTGGTACAAGTTTTGACTCTTGATATTATCTTCCCTAATTATATGATGGTTACTTATTAGTATTCTTCTATATTGCTGTTGTATATATCTTGATATTGTTACATTGGCATGCATTCATCTTATATTGCATCTATTCCACTTTTTATAAAACCCCTTGATTATATGAGGTAAGGGAGATATATTCATCAACTAGAGGGACGGTTATGTTACTTGAAAAATGCATTCATCAGCCCCAGAGACGATCGCGATACTTGAGAGATGTATTTATTGGCCCTAGAGATGGTTGAGATACTTGAGAGATGTTGGTATATGGTCTAAAGAGACCCCTATGGGTTCTACCTAGTAGCTTTATCTTGGTAGATATATATACTAGCACCAGAGTGCCTTGTGATTCCATCACATGTATTGCATTCAAATATTGCATGTGCATTGCATCATTGATTGGTATGGTTATCTTAGTTTTCTTTTATATTTTTATATATTATGCACTAACCCATTTCTTGCAAGTGATAGGATTTTTTGTCATTACATGCTTATTCGATTCTTCCTACCCAGTCAGTTGAACCTACTGGGTATATTTCGGTGTACTCACCCGTACATTATATCCTCCTTGCAGATCGAGCTCAGTGACCCCCATGGGATAGTTGATCCTATTCTACTAGAGTTCTTCCTTACTTTCCTAGATTTCATTAGTGAGGCTCAGACTTTGAGCTGTCATTGATCTATCGAGACTCCATTTATTGTTATTCATATCAGACCTCATATCTTACTTTAGCTGACAACTTTGTACTTACTTATTCATACTACTTAGATGCTCTTGTACTCATGATTTCAGGTTTTGAAAATTCATATTAAGTATCGTATTGCTTTTGCTTTACTTTATTCTCTTTGGTCATCTGGTTTTGGATCATGATAAGTTTGGTATTAGAGTTCTAGGTTCATTGGGCTCGTGAGCCAAGAACGGGGTGTCTAATAGAGTCTCATGGATCGATAAATAGGCATCCATACCCATCTTCGGGAGGCTATGGGGCACTTGATCGGAAAAGCTTTCTTGTTTTGTTTATATTCGTGCGTTTCTTCATATCAACTATTTTGAAAGGATCTAATGTACTCCTTCTATAGAGATGCCCCTTATTATAGCCCGAGGTCAGTGGAAGAGCTTGAGCCAGCTGAAATGGCCCCCACTCGTGGCCGAGGCAACGCTAGTTGTAGGGCTAGGGGTCGAGGATATATTAGAAGGGTAGCTCCACTAGACGACAGGCTAGATCAGCTTCTCCGGAACCTGAGTATGAGTCAAAGGGACCCACTAACCTTGTCCAACCACCCTCAGTCCCAGATTTTATGCCTTTGGTTCAGGAGCTACGACTGCGGGTATCAGCTAGACTTAAGAGAGCTCCTTCAGCTCCTATTATTCTTGATGCACTAGCTTTTATACTATCGGCTGGCCCATTTACAACTCCAGTTGACCCAGCTATGATTCAGGTTAGTCCTTCTTTAGTCCCAAAAAATCATTCTATGGCCTCTATTATTTCGCCTCAGTCATCTCAGTCGAATTCTAGTTTGTAGCTTTATTAGTTGTCTATTGCACTGTTCTGATCTGTAATGCCACCATCTTCTACTAGCCCAACTATGTCTACTGTAGAATAGAAGAGTTTTAGGTAGTTTGTTCAATTAGTACCTTTGAGGTTTGATGGTATGCCTAGTGATAGGACTTATGACTTCTTATCGGAGTGCGAGGACAGGTTGTGTAATTTGGCTATCCTCAAGTCACATGGAGTTGCCTATACGTCCTATCAGTTTATTGGCTTAGCCAAGAAGTGGTGGAGGTTAGTTTTGGCTCATAGACCACTTGGATCACCAGCTATGACCTGGGAGCAGTTTATTGAGGTGTTCCTAGAGAGGGTTTTGCCATATAGCCTCTGAGACAACCGTCGAGATGGGTTTGACAGGCCTCGATAGGGTTCTATGTTAGTATCAGAATATGAGGCAATATTTTGTGCATTATCTAGATGTGCCGTGTCTAGTATCTTTATAGAGTTTGAAAGGATTCGGTGCTTCACCAAGGGATTGGCAGGATATCTTCAGGAGGCCAAGACTTCTCTAGTTCTGGTGTGTGTCACTTTCCAATGTGTGGTAGATCACGCCTGCATGATTGAGCACATTAGATATGATCGATAGGGTGGTAGGAAAAGATTCCGTCAGTATGGCTAGTTTAGTGGCCCTTGTAATGAGACGGAGAGTTTCAGAGGCAGGGCCATCAGAGTCGAGCAGTTCATGTAGCAATCCCTGTATGTGATATCTAATATCACCCATGCTACACCTCCTTTTTGAAGGTCAAAGTGGTCATTGTCAAGTTATGTAACCTAACCAAGGTTAGGGTAAAACCCACCGGGAATATGGTCAACTTAGAGTAATTTCAAGCAATTTGAGTTAATTAACCTACTTACCTCCCGAAAGGGGGGTTGTAATTTGCAGAAAATAAACCTAAACTAGAATAAGTTTGTGAAATCAGTAAGAAGAGTAACTAAGGTATGTTTTCCCCGTGATTCCCTAACTTGGTATTACCAGACAACCATAATCTTTTCTAGTGTGTGTATGCAGAACGGTAAGTTAAGTTTACCAAACCCTTTTCTCCAAGCGAGAGGTAAATTTCACTTCCTGATTTAATCTATCCCCATAGTATGATATTACTAAGCCTTTCCTATTGTCTCAGTACAACCTCGCGTTTATCTAGTTTGGTTGATTAGCAAGAAGAAATCGATCAAATCTTGTTAAGTAATCTCTTTTCCCATTTATTACTACCTTGATCCAGTCAGTAACAACTAGGCAAGTTCTAACATTAGCAACTATTTAAAAAACAATCAAAATGAAGAAAATTAGTTAATACATGCATGCACACTTTCCAAGAATTACAAATTATCCAATTTTACCTTGTTAGTTCTTCATGGTCCCCACAACCCTAGTTTTGGATTTATCTATGCATAATCATTGTACATACAGGAATCATGATATGGAATAACATAATTGAGCACTTACAAAGATGAATTTTAGAACAAGAAATTCTAAACTCTTCACAAGAAATCACAAAGTAATGATTAAAATTACAAAGCTGTCTTCCAAGTCTTTCTAAGCACTTCTCTCAAGGTTTCTGGTCGTTCTCCTTCCTTATCTACTGAAAAGAACCTAAAAAATCTATTTATAGTATTTAAAATACAAGAACAAAACAAAGTAGGAAAACTGCATTCGATAGGCAATACGGGCTTCGTAAACTTCATTTTTCAAAATTGGCCATAGCTTCTACGAGACCTCTCTATGTGACATATTCACACTTATAACTTGTACATGGTTTCATCTGATGACTTTTCAGAAAATCCCACATTCTGATCCTCAGGGTACGAAACCTCATCCGTGACTCTGTCATGACCCAAGCCTAGGGCTTAGACGTGATACGATGAATGGGGAACCCGAAGGGTCCCCAAACAAACCTCTTAGCATATCGTTACACATCCTTGGTTGTGGAAGTAATAAGACAACAACATATGATATAAATAATAGTAAAAAGGGGCTAAGGGAAGTCTTTCATATCATAAAACATCAAAGAGTCAAAGAGAGTCAAGCTCAAGCATGATTACATAACTTGTCCAACAACACCTCCAAACATAGAAATTTGCCGGGGGCCAAGACAAGCTACCGGGCTCACCCTTATAGTCAAAACATATAATAATGGAAAGAGAGTATATACTATGTATAAGATCAAAGACATTGTCCCCAAAATTGAGGACTCACCAACTTGGTTTGAGAAGATAGTACTAGCCACGTGGAGGATGAGGATGATCGTGAGGCACTCTGGTTCCTACATAATAACATCATGTATGCATAGAGTATCCGTTAGTATATTTGAATGTACTAAGTATTAATATGCAATGCAACAAGAGATAGGTAACATAATCAAAATGCATAATTAGCCAATAAATGAGCATATAGTAATATGGCATGCATGCGCGATGCTTGAAGTAAAACATGCTTATATAGAACATATTACATGTGTAGTAAGAGACCATCATGTCCAAGGCCTGCCATCCCTTTGGAGAGGTAATTGAGGTATCAACCCCTCAATTAGATGATGGTGGTCTCACCCCGCCATCCATGGTAATTGAGGTATCAACCCCTCAGTTGGTTGATAGTGGTCACACCCCGCCATCCATGGTGATTGAGGTCTAGCACCCCCTCAACTGGGTGTGGTCACTTGCAACACGATAAGTACTTTTCATGAAATCACCATATGTATAACATCCTTTCATCATTATAAGGTCGTACAAGTCATAGGACATGCAATGGATCATCAATAGCTCAAGAACCCTAAACTGTAAATTTTATCAAACACTTGGTGGGTATATAATGCTAGTTTAAAACCATGCAATTAAAGAGTGAAATCATGCAAGTAAACTTGAAGTAAATCAACCCACCAATACTAGGGAACACCATCAAGCAATATACATCAAAACCCCTTATCAAATCCAAATATAGATGCAAGATTCATAGCTCAAACATTCTCAAACAGTCACACTTTTTGAAACCCCAACATAGTTCACAGTCAAATGTATAATAGAAGACCCACAAGTAAAATCAACTGAGAAACATGATATTTATGTAAAAAAGAAGCTTGGGCACCATAGGTAAAAGGATCCAATGGTTGAAACCCACATACCTTAGCTTTGGAGAATTCGTTGATGAAGATTAAGATGAGAACTTGAAGCTTGATTGAAATCCTTAAGATTCGGAATGAGATTTGACATTGGAATTTTGAGTGAAATATTTGTCTAAGTATTTGAAAGTGTATTAGGGGATGTCTTGTATGATATGAAGGTGAAATATGGATAAGTATAGGTATTGTCACACATGAAAAGACTTAGGCCCAAGACCCAAAACCCTTGGATCGAATAACAAAACTAGCACCATTTTAACACTGGTCCGCCCTAGCTGCGTCGCGCCAGGGGCGTGGATCAACATTGGATAAGGAAATTTTTGGATTTTCAAATTTTGATACAATTGCTCTAAAATTAGTGTTAGACCTATCTCCCACTCAATTTTACCCCCGATCAAGAATATGAAGTCAAATTTTTGATATCACGCACGTATTTTAAGACATATGGAAATTATGATCTTAGGAACTTTCGAGACACATTTTTCAGCACTTTTTGGGGTCATTTCAATATCTCCCCCTTGGGAACATTCATCCCCAAATGTCAAAGAAATGTAGATAAGAAGAGTAACCATGAAGAAATCAACCCCAACAACAATGCAAGAATGTACTTAAACACCATTTTGAAAAATCACAACATAAGTGTCAAAATCAACATGAACTTGTCAACATAAACATGAATACATGCATATGACATATAGGGCCATTGTATGAGACATGGAATCACATAGAAGACATAGAATTAGTACCTTAAGCTTGAGAAAAATGGAAGAGATAAGGATATCACTTTTTCATGTCTGCCTTGGCCTCCCATTTAGCACTTTCGACTTGTTGATTCCTTCAGAGGACTTTAACGGAAGCCACATCCTTGTTCCTCAATCTCTTCACTTGTCTATCAAAGATTTCTATTGGAACCTCTTCATAAGTCAAGTTTTCTTCAACAAAACCCACAACATCCAATGAGACAATAGCATTCGGGTCGCCCACATATTTCCTCAATATGGATACATGAAAGACCGGATGAACCAAGTCCATTTCACTAGGCAACTCCAACTCATAGGCTACCTTACCAATCCTATTCAACACCCTATAAGGACCCATATCTGTTGGACTCAATTTACCTTTCTCACCAAAATGAACCACACCCTTCATGGATGAAACCTTCAAATAGACCCAATCACCAACTTTAAATTCAAGCTCCCTTCTCCTCACATTGGCATAGGACTTTTGACGACTTTGGGCTGTTTTCAACCTTTCTCTAATCAACCTTACATTCTCCATAGCCTCCATAAACAAATCCAGAACTAACAAAGCCATTTCTCCACTTCAAACCACCCAACTGGTGATCTACAATGCTTACCATAGGTTGCCTCAAAAGGAGCCATACTAATGCTAGAATGATAGCTATTACTATACGCAAACTAAATCAATGGAAGATGATCATCTATACTACCCTTAAACTCCAAAATACATGCTCAAAGCATATCCTCAAGAGCTTGGATAGTTCTTTCAGCTTGGCAATCCATTTGAGGGTGAAAGACCGTACTAAGCTTAACCTTGGTACCAAGACCTCTTTGGAAGGACCTCCAAAAGTGAGAAGTGAATTGAGCACCACGATCCGATATGATAGACAAGGGCACCCCATGCAATCTAACCAACTCATGAGTGTACAACTTAGCATAATCTTCGGCCCTATAAGTAGTCTTAACCGGTAGGAAATGAGACGACTTTGTAATCCTATCAACCACAACCCAAATCGAATCAAAACACTTTCTAGCCTTAGGAAACCCAACCACAAAATCGATGTTAATTTCCTCCCACTTCCAAGTAAGAATATCTATGTCTTGGGTTAGACCACCCGACCTTTAGTATATGACTTTGACTTGTTGGTAACTATGACAACTGGATACAAATTTGGAAATGTCTTTCTTCATACCTCCCCACTAAATAGGAAGAATTATGAGCCTCATAAAGAATCTTCTTTCTGAAATCATCAACACAAGGCACACACAACCTACCTTTGTATCTAAGGCACCATCTCCCCCTTGGGAGAAAATCTCCACCTTCCTATTCTCACCAAAGCCTTCAATTCTAACAAGGAGGGGTCAAGATCTCAACCAAGGAAGATTTTGAACCATCAACTACTACAATACCACCATTATCAACCTCTTCCATCCTAACCCCCAATTTAGCCAACCTATGAACCTCTCTAGCCACCTTTTTGCCCCCATCATCAATATGAGCTAGGCTACCCATGGACACCCTACTCAGAGCATCGACCATAACATTAGCCTTACCGGGATGATAGTGCACACTTATGTCATAATCCTTAAGGAGTTCTAACCACCTTCTTTGTCTCCAATTGAGATCTTTTTGGGTGAACACATATTGAAGGCTCTTATGATCGGTAAACACATAAACATTCTACCCATACAAATAATATCACCAAATTTTCAAAGAAAATACCACGGAGTCCAATCCAAGATCATGAGTAGGATAATTCTTTTCATGCACTTTGAGTTGTATAGGGGCATAAGCTATCACCTTACCATTTTACATCAAAAAACAACCCAAACCAATCCGGGAGGCATCACAATACACAACAAGCCCTTCCAACCCTTCCGATAGAGAAAGATAGGAGCAGAGACAAGCTTATCCTTCATGATTTAGAAACTCTTTTAACACTCATCGGTTCACACAAAGTTATCTTCTTGTAAGTCAACTTAGTCATGGGAGAAGCAATAGAAGAGAACTAATTCACAAATCTCCGGTAGTAACCCGCTAAGGCCAAGAAGCTTCTAATGTCCGATAGGATCAAAGACCCAGGCCAATTTCTAATCACCTCCATTTTCTTAGGATCCACCTTAGTTCCATCCCCCGACACCACATGACCTAGAAAGGAAACCTCTTTCAACCAAAATTCACACTTCTCATACTTAGCATACAACTTCTGTTCCCTTAATTTTTGAAGCACCACTACCAAATGACCTATATGCTCCTGCACACTATGAGATTAGATCAAAATATAATCAATGAAGACCACCACAAATAAATCAAGGTAGGATTTAAAGACCCTATTCATAAGATCCATGAAGATAGCCAGTGCATTGGTTAACCCAAAAGACATAACCACAAATTCACAATGCCTATACCTTGTCAAAAAGGCCATCTTGGGAATGTCATACTCCCTCACCTTCACGTGATGATACCCGGATCGAATATCAACCTTAAAGAAGTGACTAGCCACTTGAAGTTGGTCAAACAAATTGTCAATCCTCGGTAGATGAAACTTATTCTTGATAGTGACTTTATTAAGTTACAGATAGTCAATGTACATTCTAAGAGACCCATCCTTCTTCTTCACAAACAACATCGGTACACCCCAAGGTGATTGGCTAGGCCTAATAAAACCTTCTCCAACAAAGCCCTCAATTGCTCCTTCAACTCCTTTAACTCCGCCAGGGCCATACGATAAGGGGAAATAGAAATGGGTTGAGTATTGGGAAGAAGGTCAATACCAAAGTCTATTTCTCTTTCAAGAGGAACACCGGGAAAGTCATAAGAAACTCATTTACCATCAAAACTGACTCTATAGGAAGGACTTTGGACTCAACATCTCTAACCCTCACAAGATGATAGAGACACCCCTTAGAGATCAACTTTTGGGCTTTAATGCAAGAGATAAACCTACCCTTGACCAGCACATCATGACTCTCCCACTCAAGGAAAGGTTCATTAGAGAATCGAAATTTGACCCTACGAGTTCTACAATCAATAGAGCCTAATATGCATGTAACTAATCCATCCCAAGAATGTCATCTAAACCAACCTTTCCATCTCAGCAAGATCACAAGGCAATATGTTATGGAAGATGCAAATGGGACAATTTCTATAGATCTTTCTAGCAACAACAGATGCACCACTAAAAGTAGACAGCTTATAAGACTCACACAACCATTCGGGTTCAACATGAAACTTTTTGCAACAAGAGGAGTAACAAAAGAAAGAGCGGAACCCGGGTCTATCAATGTATACACATCAAAATCAAAGAATTTTAACATACCGATGACAACATCTGACACCTCATCAACCCTTTTTCTCCCTTGGAGTGCATAGAACTGATTGTGCCTTGGGGAACCACCTTGTTGGCCTCCTCTCCCCAAAGGAACCGCATTAGCACCCCGGCCTGGTGGACAAATATCTTTACCCTTGTTTTAATTCCGAGGATAATCAACCTTCTTGTGACCCACTACCCCACAATTATAGAAAGTATTAGTGTCTCTCAAGCGTGGGCCATCATAGCTTCTACCACATTTTGAGCACATAGGTCTCGACACCACATCACTGCTCCCATTGGGGCCTTGGGTAGTCATTAGCCAATCTCCCACTGGGAACACGAGAAGACCTTTGGCCTTGGTGAAACCAGTCACCCTTGGGACCTTGGAACTGACCATCGAAACGGACCCTCTTGGCCTCACTACTCCTCTTCTTTCTCAACTTCTCCCCCTCCAATTGTTCAACATATTTCATAAGGCGGGATAAGTCCATGTCACTGATCAACATAGCGGCCTGGCACTCCTCATTCTCCTAATCGGATACACTCTTCACAAATTTGTTCATTCTAGACCTCGAGTCGGCAACCAAGTGTGGAGCATATTTAGAGAGTTGGTTGAAATTGAGGGCATACTCCTTCACACTCATCGGTCCTTTCTTCAAGTTCATGAACTCCATCATTTTGGCCTCCCTAAGATCAAGAGGGAAGAACTGGTTGAGGAAAGCTGCCTTAAACTCCTCCTAAAGAATCACATTATTGTTCCCTTTCTCCTCCTTCCATTGAGTATATCATATTTGGGCCACCCCTTAAGTTGGTAAGCTGCCAACTCTGCCTTTTCTTACGATCTAACACCCATGATAGCCAACACCTTGTATACCTCATCAATAAACTCGTGAGGGTCCTTATCCACTTTAGACCTACTGAACTCTGGTAGGTTCATCCTTATAATGTTCCTCACCCAAGATGCCGGAGTAGGAGCATGAGGGGCTTGGACCCCTTGATTGACTTGATTAGCCACAACTTGAGCTAGCAAGGTGAGAGCATCCCGGAGTTCTCCACGAGTCGATCATTCCTCGAGTGTGAGAGCTCTTCTTCCTCTTGTGTTATGCATGATCTAGTATAGCAAAGAACATTCGTTAGAGGGAAAAACTTAC
>JAABOM020000101.1:9136921-9150505 GCA_011800125.2 Solanum clarkiae
GGGAGGTAGACCATAATCGACATATAAGACCAAGTGAGCTACTACTTGGAATCCAACATAACCCCTTATGTTAGCACGGGGAGACTTCTTCCTGGGTAGAACTTCATCATATCGCCTATGCATCATCAAATAATAAAAATAACTTATGTGGATCCACTAGCCAATCCTACAAAGAATCCTATGGTGGCACATAGTTAATGAAGGAAGGAGACTTTATATAAGGACCCCTTAGGTCGAGTACCCACCTCCTAATCCTATTCAGTGCATAGTTATTCCCATGAAATACATTTGAAAATATATGCATAACCATAATCATTCATAAGCTTTAAAATCATACATCATCATCATCATTATATATTTATAGAGTAGCTCATCAATATCATGATCCAACATAGGATCCATCTTTGATGAGAATTGTCCTTTCACCATCATCATCAGTCATAAGAGGGATTCAAACATAATAACTTTCATAAACTTTCATAATTGAACCCTCATCATTTGAAATCATTCATCATTAGAAACTTTTACATGAAGACTGGGTGAATTTCATGCATGCAAGCTTTAAATCAAGAATTCAAGAGAACTATTGATGTGCTGCAAAAATACAAGATTTTTAATTCTTTAAACTTAGAATTTTGTATGTTCTGTCATAACCCAAGCCTAGGGCCAAGGTGTGACATGGCAAATGAGGAACCGGAAGGGACCCTAAACAAGGCTCTTAAGCATACGTGGAACATCCTTGGTTGTGGAAAGCATAATTCAACTACAGACACATAATTCTAGGGGAAACGAAACTTTGGACTCAAGCTATGGGGATGTTACGGGGAAGAGGATTATCATGAACCCATAGCAAATAAAGTCTAAGGAGCGGTAAGTATGACTCACACTATAAGGAGAAGTAGAGCCTTAAGACTTTTATCTCATCACAACATTAAGCATAGAAGGGAATAGGGACAAAGAAATGTTTTTAATAGTTACATAAACATAATAGGAGTCGAGCTATTAACAAACATATCCATGTCCAAAAACACCTCTAGCATGAGCACAATGGGGGCCAAGATATCTCTCAGGCTCACTCTTAATAGATAAACATCCATAAATAGACAAGTCTTAACAAAGCACGAAAGTAAGTGGATATTGATCCCGAGATGGAGGATTCACCAATAGCAATCTTTGATCGAACTGTGTAGCCATATGGAGGAGGATGAATAGGAGCTCCAGGTCCCACATGGTTATATCATGTAGGCAAACAATATGTGTTAGTACTTGGAATGTACTAAGTATGCGGAATGCAATGCAACAAGGAACATAAGCCATAACTAACAATATGCATAACCATAATCAACGTATAATGGTTCAATATGACCTAAATGACCAATGCTTGCTCAAAATATACATGAAGAATCACCAAGTCACATGACATATCATACATAGATAGGAAGGGACAATAACAGACATGTAAGACCAAGATGACTACTATATGGAATCTCATGTTCACTCCACACCAAACAAGGAGTGGTATACTTTACCAAGGTAAACCAAACACTCTATCTTACAGGCACTTACCTCAATTCGGAGAGTGTCTCACAAATGCCTTACGGGAACACCACCCCTTTCAAATAATCATTGAAGAAGAGCCTTACGGGAACACCACCATTTTCGATTAATCACATAATGGGATCTGCAAGGATCTATTAGCTAATCACAAACCTATGATGGCAACATAGTTAAGGGACAATAATTATCTATCAAGCTCCTCTCGGTGTTAGGTCACGATTCCAAGGAATACTCAATTCATATTCATAGTCATAGTATACAAAGCATTATAATATCATAATGTCATCATGGAGTAGCTCATAAAAATCAAAGCTTCATAATATCAAAGATAGGGCTTCATATTTTTAATAACTTTCACAATATTTTCATAGCTCATAGCATGAATACACATACCATATCAAAGGTCCACTTAGGACCAGAAGCGGTTTTGAGTGTCAACCTCAATGAGAAAAGTGTGTTAACCATTACCCAAAGTTCGTGAACTACAGTAGCACTAGGTGGCATTGTGGCTCTCAAATTCATGTTATCAGAGAGCGCCGTCACCACTTTTTGAAGTTAGGCAATCATCAGGTTATGTTGCAAAAGTTGTGTCATTATTCGGCTCTATTGTGTCGCTAAGATATTTACCATCTCCTCCAGATTTTGACCATTTTTATGATTTTGATTGCAATTGTCATTCTCCTAATTGTTGGCACGACCAGGGGTTCGGATGCTTGTGCTTTATTTGTTATATCCTACTTTGTGGATGGGAGTCACTTTACACATTTTGTTTTAGATGTGGTCATAGGTCAATGGCTCCCAATTCATTGTTACCATGGTTGTCGTTGATCTGAGCCAAGATAATGATTTTTCTTGCAATTCAAAGCAAGTTATCAAACATTTAATAGGTCAAAACAATACCATAGTTGTCTTGTCCCCATGGTGTACAAATGATTTACCATTAAAATGGTATAGTTGTAAATGTAGTCAAGGACGCGTAAATTGAAGTGACCAACAATTGTTTGTATACTTCATTGCTGAATAAGAGTGGTTGCAATGAAAAAAGATCAACAGAAAATCAAGCAATCGTAAAGAGATAACTAAGCCTATTTTCTAACATAGTTGTTCGGCAATGCCACCGTGAAAGCAAGAATTAATATTTCAGTTATTCAAAGCTGATAGAGATCACATGTTCTGTAAATATGAAAGGAGATATATTTATAGCTAACCCTAGAAAACATCTATGAATCTCACTCTCAAAATAAAGTCTCTTATATGCACGTTGATTGCATTACCTGATGAACTGCATAATGCTTGAAGAACTCGAATTCTTTGAAAACGTTTAAACCATAACTGTTCATTATCTGATGCCCGATCTCATATTTCCAGAACTAGATGGATACCCCCATGATATTAGTCCTACATAACATGCTCTGGAAGGTCAGCCTTACCAGTAGTATAAAAGAATAAGATCTAGTGTTATGTTGTTGAATCACGTCTGACTTCCCACATGTCATCTTGTTATCCGTATACAATCCAGATTTTAACCTAAATACAACAGGATCACTCCAACTCTGACATGTGTGTGGTCGGTAGTATTATGGCAAAATTTGGACTTGTAAAATCGCTTATTCCCTAACAAGTAAGGCGTGACAGCAATTTCACAGTAATTTAGACGAATAGTTGTTCTACATAGAGAAAGGGGAAGAATGTCATGGTGCAAGCATATGACTAAACCCGTAGCAATCACAATAGGAGAATCAATCCCTTTATCCACCTGAATGAACAAGTAATTCAGCGATTTTCAGATATAAAGTGCACATCTTCATCTCAATCCTTAAAAGAATAATTAGTCCAATCTGCACCCTAGCTAGACGACTCTTTATATATTTCCTCTCCATAGATATTTTATCTGTATAGCTTAGAGAGAATTTTGCACAACAAAAGAAAGGTTGACCCACTTATCAAGTTTGAATTCAACTGCAAATAAACGTATTTTATCATTCTATTTCCATATCAATCGAACATATCTTCAGGTAAAAGAATGTCTTCATTATTGGTACTTTTACGGGTCATTTGCTTTGAATATAAGTTATATAGGACTACTTACACTAGAATAAATTATGCTGAGAGTAGTTTTGCCTGTTTGAATTGGTATATTCAAAATACTATTTATAGTACAATTTTTAAAAATGAGATGTTTGTTTACTAAAGTATCCTTCACCTTACTTAGTTTTTTTTTTTCCTTAAATTTTCTTTGCAAGCTTTAATTATTCATTGTTAAAAATAAATTTTCATCTTATCTAACATTTGTATATACATTTTCATGATTGTGCCATGTTTTCTTTTAAATTAACCTTTCATCTTATTTAACGTAAAAATAAAACTTCTATCCTATTTAGCCTAAAAATAAAACTTTCACTTTAAATTTACTAAAAAAAAAACGTGAGAGAGAGAGAGAGATTACTATTGAAATAATTGGCATTTTAATTGATATATAAAAAATAATTTTAAAGTGAGTACTAAACTACTTAATTTAAAATATAGAATTTAGTAAGGGCAAATCACACCGAAAGACACTTCATTTAAAATAATTACAAAAAAAAAAATAATCCTCATTATATAGGCATGTACAGTCAGTGTATATTTGTGTATCATAATGTATATTTAGTGCATAGTTCATGTATAAGTAATATATGTTATATAGTAGTATATACTTTTTATAACTTTTGACAACAACATTGTATAGTCATATATAATTTCACTGATTTGGGACTATTTTTTATGTAAATAAAACATGAGGTACTTTTTTGTAAAGTTTTTAATTTTTTTTTATATGTAAATGTAATTTTCCCATTTAGTAATGGAGTGAACATTTTAAGAGAAATTAAAATATAAATACATATTCATAAATAAAAATTGTATTTATAAAATATGATTTTGTAATAAAAAAATATATAAAAACAATGATTAATCAATATTGTCAATATTATTATAAATATTATTGAAAAATATGTTAATATACATAAATGTAAAAATGGTGTATAAAAGAGAGTTTACAAGGAACATTTTTGTTATTTCACATACTTTATCCCAGGATAAGTTATCCTAGGATTGTTAATCCAAAAGGATAATTCATCCCACGACTAATTGTTATCCTACATGTGCAACCAAATAAGGAATTAAAAATCACTAAAAAATTATTCTGGGACTAACTTCTCTTATCCATTACACCAAACGATCCTTTTTAAGTAAACTTATCTAGGAACTATGACCACCATAAGCTTTCCGATTATGACTGGCTGAAACATCTTTTCCTTTTTCATGTCTAACCAGGACACCAAACCTTTCCAGCAACAAAGCATAGAAACCTCAATGGGCAATTCACTCTGAACTGGAGCAAAGTTACATGACATTAGTGCGAGCTCACTATTGTTTTTAGCAGAGATTCAAATGTAAACCAACCTTGAACTCGGACTCGCATCAAATACAACCGAAATTAATCCTGGACTCTTCACAAAAGGCTCAAAGTTCATACACTAAAAAACTAGCCTCGGACAAAATAAAGTGATTACCGAGGCACAAGGATAAATAATCCAAATTTGCCAACTTGAAAGATACGTATAACTAAACTTATAAAACAAAGCGGGTGAGAAATCCTCGGCAGACTGCCACCATCAATTTCTCGATGCCATTATATGACAGGTAAATAAGGAAATCTGTCCAGAGGCAAGTACAAGTGCAACGAAAAAAGAAAGTGCACGGGAAAGCTATTAAAACTCAGCACATCAAACCTCCAATCGTGACACACTCATCTTTGATTCCTATTTTTTCATCTTCTCAAGATGAAAATAGAAGCTGACAATCCAAGTATAGGAGATATTGTCAATATTTGGAGCACATCAATTGTTCCAGATCCCAGTTGCAACTACCAAGTGCTACAGCAATTCTAACAAGTCTTTTTAGATGCATAGACATTGTCAGTAAAATACTTGTGAAAACATTATGAAATGCCAGATGCAGGTGTCAGCATTCCGTAGTACATGCTAGTAAAACTTCAAGAACTACTCAACTTTCTCCATCTTCACCAAGCTCACCATCTTCTAGCTCTTCATGACCACCATTTCGACGTGATCCATCCCTATCTCTTCTGTGTCTTTTATACCGACTTTCACCATCGGATTCAGGTGAATGTGCATGCTGTCATGAAAGCAGAAAAAGAATCTCAATATTGCAGACTGCCAAAGAGCATAATAAGAACAGAGAACTAACTTTAAATGGAGATATCAGAACCTTCTTTGACTTTCTACGATCGCTGTAATGCCGACGGGACTTTCTAAATTCCTCTTTCTCATCCCTGTCAGATGCCACCTCATCGTTGGAGCTATGGTGACGCTTCCGGTGCTTCCTTTCTTTGTCTCTTTCAGGTTCCTCTTTCTCATCCTTGTCAGAAGCCACCTCATCGTTAGAGCTGTGGTGTCGCTTCCGATGCTTCCTTTCTTTGTCTTTTTCTCTTTTTCTCTCTTCTTTGTGCTCATAGCTGTCTGTTACATCCATAGTCCCGCTATATGGCTCATCTTTTTTTGATTGTTCTTTTCCCCTTTCTTTCTCCTTCTCATGCTCTTTTTCCTTCTCGTTTTCTTTCTCCCTTTTCTCCTTATCCTTTCTCTTCTCTTTCTCCTCTTTTTCTCTCTCTTTTTTGACCTGCAAAGTAGCACAATCTAAACAATGAACTGATATGATATAGAATCTAATAGCTGTTCCAGAGTTTGCTATATAGAATCTAGGCCAAATGCATAAATAACCCCCTAATGTTGGCTCCAATTTTTATTTTGAAACTTCAACTAAGAAAAGTTTCAATTGAACACTCTGTCCTAACAAAAATGATGCCTACTAAACACAAATTTGGCAGTCCAAATCCAACAGAGGTGGGAGCTCACTCTCTTATGCTGTGGCAAATCAAATCAATTATAAAAACAAAAAATATACATCAGTAACAGAAGTACAAAACAGAAAAAGGCTACAAAGATACACATCAATCAGACCTCCTTTGCGTGCTCATGGTGGGCATCCTTCGATCAAATCCTTCATGGCAAAAGGATAAACATCAATCCAATAAAATTGATTATATTATTTCCCACAGTTTAGCTATCTAAAGTGGTTGCATATTGAGGGCGGACATATTTGGAATTGTGGAAGAATTGGGTGAGTCCACATTTCCACACTTGCCAGTGTATCACCTTTGCCAATGAGCCCCTGGAAAACTCTCTCTTCCTCTCCTCTTTCTTCAACAAGAGAGAGCTAAAGCTCTCCAACACAATTGATTTTTGGGAAGAATTTCGTGGGTCCACACTTCACAAACACTTGACAGAGTATCACCTTCTTCAATGAGCACCTCACTGCAATTCTCTCTTTTGCTCTCCTCTTTCTTTGACGAAAAACACTAACCCTCTCCAACAACTTCTACAGTAACTGAATTAGTTGAAGATCACGATGCAGTGACCATTTCAGTCACGGCCATTTAAAGCCCCTTATATTTATTGTGACTTCCTAATTTGTGTTTATCCCTTATTTGTTGTTTTTCTTTTGTTTTCTTCCAATTCACTTCTCTCTTCTCCTTATCATTTTGGAAGATTGTTCTATGTTGAATTTATAATTTGTTAAGGAATTCCAAGATGCTGCATTCCACCACTTTTTCATGACCTTTGCTGAAGGAATTGTGCACATGAATATACCGGCGAGTATCATTGTGTATCCACTTTTTCTGCGGACCTAGACTGTGTTCTAGTGGTCCACATTAATGACTGAAATATTTGTGTGGGGGCAGATTTAATGGACAGGAAGATAGTGGTCATTCCATCGGCAAGATTTGATATAGGATGGGGGGAAGAAGAAGAAGGTGGTCGCGACTGAATTTGAAGAAAGAGGAGGGGAGGTGGTGGATAATCAAATCTGAAATAGTGGAGGTGGTGGGTTGCCACAGATAGAAGATAAGGAGAAAGAGGCTTAAAAAGATGAAAAGAAGTTATAGTTGAGCATTTAGGCGCTCATACTTGGGTGTCACCTCCTTGTGCCCCATTTAGTCGAAACCACCCATTTCAGCCCAATAAGAATCAGGTTGATACGTAGCCCAAATTGACACATGAGAGATCTTGTCAGAATATTATTGGAAAGACATTTTTCTTATTTGATATGCTATTATAGTTATAAAAAAGAAAGAAAAAAATGTATTGGATACTAAAAATTTCTAAAAGAACAAGCAAAGCAATTAAAACCTTGATAAGAATTGAGTTGGTTGGGATATAACTAGGATTTTAGCCCAAGTAGCTTTTGGGCCGATCAATAACCTGCTCATTTATTAACTCAACCTAAATTTAGCCCAACCTGCCCATTTGGCACCCCTAGCCACTCCAGAGCAAGGTGTTTAATAGGTATTGGCCTTAGTTAAAGTGTCAAAATGAAAACGGGAGCCAACTGAGTTGAGCTCAACCAAGCCTTTTACGATATCGAGTAGTGCTCAACCTAGCTTAGTAAAGTATAACCAAGTGCTCGAAACGATTCGATCCCGAGTCAGCTCTTTAATATTTCTTTTTGAGGGATGTCCTATGGAAATGTCTAGAGGTGAAAGGTGTTACAATGATGAATATTAGGGTAATATAGGACATGTATGACAGAGCCAAAACTCGGGTAAGAACGGTGGGAGGAGATTTGGAGTATTTTCCTGTTGAGATGGGACTTCGTCAAGGATCTGTTTTGAGCCTTTTTCTTTGAGCCTTAGTAATGGATGAGCTGAAACGATCTATCCAGGAGGAGGTGCCATGGTGTATGCTATTTGCAGATGACATAGTACTGATTGATAAGACTCAGGCTAAAGTTAATGACAAATTGAAGGTTTGGAGATACACTTTGGAATCCAAAAGGTTCAAACTGAGTAGGACCAAAACAGAATGCATGGAGTGCAAATGTAGTGGTACGAGGGATGAAGCAGACATTGAAGTGATGCTTGCCACTCAACCTATTCCAAAGAGAGAAAACTATAAGTATCTTGGGTTCATCTTCTAGAGTAGTGGCGATATCAATGACGATGTCACAAATCGTATTTGGGCAACATGGGCGAAATAGAGACTTTCCTCCGAAGTATCATGTGATAAGAAGATACCACCTAAACTGAAAGGCAAGTTTTATAGAATAGTGGTTAGACTATCTCTGCTATATGGGGTGGAGTGCTGACCAATCAAAAACTCACATGTTTAGAAGATGCATGTCGCGGGGATGTAGATGTTGAGATGGATGTGTGGACATACCACGGAGGATAAGATTAGGAATGTGGCCATTCGGGGGAAGTTAGGAGGGGCCTCTGTGGCAGACAAAATGAGAGAAGCGAGACTGCAATGGTTTAGGGATGTGCAGAGAAAAAGTGTTGATGCTCCAATCAAGAGGTACGAGAGGATGGATTTGGGGGTTACGCGGAGGGGTAGAGGTAGACCAAAAAAGTATTGAGGGGACGTGATTAGACAGGAAATGGCACAGCTGCGTATCACCGAAATGACCTTAGATAGAAAGGAGTGGGGGTCGCGTATTAGGATAGAAGGATAGAAGACTAGTAGGGTAGGATGATGTCGGGCCGTGTGATACAGTAGGTTAGTAGAGGTAGTCGTGTCGTTATATATTGTGTTGTTATTGTCTGTCATTTATTTTGTTACCTTTATTGTCTTTATAGATTTTCATTTGTTGTCCACTTTAGTTGTTTCACCAAAAGCACTACCGACGTATACTATGGCTCTATCCCCTTGCTGCAAAGTTTCTCTAAAGAGTTGGACAAACTTCATAGAGCATTCCTCTGATAGGGTAACTGTGACAAACTTTTAATGTGGTCAAACAGGACTCGGTTATCAAATACAAGAAACCAAAGGGATTTGGCGATTTTAGAGATTTGAAGGCACACAGCAGCATTCTTCAATGCTAAGGTTTAGGAGGTTCAATTGTGAATGTAGTTCTCTTTGGAGGGAGGTTATTTGCACTAAATATGATCTACTAAACCCTTGGATCACCACAGTTACGCCTCTCCCACCCCACCTACCCACTGGCACCGCATTGGGAAACACATACAGGCATAGTGGGATTTCTTCATGTTGAACTCCTCAATAAAAGCTCTCCAATTACAAATATCTACCTGAGCCTTTTCAGCTTTGCATCCCATAAAGATGCTCTCCTTTTTTATTTCAGGCAAGACCACAGCAGGAGGAACTTAAATGATTGGAAACAAGGAAGGTACCTTGAGTTTATTGAACCATCTCAGTGACTCCCCTCCTACATCTTTTGCCCCAGACAGCCAAAAGCCAGAAGAATGGAGGTCGAGTATGATGGTTTCGTTTTTCAAGAACAAGGGTGATATTCAGAATTGCAACAACTACAGGGTATCAAGTTACTAAGTCATACTATTCAAGTTTATAGAGTGCGGTCGAGTTGAGGATGAAGGGTGTGTCTGTCTCCAAAAACCAATTCCGGTTCATGCTAGGGCAATAAGGAGGTTGTTGGAGTTGTATAGCAACATACATCTGGTGGCATATGATAGTCCCTTGGGAGGTCCTTTGGTGATGTTTGAGATCTAGAGGTATATCTGTGACGTATATTAGGGCAATTAAGAGCATGTATGATAGAGCCAGAACCGGAATTAGAACAATGGGAACACAATCCTATCATGATGTGGTTACATAAAAGTTGTTGCCTTAAATCGTAGTGATTGACGAATTGAAACGACACATATTCAAGGAGAGGGGTCATGGTGCATGTAATTCCCAGTTGACACTATTGATCGATGAGATGCATGGTAATAATGATAAGCTGAAAGTTTGGAGAAAGGCACTAGAGTCGAATGATTTCAAGTTTAGCAAGACTAAAAGTACCTAACCTCTGATAAAAAAGATATACCTTGGTTATTAATGCAAGTTCAGTGACTCATGAGGCAGAGACAAGTAAGGATCAATGCACAAATATACCGAAGAGAGTTTCAAATGCCTGAGATCCATAATCCAAGAAGATGGGGAATTGATGATGATGTTGCATACTATTGCAAGTTAAGATGAAATGGAGACACGTTTTGGGGTACTTTGCAATAAGAATGTGTCAACGAGGTAAACAAAAAGACTTGGGGAAGGTTGATAGATAGGACTTGGCACATCTCCACCTTATTGAGACATGATCCTAGCTAGGAAGACATGGAGGTCAGGGATTAGATTAGAAGATTAGTAGGTGGCCGGGTGTTGTCGCACTTTATGTAGGAGAGGTAAGGGGCTAGCCCCCTCGTTTCAATATCAGTAGCATTAGTTAGTAATTACATAGTGTCTTATTGTTCTCTGTGTGGTACTATTTAAACAATTTAATATTCTTTGGAGCACAGAGAGCATCACATGCTAAAAATTTTATTTTCAGACAATATTAAAAAAACACTATGATAAAATTAGTAGAAGTATGTCTTTATATTGTTGCCTGAGTTGAACAATATGTGCTAATACTTTTAGTAAGAGTGAATATTGTTTTGATGTGAACGCAAAAGGAATGGATCAAGAGTCTTTCTGAATGCCATCTGGTATAACGAGTTAAAGGGTTTTACAAAGGAGACTTTGGGCACATTAAACTCTTAACAATTGTTATCTTTCCTTTTCCTTTTTTTTTTTTGGCGTGAGTGAAATAATTTACTAATCATATTGGGAAGTGTACAACACCCAAAAAAGAAATATAATGCTCAAAGATGGAAACCCTTCAGTATGAAGTCCTACACACTAAAAATATTCTCTTGAAAGTCATATTAGTTGCAAAACTGTTCTTCCTCGTGGATTTTGCTTTACACCTATTGCATCAAGCTCCCACTCCACTGTCTGCATCAAGCTCCCACTTTACTGTCTCTTTCTCCTACCAACTCGATTTGCACTCGCAATTGATTCAAACAATTAACCTGCTATTCATGATCTCCAACTTCCTCCTAGAATAAATTTCTATAGAATGGATTACACTCTCGAAGGTGACATTTGCAAACACCAATCTCTTCTATTCCACATGCACCCCCAGATTTACGCAATTTTCCCATCTATATTCACAGATGCTGCAGAGAAATTTTAGTTATTTGTATTTCTTGCATCCACTGGATGCTTTGTTTTTAATACAACTCTTCATCAACAAAAAAAAGAAGTTATTTGTATTCTCTCTTTGTTATAATTAATATTATGAATATGAGCTAGATAAACAACAATCGTGATTGTGCCAAGTCCAAAGATGCCCCTCAACAATATGCACAGACAATGAAGACATAGAATGACTGCTAAAATTGACAAACAACAACAACAACATACCCAGTTGAATCCCACAAGTGGGGTCTGGGGAGGGTATAATGTACGCAGACCTTACCGCTACCTCATAGAAGTAGAGAGGTTGTTTTCTGTGACCCTCATCTCAAAACCCATACACAGAAATGAACTAGATATGACACAACAAAGAAGAAGGGAACGGAAAGAAAATGCTACAACTAAAGGAAAGCACCTTGTAGAATGTAAATATGATAAAAGAAGTACAAGAGTCACACAATACAAACTAAACTAAGAGCCCAAAAGAACCCCTGCCCAACTACCCTTGCTATACCCCGAGGCCAAGCATCCACCTAACCCTATCAATTAAACCGTTCTTCTAATACGCACCCTCCACTTCTTTCTATCTAGGGTCATGTCCTTAGTGAGATCAAGTTCTGTCATATCCTGTCTAATCACCTCCCCCCAGTTCTTTTTTGGTCTACCTCTACCCCTTCGAGTAGCTTCCACAGCCATCTTCTCGCACCTCCTAACAGGAGCATCGTACACTCCTTCTCTGCACATATCCAAATCATCGCAGTCTCGCTTTCCACATCTTCTCCGCCACCGAGCCCACCTCGAGCTTCTCCCGGACAGTCTCATTCCTAACCCTGTCCCTCCTTGTGTCGCCACACATCCATCTCAACATCCTCATCTCTGCAACATGTATCTTTTGTACATGTGCCTTTTTAATTGGCCAACACTCCGCCCCATACAACATAGCTGGTCTAACCACTGTTCTATAAAACTTACCTTTGAGTTTAAGAGGTATCTTCTTGTCACACAATACTCCAGAGGCACGCCTCCACTTAGTCCATGCTGCCCCAATACGGTGTGTGATATCATCATCAATATCGCCACTACTCTGGATGATGGACCCCAGATACTCAAAGTTTTCCCTCTTAGGGATAGGATGAGTGGCAAGCCTCACATCAGAGTCTGTGTCCTCCCTCTCACCACTGAATTTGCATTCCAAGTACTCAGTTTTGGTCCTGCTTAATTTGAATCCTTTGAACTCCAATGCGTGTCTCCAGGCCTCTAACCTCTCATTAACTTTAGACCGAGTCTCATCAATAAGCACAATGTCGTCTGCAAAAAGCATACACCACGGAACCTCCTCTTGGATAGATCGCGTCAGTTCATCCATCACCAAGGCAAACAAGAAAGGGCTCAACACAGATCCTTGATGGAGCCCCATCTCTACAGGGAAATACTCAGAATCTCCTCCCATTGTTCTCACTCGGGACTTAGCTCCATCGTACATATCCTTTATCGCCCTGATATAAGCCACTGGGACGCCTTTCACCTCTAAACACCGCCATAAGACCTCCCTTGGGACTCTGTCGTATGCCTTCTCGAGATCGATGAATACCATGTGGAGGTCCTTCTTTCTATCCCTATATTTCTCCACTAACCTCCGAACAAGATGAATCGCTTCAGTAGATGACCGCCCCGGCATGAATCCAAACTGATACTCTGAGATAGATACTACTCTTCTCACCCTAATCTCCACTACTCTCTCCCAGATCTTCATCGTGTGGCTTAGCAACTTGATACCCCCATAGTTGTTACAGTTTTGAATATCCCCCTTGTTTTTGTACAATGGAACCATTGTACTTTTCCTCCATTCGTCAGGCATCCTGGCAGTTTTCAGAATAGCGTTGAACAATCTAGTCAACCACTCAATGCCATCCTTGACCATATTCTT
>JAABOM020000101.1:9150605-9184442 GCA_011800125.2 Solanum clarkiae
GCAGTTTTCAGAATAGCGTTGAACAATCTAGTCAACCACTCAATGCCATCCTTGACCATATTCTTCCAAAAGTCTACCGGGATCCCATCGGGACCGAAAGCATATATTATTTCATATTCATGGAAGGCATTATTCAAAAATTATTTAATCAACAACGAGATTTGTTATTAATTTTACATAATACTATTAAGCTATATAATATTACCAATCAAATATTAAATAAATTTGATTGACGAAACTCGCAATGGAGTTAAAACTATAGGGGAGATTTGGAGACCAATCATACTCTAAGGGGTCATTTGGTAGAGTATATTAGAAATAATAATTCATGCATTCGCTTTGTTTATTATTAGTACCTTGTTTGGTACATTTTTTAAGCCTATGTAAAACTTGCACTAGTTACATTCTATTGTGTTGAGGCGTGTATCATTAATACCACAGATTTTCATGTATTAGTAACATACAGGGTCACAACCCATGCATTAGACTGATTGGCATAACTACCCCTCAAATCCCTCTCCAAACATTCCACGTTTCCCAAAGCTAGAGAGTGTGGAGAGTATTTTTGTAAACAAACATTTTTTTGTAGAAGTTATGCAAGGCTTATTATTTATAATACATCAAACCAAACAGTGTATAAGAAATAATATCAGCATAACTAATACCAGCATTACTACTACAAGCATAACTAATACACCATATTTAGCATAATTTCTTATACATTTTAAAACGACCCCCAAGGGTTTCAAGTTGAGCTGACCAAGACTAAATACTTGGAGAGTGTAAATTTCGTGATGTGCATGAGGTTGACATAGAAGTGAGGCTTGACATAGGTCATCCATAAGAGAGATGGTTTTAAGTATCCGGTATTCATTATCCAAGAAAATTGGGAGATTGACAAGGACGTCACCCACCGCATTAGTGGAGGGAGGATGAAATAGAGGCTCGCATTTGGAATTTTGTGTGATAAGAAGGTGCCACCAAAACTTAAAGGCAAGTTTTGCAAATTGGTGGTCAGACCAGCTTTGTTGTATGAAGCGTACTATTGGACCATCAAAAACTCACATTCAGAAAATGAAAGTAATAGAAATGAGGATGTTATGATGGTATGTATGGGCATACTAGAAAATATAGGAATAAAAATGATGATACCCAAGACATGGTGGGAGCAACTTCGATGGAAAACAAGATGCAGGAATTAAGGTTGAGATGATTTGAGCATATGATGAGGAAATGCACAGATGCCCATTGTAATGATGTGAAAGCGTAGCTATGGATGGATTCAAGAGAGGTAGAGGTAGCCA
The DNA here is from genome assembly GCA_011800125.2 of Solanum clarkiae. NCBI lineage: Eukaryota > Viridiplantae > Streptophyta > Magnoliopsida > Solanales > Solanaceae > Solanum > Solanum clarkiae. Next base: position 9,151,910 of record JAABOM020000101.1, read on the forward strand.
GAAGAAGTATTAGGGAGAGGTGATTAGACCAACGTGGCACAGTTGCAGCTCATCAAACACATGGGCTTAGATAGGAAGATGTGGAAGACACAAATTTACGATAGGAGTGTATTGATTTGTTTTCCATTCTAGTAGCCGTAGTAGTTTTGACTTCAGTTATTTTATGTTGTTTCGTGTAGTTTGATTGTAATATTATTCTTTATAGTATTATTTCGCTTTTATTTTGTTGTTTTATTACTGTTTGTTGTTTTCTTTATTTCCATTACTTCTTTTTCTAGATTGCTTTTATTTTGATCCGAGGGTCTATCAAAAACTACCTCTCTACCTCTAAGGTAGAGGTTAATTCTGCATCACCACTTTGTGAGACTACACTGAGTATGTTGTTGTTATTTACCTTTTCCTCCTCTCGTCTTCGTTCCTTTTCCTTTACTTTTTCCTGCAACCATGCAACATACTCCTCAAAGACTTCCCTTGAGATTGTCTCGTCACCAATAGCTCTGAAATTAGTGAAATTAACAGAAGATATTATGATCCATATAGTGAAACCAAAAATGGAGTTGTAATAAATAATGCACCCATATAAAGCAACTAAAATGGGAAAAAAGAAGTCACCTGAACTCTGAAGTGTCCTCCACAAGTTCTTTGCTCTCTTCCCAACTAGAGGAATCAGTTATTTCCTACAAGGTCCCAGATCACAAAGTGAGCAACAACTACAAAGGTGAAGTAGGTAAAAAGGATAACTTAATAAATCCTTTCCACAATATTTGACATGCCTTGATGGAACTGAGCTTCTCAGTGAAATCTTTTGCAAGCCTTTGACGCTTTTTAACTTCTTTCTCTTCCTTTTCCTTTGCTCTCTCAATTAGATCCTCAAATATAAGCTGCAATCAAGCAACAAAGACATTTGGCAAACAGCCTAACAATAGCAAAGTCCTTCACCTTATAAATATACACACAATACTACATTATCAGAATAGCCATGTTGAGGACATCAGTAGACAAACGCAACAACAGACCTCATTTCTGAAGGAAAATAAAATTATTCAACTGACGGAAATTCACAGGAAAATGAGCTTCAAAAAAATAGTCTGCCCAACATATAGAAGTGCTACTGTTTTAAAAGTTGAAGCAGCTGAACAAGTAGCTGTATATTCTGGTCAACAGATGAGACACCTTATATACTGTATGCCAGCGGGGAACTATAGATGGGCTAGCATTCAGTTCCCCCAATTATGTCCAAGTAGATCTGCAACTTTAAGATACTGAGAGACGTTTGATAAGCATAATCCCAGATAAAATTATTTGGAAGCTTTATACATGTTCAGGATATCCCAACCAAGCAAATGAGGTATTAAGCCCATGAAATGACCTTGTTTCTCCTTATTTTTCATTTAGTGTGCTTATTGTGCCAGGTCGCTCCCTCATTTTCCTCTCTTCCTCTTTCATCTCGCTCTCACCTACACCATCTCTGTACGAACAATGATATCCAACAAGGTAATGAACTTCATCCACTATTAATCCCCTAGTTAAAGCCAGTGCAGAGGACTGTGGATTGCAGTCCTTATCATGCCCTGATAGAAAGAATAAAAGACAGTAATATAGAAATAGGTGATGCTAGTGAGGCATCATTAATGGATCAGTTAAACTTTTACCCTCTGGGACTCCTCAATAAACATTCACCTAGCTTACACAGTGAATTATGTTAATAACTGGAACCTTTTTAGGAACAGTGAGGAGGCACTCTCAGATGAAACTTAGAAGGAAGTGAAGCTGAAGATCCTGAAATGTTGCCTCACTACTACTCCTGTGGTGCATGGATAGAAAGAAATAGGAGACCTTCCGATGGTGCATGGATAAAAAGAAATAGGAGACCTTCCAATGGGATATAGATCAACTATGTATGTCTGAAGAATAACCAAGTATTTCAAATTTCTTTTTTGGGCACCCTTGAGGTTTCATTCGTAGAATAGAATCAAACTATGTTATAGATTCTTTACTTCCTGGTATATTGCTTTTATATGGGAGATTTTTCTGTAATTGATTAAATTATTCACCTATTTAAAAAAAGTGAGATGAATTTTGCAAAATGCTTATAAAACAGGGCCAGGAAACATTATGAATAGAGTTGTCTGCATGTAGGGCTTAGGCGGAATATCACGTATTCCTGGCTTGTGGGAGTGCAGGGAAATTCTACTTTCATGGGATGTGAGAAAACTCCACGAAATGGGAATAAAGGAGAATTTATGTTGGCTACTCATTTAAGAAACCATGGGAAAAAGGTGGAGTGAGGTTTAGAAGGTGCACAAGGATCAATGCGGGAGGAATCTATCTGATGTGAGTTTTTGGGGAGAAAATGGGAAGTGTTTTGATGGAACAGGACATCACATGGGTGACAAAGTGGCCCACTTGAATGCTATGAAGGTTTCACGAGAAGAGGCAAGGATGTCAGACCACTCTAGCATCATGGAGGAGTTCACGAAGTTTATTTATAAGCATCTAACTATTGACCTTTCTTTAACTTGAGCAAAATTCACTTGGACCAAGGCAGAAAATTCAACATCGAGATGAAGACTTGACAGAGTTTTGGTATCACCAACTAGGAGGAGATGGCTCTTTATGAATTACAAACTATGTTTTCCGAACTCTTCAAAAGTATTGATGGGCGTGTGCAGGTTCTCCAAAGATAGTGCATTTTTGAAGAATCCAAGACAAGCATAGCAACATTTTTGGAGAGTCCAAGCAACACAGGTCACAAATTCCCTTAGGGGTTGTGATCTTGGGCCATTCATCGATCATGCTAGATGAAAGGTGGGAAGAAACACGAGAGCCCTTTATGGGTTCAAGAATATGTGGCTTCAAGCAATTGGCTTCAAATTTAGAGTGGAAGAACAGTGGAATAGATAAAAAGTGACGGATTACTTGCCATTTGACTCGCGAAGAAGTTGAAGATCATTTGATGAGATATAAAGCTACAAAATAGATAAAAAAAAAAAAATTAAGAGGGTAGGGATGAAAGTGAGGAAGATTATTAATGAACTGAAAGAAGAAGAGGGGCAAAAGAGATGAAAGATTTAGAGGTAAGGGGAAAAAAGAGGAAGGAGGAGTTGAAGAGTTAACTAGCCGAAGAAACTAGTTGAGACGTGTTGTTGTTCTTCTTGTTAGTAAAAATAAAGTTGTGGGTTTGTGTTTGGTGAAGGGGAATTGAGCACAAAATTCCTTCACATGATGGTCGTAGTAAATAGGAGGAGAAATATTATTGAGTCAATAACAATGAATGGGTTAGTCTTTCAGAAGGAGGAGGTAAAAGAAGCCATAGTGAGCTTTTATGAGCATTTATTTAACGAGATGGTTCGAGGTCAAACCAAGGGATGATTTGATCATACAAGGAAAGATAAGTGGGAGCCGTTTGAGAGTGTGATTTGGGAAGAGGAAGTGAGCAAGCATGTGGAATATAGTTGTCAATATTAGCAAGCCCAACACAGCCCAACCTACATGGGCTTTGAAATTTGAAAAGTTGAGTTGGGTTGGCCCACCACTTTGATGGCCCTTGAAATGGTTAGCCAAGCCCAAGCTCGTGTGGGCCACGGCAAGGCTTCAAAGGAATTTATTTGGGACTTAATGGATGGCACTAGGAACTTTACTTAGTTTGCTGGTAGATGTCGCAGGCCCAACAAGTCAGGCATTCTTGGGACGAAAGATCTTTTGGTTCTTACCAAAACCTTTAGGGAAACGTCCGTGCAGTTTAGGATAAGGACAAAAAACATCACTTCCTCTCGAGTGCAGCATGTGACGGATATTTTCAAGGGATGGAAAGAGTCAAATGATGATATCACTTTTAGGGTTGACGAAGCGAACACAGCCACTCTTTTAATTTGGGAGGGAGGCCCGTAGGTGGTGTTTAGGATGATGCACTAAAACTCACATTTACTAATAGCAATAGAATTTTCTGTCAAAATGAGATGATGAGTCCAACAAGTTTAAAAGTTGCATGAAGGGGAGATCTAGCGAAGTTAAGGTTTAGAAGGAACATCTAATATTAGAAGATACACAAAACTTCAAAGTTTGGTCTAACTGCTCTATGAATGAAGTTCCTTACCTAGTGATCAAGATTCTTAGAGTTAGGAGTACCGCTTCATGGTTTAAGTAGTGAAGCCACGCGAAGCTACATTGTAGGGCTTCTTGGGATTGAAGTCATACAGCATAAAGGAAGAAAACACTTTGTCCAAGAAGGTGATGACACGGAGAAGCTATTGTTTTGTCACTCTTTTTAAAGACAACTATTTTCAGAAGAAAAAAAAGGGGTAGGGACCTATTAAGGAAAAAGAGAAAACAATTGTTTCTTATATATGACTAAGGTTCTCTCATTATGACTTCTTCTTTTTTATCTGTTGTTGTTGAGGCTTCTTTTATTATTCTCCTCTCTGTTACATTGATTCTGCAGCTTCCACTTTATTTTCTTTGTTTGTCTTTTTTTTTAAGTTTATTAATTAATTTTATTTGATCTTTTTTTCCTTTTTCCACATAAGTCAAATGGACATATTATTTCACTTTCAAATTACTTTGCTAATCTTGTTCGATTATGAAAAAAATCAGCTTATAAATTGACTAATATTGCAGCTTTTTTCCTTCTTTCTCTGTTCTCAAAAAGCTTGCATACTGAAAAAGAAGCCCAAAATCGTTTCTACTTATTCTGCTAATCATTTATTTAATAATAAAGTAAACTAATAAATCTTTTGTGCAATGTTAATTTTGATATTCCTTTATTTCACTTCAATGAAGCGAGCGCTTCATTTTCTCTTAAAGCAATAGTGTCCCTTGTTGTTTTTCCTCACTGCTCGTAAAGAACACTTATGAGTGAGTTCATTTGGTTGGTAGTAACACGGGGATTGTTTTTTTCTTTTTTTTTTTTTGGAGCAGCATACATATCTATTATAAACAGAGAGCTACACCAAAGGTGTACTTCAGTAATAATTACTAGCAGTCATCATATGAGCAAAACCTACAACCTAAACCTCATAAATAATCAAAAACACTAGCAATGTCCTCTGCCTCTTGAGAATACTCATGAATACAACAAAAGTAGAAAAGCACTAGACAATTCATCTTCAACCTCTGAAGGGAAATATCTATCTTTAAAACATCTCTAAGTTTTTCTACTTTCAAATTGTCCAGCACATGCAAGTTGCAACAATCTTCCATCTCTCATAAGATTACCATCTCCATTCCAGCAAGTTAAAATTTCCACTGTACTCGGCATAACCACCTGATTCCCTCAAGGTGATGAAAACCTGCCAAAGTTGTTATGTCACTTTACAGTGTAAGAAGAGATGATTTTGTTGTCTCTGCTTCAGCTTCACAAAAAAAAACATCTAGAGCATAGCTTGCAGAACTCTTTTCATTAGCTTATTTTGAGTTAAGACAGCTCGTTTTGCCACTAATCATGTAAGGCATGCTACCTTGTATGAAATCTCGACTTTCCACATTATCTTCCAAGGCCAAAGCCCTGATTGAGAATTGTGTTGTGGAAGCACTTACATGCAGATTGACAGAGGTAGCACGCTTGAGGGAAATCTCGACTTTCCACTTACATGCAGATTGACAATGGAAGCGCACTTACATGCTTATCTTTTAACAAGAACAGACTGTCATCATCAGTTAAGTCTTTAAACTGTGCCCAAGTGTTGTAGAAATCTGTCAACCTCTCCACTTCCCAGTCATTGAGAAGTTTTAAGTTATCCCTTACCTCCAGAATTGTAGCCTTTTTTTCTGTTGGTTCAAAAAAACAACATACCCAGTAAAATCCCACCCTTTTTTCTGTTGGTTCAAGTACTAGATATCAGGAAACAGACGTTTCATAGTATGTTGGCTAACACATACATCATCACAAAATGAGATCAGCCCTCCATTACCTACTTTGATCTTGGAATTAATGATGACTTTGGGCCACCAGTTCCAGATGGATCTCCACAAGCCAACACCATATGGATTCTTCACTTCCTTCGTAGTCCAGTGGTCATCCATCCCATACCTTGTGAAGATAGTCGATTTCCACAATGAATATCCATCTGTTGCAAATCTTCAAAGCCATTTCAGTGGGAGGTATGGATTTGTCCTTGGGTTCTTTATTCCTAGTCCACCTTCCTTCTTGATCTCACAAGTATAGCCACCACCGCATCTCAAGGTGCATCCCGTCATCCAAGCCAATGTCCTCAAACCATACCATGAAGACAAGAATGATCCTAGCCGGAGTAAATCAAGCGGAGCACCAATCACTATTATTGCCTCACACGATCGAGAAATACAGGTCGTCATTGATTAACAAGCCAAGCAGAAACAAGGGCAACAGGCCACTGGTACGTTTCTCATTCATTGGAAGGGACGATCACTGGAAGAAGCTACATGGGGATGGTATGAAGACTTGTGGCAGTTTAAAGACAATCCAATAATTCTTACAACAGCAATGTGTTGTGGTCGTCGCTACATCAGGTGGCGGAGGGTGTCATGACCCGCCACTTCATTATCTTTAAGGAGGAAGAATCTAGAGTTGCAGTTAATGGAAGACTCTAGATTGTCCAAGAGAGTTTTTGAAAGACTTATAAGTCTTCAAGTGAGTAGAGAATTCTAGAAGATGGACTTCTTTGTAAATATGTAGGGATTATATAAAATTATTATTTACAATTTCGCCACTAGAGAGTAGTATAAATAGGAAGGGGGCATTAACATGTACACCTATAAAGAAAAGTTGAGCTATCTTCCAAGCAATACAAGTCTTCTTTAAAGCTCTTGTGTCTTTCTTTAGTCTAGTGTTCCCTCAGCATTCTGGTTTGAAAAGGTTTACTTGAACTTACAAGATCGTGAAAGAGTTGTAAGTTGTCAAGTGCCACACGGAGTGCTTAGTTGAAGTCTAAGTCTGTGACACATAGCTCCAAAAATTACTATCTAATTCTAGCCCTTTTAGCTCATACTTCCCCTCCTTTACTGTGCCTTGTGTCCCCTTGTTTATGACTTCTTGTTATTCACCTTCAAGAAGAATAACTCCTTGGCCTTTTTTCCACAACCTTTAAAGTCCACCCAAGCTAAGCACGCAATTTGATTACATACTACTGAATCCACTCCTCAGTGACTTTGTGTTACTTCCTTCTCCTAACAAAATATTCTCTATTGGAATTTGCATATTTAGAGGAATTGCATCCTTCTCAACTCTCTTTGTTGTATTAGTCTGATCTTTTATCAAGATGTCTGCCAATTTTCCTTCTCCTCTTTGCATTATATGGTTCACCATAACTGGTTCAATGGAATAGTCAACACCTCCTCCATATGTTGTATCGTTCTATCTCTATTGAGAATATTCTTTTGTGAGTTGCAAATGTTACCCTGTATTTCTATGTTTATTATGTCCTCCTTAAGGGCTTTTAGAATTTTTACTTGTTGATTCAACTCAATTGGGCTCAAATTTTGGCCATTTGTTCAACCCTTCTAATTGAACCTGCCACTGCCCATAGTGGGCCCTTCTCCTACGCCTACTACCCATGTGACATTGAATGTGAAATTAATTCACTTTTTGATGTTTCCACATGTTCCCCCTCCCTCCTTATATCCACCGAATCTTTATCCACCCTGGTTAGGGTTTCCATCCTCCCATTGTCCTCTGGTCCAAAGTGTTCTCTATCTCATCACTTTCTACCATCTGACGGGTACCACCGACTCCACCCAAATAGGGATGGTGTAAACATAACCATCGCTAGTCAGTTACTCAAGACTTTCTTCTCGTCTCCGAGGATCTTGGTCCCAGCCGAATGAAGATGGTTCTTAAGAGTTGTTTCAACCTCTATTTCGATGAAACCACCGCACTAGTCACTAATCTGCTTGAACATTTTTCAACCACATGCTCAGTGGTAACCTAAGATCCTTATCCACACCCAGTCCCTCCTAACCTCTTTCGGCCAACATCATGTGGTTAGGCTCCACCAGTTAAGCTTCAGCTTCAGCTTCTTCCTCCAGATTGGACATATTCCGTAATTTTCTTTGAGGGGAGTTCAAAGAGAACTTGCCCATTGTTCATCGTCTAAACACTAACTCCTAGAGCATTCTTCCAAGTATAGCAGACCCACCTCCTCATCATTTAGAGTTGGCAGTTCCTATGCTGACTGAAGCTTGCCGACTAGAAATCTGCTAAGGTCCTTTTCTACAGTTGTCAAGCCTCTGATGATCCTTATATTATCACTATCCTTATATAGCAGTGCCTTCTTTGAAGCATTAGCTGTCCACCTGTTGTTGGTGGAGGCCTCTTTGAAGGATGAGATCAACTTGCGCATGGTGGTTGTCTGAATCTGATGCTTACTTTTTGACTCGTATACAAACTTTGCTATGTGCTTTCTGATGTAATAATGGTTGATTTACCTTGACCTTACATAGCAATAAAACTTGTGTATATACCATTCTTATTGTAATTGAGTGGGCAGAAGAATTCAGAGAAGTGATCCTTCATTCTCCATCTCTTAATTGTATTACCCTGTACTCCTGAAATACAGCCACCAACCACTTTAACACTTTAAGGCTAATCGTAACTCTCCGCATTAAATTCATGTTGTGTTCCACCCATTTGTACCAAGATTCTTCCCCCAAACTGCATTGGTGATATTGTATGACTTGAATCCTGCATTGTAGTATATTCTGTTGCCCTCCATTGCTCAGAATCCGACACTGTCGCCGAAAGATCCCCAGAAAACAGCTAAGTCTATTGTGAAAACCTGTAGCTCCCAGGCCTCGTAAAATGTACCTTGTAAGAACCATCATCTGGGGCAATGTCAAGTCGCTTTATCTCTTCTTCGAGTCGTTCAACCTCTTCTTCAACGTTCACGGTTCTTGTCAATGGAGTTAAAAGAGGAGATTTGCATCTAGTTTCTTGATAACAATCACTAGGATAGGAATAAGGACTACATAGAGAAGTTGGCATAGCAACTAATACACTGGTTTTTTTTTTTAATAATTAAAGCCAATCTACCTCACAAAGAGATATTGGCTCTTCGAATTGACAAGTTTTTTTTCACATTTCTCAAGTACAACATTCCAAATATTCTTTGATTTACTCTTAGCACCAATAGCATACCCAGATAAGTAGTAGGCAGCTCTCCTATTCCGCCACCCTATAGTCGGCCAAACTATTGATTTCTGGCACCCCATTTACTGGATAAACGGAAAGGAACTCTTCCCCCAATTGATGTGAAGTCCTAGGATAGCTTCAAAAAGAATAAAATATCTCTCAAATATTCCAATTGATCACTCTTTGCATCACAAAACACTATTGTATCATCTGTATATGGAAGGTGAGAAATTGATAGCCCTTGATTTTCTCCAGAATTAACCTTGAATCACCTGACCATATCATTATACTTGGATGTGCTCAAGATATCACTGAGTCCCTCCATGGCCAGAATGAAGAGAAAAGGGTATAGGGGCTCCCTTGTCTCAATCCTCTCTTAGAAGAAAAGAAATCAGAGAATGAGCCATCCAATTTATCATAATCGATTAGTTAACATGGACTCACCCCATCTTTACAGAAGCAATTTCTTGAATGGAAAAAGGTTCTTTTGATGGACTACTTTTGACTTCAGGATTTTGCTTCACCAATAGCTAAAGAAGAAAGACAAGGGGGAACCATTGATCAGGACAAAGAACATTATTGTGCTAGAACAGAACACATTATTGTGCTAGAACAGAAATTTATCCAATTAATCCATCTGCTATCAAATCACAGCCTCTCCCATGTCCAGGAATTCCCAGTTTATGTGATCATAAGCCTTTTCTATAAAATAACTAGCATAGAATGTCAGGGAACTGGAAATCTTCCTCGCATCCACACATTCATTTGTTATCAAAATGGCAACCATAAGTCCTCCACCTTTCATGAATGTCATTTGTTGGGAATCCACCAACAGACAACTTTCTAAAGACTTTGAGCAAGGGGAGTGATTTAACAACTAAAAACTTAAGGAAGAAGAGAAATTGCAAATACCGATAGGTCTTATGTGGAAGAGTTCGGCGAAGAAATGAACCACCTCTTTTTACATTGTCAAGTAGTATCTTGCGCATGGGAAATCATTAAATGACTTGTCGGTTTGCACTTCAATAGATGATGCAATGCACCAGGAAGGAGGCATTCAACTGGACATTCAAAAGAATTGAGGAGAAGACTAAGGAAGTGGGATACTACTCCACTCGCACCCAAGTGGATTGTACGGAAGATAAAAATAGGAGCGCCTTTGAAGGATAGAAAAATGATATTGTACATTTTTTGAGGAGAGCCTTTTGTCCTCATCTCTTTTAGTGCACCCACAGGTAGAGCGAGGGGGGGCAAGGGGTTTACGCTTTGTGCCGATAAATAATTTTTCTATGCATTTATAAATACATGTTGAATTCCCTTGGCTTTCCGTGTATTTATTTCTTTAAATTTGAATCCCCTTCGTCATTGAGTGCACCCACGAGATTCCAATTTGTAATTCAAGACTGGGTTCTTTAGTAAAGAATCGTATTTATTCATACATTCTCCACTTTTTTATACCACTTGTATACGGAAGTTTTCCTTCCCCTTCAATCATATTATTTTAATCTTATGAAAAATGGTTAAAAGAATTTCCTGTTATAAACCACCGTAGAATGTTGGAACGCATATGGACCACATAAAATTGTGTTAGGTTTGCAGATTGAAATGCAAGAACAAATTTCTGGAAAGAGAACAAAAAGACTAGTTTGCAGCTATAAACAGGCAGAAACAGTTCCTACAAATACGGAAACAAAGCGTAAAAAAGGCTCAGACACCAGCAAAATATATGATAATCCCACATGTCATAAGCTAAACCTGTAACAAAATACTAGAGAAGCAATCACGTTCCAAGTTTAACACCAACCTCAATCATTTGAGCAATAGTCCTTTCCACAATTAAAACCAAAGTCCTAAAACCGCTATCTCCAATAAAGACAGCAAATGTAAATCCAAGCACACTACCCAAACATAACAAGTTTCGAATGCTTAATCTAAAAAGGAAATCGCCTTCAGTCATCAAGATATGGAAATAAGCTAACCAAAAACAAGGAAAATCCACCTCCTTTTTTAGGCTTAGGGAGCACCCTAATTAATACCTGTAGATTAACATCATGAATGGATGGTGTACCAATTCCTTCCAAAATAGCAACTTTAAAGTCTTCAAATGTCCATGTTGATGAAATCGTGATCTGAAAATAGTGAAAGACAGACAGAAAGTCATACACCAGCAGGTACTTATGAGAAAAAGTAAACAATAGTACACAAACCCACCTTTTCCGACTTAACTACATCTTTTACACGAATCTTGTCTTCATGATACTGTTATATAGAGAAAATACAAAGTTACTGGAAAAAGCACAACTATCACACTTCAAACTACAGCACAAATGAAATACTTCAAACAAATAAATTGCATAATGCAAGACCCGACTCAGATGGCACAATGCTGAATGCGGCATATGGCGTAACTATTATCTCAGCAATGTGTCATGCATCCACACGATAACAAGTGACACATCAAACAGCTGAAACACATAGCCACTTCCATTTTTTCATATGGAATAGGGGTCTGACGTCTAATGTGTCCAGCAACAAATTTTGAAAAAGTAGTAGTCATTTTACCAGTTAATAATAAAATAGTGCTATATAACCTATCGTAAAAGAAGGCAAAATAGTGAGGCTACGACATATAGAGACCTGTTTTTCCAACTCTTCAGTAACATCTTCAAACAAATCCTTAGGTGTTGAACCAGAAGTATTTGATGCAACAGCCTGATAAGCTACAGACTCCTTTACCTACATATTCACACATCCACAGGTCAATCTGCGAGAAAGGTGGAACTAATAAGAAATATAATGAAATGATACAATATTAGAGACTAAATTTTCTTAAAATAAAGAACTCTTTTATCATTGTTTAAAGGTATTGAAAACATAATTAAATAAATAAAAATGTGTTCAGTCTAAAAGCTTAAGCTTCTCAATAAGATGATCACACACTTCAACGCGGTATTAGAATAGATGGAGGTCCTGGCTTATAGTCTCACTACCAGGCACTATCAAAAAGAATTTTTGCATGTGGAAGACATAAATAAATAAATAAAAGTGGCTTCTCTCTCTAAATGTTTAAGCTTTCAAATATCTGTCACACACTTCAGCAAAAAGTAGAAAAGTGGAATACCATTTGGCAATAATCACGCCAAGATGTTTTCGCAGTAAGCGTGCCTGCAGCGATATGCTCCTCTATCATCTTTCGGAATGCATCCCGGTTCTTGCGCTCTGCGCGCCTCAGTTGCTCCTTAAAATTAACAAAAATGCGCTTGGTGAGTTGATCACCCAGAATGAGGCATAGAAAAGGAGGGTAGCCTCTTCCAAAATCCTCTTCCCCATGCACACGCGTGCGCACACAAAAAAAAAAAAAAAAGAGAAGTAAGAAAGAACCTTTTGCAATTTTCTCTGCTCTTCATCCTCCTTCTCCAGGTCACGAATGTATTCCTTCAGGGAAGAAAGATATCAAGGTCATCAACTGTTACAAAATGGTGTATTTTTTCCTTTTAAAACAAGGTGAAGAAGAAGAAGCTACTAGAGAAGAAATGAAAACCTCAACATAAACTTTAGGGCATCAACTGGTTGAACTCTAAAAATAACGAGTGCTTTTGATTTCACCTGTGTATATTCTCCTTTTTAAGAATTTGAAAAGTTATGCCCCATTTCTCTACTAGACTCTGCATTCCATTTCAGAAATTCCTGAATTTCCTCTTAGAGAAAAAACCTTCAGACATTGTGCCCTCTTTCTTAGGGTTGGCAAAATGAGCGGGTCAAGCCGAATATGGGCAGATCGAAATGAGTCCGGTCAAAACGGTTAAAATATCTAACCCAACCCATATTTGATATGGATAAAAAGATAATTCTTTTTCTCCTTTCAAGGTGTGTTTGATATTCAATGTTATTATGAAGACTGCCAAGATGCAAAATGAATGGAGGAGCACAATGGTTCCATTGTAGAAGAACAAGGGTCATATTCAAAACTGTAACAATTACAGGGGTATCAAGTTGTTAAGCCACACCATGAAGTTCTAGGAAAGAGTGGTGGAGATGAGGGTGAGAAAAAAGGAGTGTCTATTTCAGACAATCAGTTTTGATTTATGCCGGGGCAATCGACTATTGAAGCAATTCATCTTATTAGGAAATTAGTGGAGAAATATAGGGAAATAAAGAAAGACCTTCATATGGTGTTCATTGATCTCGAGAAGACCTATGACAAAACTCGAGGGATGTCCTATGGAGGTGTCTTGAGGTGAAAGGTATTCTAATGATGTATATTAGGGTGATAAAGGACATGTAAGACGGAGCCAAAACCTAGGTAAGAAAGGCGGGAGGAGACTCAGAGTATTTTCCTGAGATGGGACTTCATCAAGGATCTGTGTTGAGCCCTTTTCTGTTTGTCTTGGTGATGGATGAGTTGACACGATCTACTCAGGAGGAGGTTACATGGTGTATGCTATTTGCGGATGACATAGTAATAATTTATGAGATTCAGGCTAAAGTTAATGATAGATTGGACGTTTGGAGACATGCTTTGGAATCCAACGGATTCAAACTGAACAGGACTAAAACAGAATACTTTGAGTGCAAATCCAGTGTTGCAAGGGATGAAGCAGACATTAATGTGAAGCTTGCCACTCAACCTATTCCCAAATGAGAAAACTTTAAATATCTTGGGTCCATCATCCAAAGTAGTAGCGATATTGACGATGATGTTACACATCGTATTGAGATAGCATGGACGAAATGGATACATGCCTCTGGAGTAGTGTGTGATAAAAAGATACCACCTAAACTTAAAGATAAGTTTTACAGAATGGTGATGAGACCGTCTTTGTTGTATGGAGCAAACTATTGGCCTATCAAAAACTCACATACTCAAAAGATGCAGATCGCGGAGATGAGGATGTTGTGATAGATGTGTGGACATATCAAGAGTGGTAAGATTAGGAAGGAGACCATTTGGGAGAAGTTAGAGGTGGCCCCGGTAGCTGATAAGATGAGGGAAGCGAGACTACAATGGTTTGGACATGTGCAGAGAAGAAGTACCGATGCTCCTGTGAGGAGGTGCGAGAAGTTGGATTTAGGGGTTACTCGAAGGAGTAGAGGTAGACCGAAAAAGTATTGGGGGAGGTGATCAGACAAGATATGGCGAAATTTGATCTCACTGAGGACATAACCTTAAATAGAAAGGAGTAGAGGTTACGAATTAGAGTAGCAGGCTAATAGTTTATAGGTTGACGTCTAGCCTTGGGGTATAGTAGGGTCATAGAATTAGTTGTCTTTATACTCTATGTTATCATTATCTATCTTATATATGTTAATTTTATCGTAATTACATACTATCATGTATTTTTTTGTTATTAGTCGTACGTCTTTTTTCTTTCTTTTCCTTTACCCTTTTTCTCCATATCTAGTTTATTCTGCTTATGGGTTTTTGAGACGAGGGCTCCCAGGAAATAGCCTCTCTACCTCAGTGAGGTAGTGGTAAGGTCTGCGTACATTTCACCCTCCCCAGACCCCACTCGTGGGATTCCACTGGGTATGTTGTTGTTGTTGTTCTTGTAGGGTGTGTTTGATATGAAGGAAAACATTTTCATGTTCTCCTAGAAAATATTTTTCTAGAAAATGAGTGGTTCCGAGTCAAGGTCGGGAGGTCAAAATTTAGGCCTTGGGGTGGGGTCAGGTCGGGGTCGAATCCCAGGTCTAGACCCAATTTAGGTGGTGAGGTCTAAGAAAAATTTTGAATATTATTTTCCTGCGTTAAGGGAAATTTTGTACCAAAAAAATCCTTTATGTATGGAAATAATTTCCTTAAATTAGAGGAAAATAAGTCCATTTGAAAAAAGTTCCCAAAACATTTAAGCCAAACAAACATGAGAAAATTGGGCGAAAAAATTCAAAATTTTTTCCTCATACCAAACACACCTTCAATAAGTGTACTTTTTGAAGATTCCTAAAAAATTCAAAAAGATTTCCTCATACCAAACACACCCTAAATAAGTGTACTTTTTGAAGATTTCTACACCCTTACTTCAAGGGGAGTGCAATTGGTTGGTATCCATGGGTTGATTCATATTTGACCCACTTTTAAATGGTTGGATGACCAACCCATTTAAAATGGTTGCGTTGAGCGGATAACCACAAATTGTACCCATGTTGTCGCCCCTTTTCTTATTCAGATAACTGGCCTGCATAAAAACTTTACCTGGAAAATCTCTAAGCGGTCAAGTTTTTCAAGGCGTGAACATCTTTCATCATCTTCCAAAACATCTTGGACTTTGCGCCACTGTGTATCTACCTGTGGCTCCAAAGAAACAAAGGATGAACTTCAGAGAAAGAAAAGGAACAAAAGGTAAAAGTGATAGAAAGCTCAAACCACCAGATCCACTTCCCTTGGGGAAAGGAGGTGAAGAAAGGCTTATAAGTAACAAATACCTTGATAAAGCCACAAGTCTCCAAAAATTGTTTGTACTCCAATCTATTCCGTCGATGCTCTTCTTGAGCCTTTGACCTCTCCTGGAATAACATACCAAATAACGACAAAAGACATGATTAACAACTTCACACCATAAAAATTACAAATGCTCAAGGAACAGGATGTGTAGAATGCACACCGGGTACATTCACAAAGAAATATACCAAACCACAAACTGTTCAAAGAGAAAAGAAATAGTGTTGCTCTTTCAATTGCTTATCTTTTATTTACATATTTTTTGAGCAAAAATATAGTTGTCAACTTGAACATATTTGATGAATGATCCATGTCTAGATCAAAAATCTGACTCTGGGCGATGTTATGCATTTTCAAAAGTGACAATAACAACAGCTTACCTTTTTCTGAAGATCCACCAAGTAACTCCTGAAGAGATCTTCACGATCAGCCTCTCGTTCAACAGCCTTGAACCGTTCATCATCCTCAAACATTGTTACTGCCTTACTGGTATAACAATATCATGAAAGCATTAAAGGAGGAAAAGCTGCTTCTGTTACTTCAGTTATTAAGTATTAACAAAAGAGATGCTTCTGTTACCTACCTCCATCGTGTCGATGAAGTGAGCTCCTTGGACTCCTGAAACAGTTAAAGTCAAACCAGGTTTAACACTCTAATACCTAGTTGTACACCATAAGTGTGTGTGATATGATAGATGCACAAGTGGTAAACATTGTTGACACAATTTTTCTGTAGAGAAAACTTATCAATCAATTATCTTTAGAGAAAAGGTATTAAACGGAGTGTTACTCTTTCAAGAAATTGCTATTAATATGCTTCAATCAATTAATCAATCAACTCTGCCTCAATCCCCCATCAGTTAGGATTAGCTACATAAATTCTCTATATCCTTTCATTCTATTCAGGCCCATTTCATTCCTATACTGCAATCACAAAAGATATGTAGCATACTTAAATGGGACTCTTCTAATGCATAAGATGAAGGATTATTTTATTGGCAGTACGGTCAGCGGAAACTTTTTAAGTGTTTTGTACGTTGTTACTTGCAAAAAAAAGTAGAGGTGTAAAAACACCAACCCAGCATGAAAAGTGTACCAGCCTACTAGAAACCTTTAAGGAGCGCATATTTTACCTCTAACATCTTTGTGAATTCTTCTTTTGCCTTTCTTTGTCTAAGGCGCCTCTCCTCAGCCTCCTGCTTCTTCCTTTGCATCAAGTACTGTTTGCCAGAAAAGGTGCATCAACACTCAGAAACCAATACCTTTAAACTTCCACACTGTAGATTGGCAGCACCAGGCGGGTAGGAATTTAACAATCAGAAACCCAGTGGTTACCTCATTAAATGCTTGTTTCCGCTCACCAAGAGTTTTCAGAGCCCCATATCGTTTATCATTGATTATAACTCGCATTGTCTGGTACCATAATTCACTGTCAGTCACAAGTGCATAGACTTTACATTAAGATAGCATGTCTGACTAACCTGCTCCCATGTCCAATCAGATTCAACATTAGCAGATTCTAGTAGAGCTTTGAACGCATTTTTAGCCTCCTAAAAAGATATAAAATGAGCAATAGTGCAATATTTAAGCACTAAACAAATAAGTACTTAAGAGGAACACATTCAATCATTTTACCTGCTTGGTGGCATATAGGAAAGGTTCTTCATCTGCTGATTTCTCCTCTGCAGGTACCACATTAATCTTCCCAGCAACTGCCATGCCTTTCTTTGCCTCCTGTAACTCACGATTTTAAGCAATTAACTTAACAAGACAGCAATAATTCATCTCAAAAATCTATTATGCACAGGAATCCACAATTTGGCAAAGAGAGGAAGCATTTCCAGGTATGACAGGCTCTTGGAAAAGAGAAGGGAGCATTCTCAACCCTAGTTAGCAGTTTGTGCTGGAGCCTGGAATTTAGGATAGGGAATTTGAAAAAATATTAGAATGTCAAACTTGGGAATGTGAACATGTGACCTAAAACAATTCTTGAACCCCCTTTTACAAACTCCATATGTCAAGGGGATTCAATATGACTCGAAAGAGGATTTTTGCCCAATTAGCACAATTCAATTTCCCAACAAAAAGTCTGTTGGCTCTACATAGCTCCAACCGTACTGGCAGTGGCATGGGGGAAGAAAAAGAAAGTCTTTTGACAATGCATATGCCAGCACAATCAAATTTCAAATAGAGCTGCTGAAGGAGTTTCGCATACCTCAATATCCTGACTAGAAGCTCCACTTAAAGAAATAGCAACTTGAGGAGATAAATTTTCAATGCCACTCCTAGAAATTGTCAAGATTCATCTTGATATTTTAGACAAAATCATGAGGCAGCCAAAGTGAAACCACCTTTAGAAAATGAAAGTTCCATACATTTGTGTCTGATAGGCATTAGCTAGAGCAGCAGATCCTGTACTCCCTGAAACAGCAGGTGAAGAGACACCAGCTGAACTTGTCACAGCAGGGACAGTAGGAATGGCTGATGATCCAGAAACCACCAGAGGTGGAGTATTAACATCAGAAACAGCAGGTGTAACTGGAACAGGGCTTGAAGCAACTCCAGAAACCGTTGAAGAAGGGGTGGAGCTAACCAGGGTGACAGCAGATGGTTGTTCTGTTGGGGTCACAGCCTCACTGACTTGCACACCAGAATTTGTGCTTGTTCCCGTCTGAACGACTTGACCAGCAGCATTTTCAGCCAGTTCACGAGCCAACTGATGGTACATGCTGATAGATTAGCTCCATAACATATAGAGAAGAAACAGAAATATCAGATTAAGGCAATAGTTTCTTCATGAACCTTTAGTTCATCAGGCATTGACCACTTAGACTGTTTTGTTTCTTTGTTGTAGTAATACCTGAAAGATCCAATGACACATGAATCACTAAAACAAAATAAAAAAGCGTACTGCAGTAGCCAAGAGAACCAAAATGCTTTTACTGGAAATCTTACTTCCGACCATCTGCAGTTGTGAATTCTTTCCATACAGTCGATGCATCGGCTCTCTGTTAAAGAACAAAACAAATGCACCATTTAAATGTAAATCTCAAACTAAAGGAGCAGTAATGAAAAGCTGAACAGCATTGGCAGTCTCCCAATGTTCTTGCTCCAGGCACTAATGAACGAATAAACATAAGCAAGACCAGCAACAATGAAACTAAAACTCTATTAGCAATAGGCAAGGCAACATGTTGCATATGCATATAAATTTCTTTGATAATGAGTGAGGTAAATGTTTTTGATCAAGCATACTTCGTTCATTTTTCCATTTGGATTGGAAAAATAAACAACCATTAGTGAGGTAAATGCCACCAGATGTTGTTATTAAATCAGTCAAAGTGCACGCATTTGTTAAATGCACATAATGATCTGCCACAAATTTTGAATGATTCCATCAAGAAAAGAACCAAATGAACTTGGTTAACATCATAAAAGACAGCTAAATATCTCCGCAAGGAACAACTCTCTATTGAACATTTTTATCAAGAAAACAAATTATAGAAACCTTTTACGATTATCTTTTTTTAGATATGTTTTTTTGCAGAAAGAGGGCATTTAAGCAAAGGAAAGAAAAGGCACAAGTTCAAAACTTAGGAGGAAATAGCAAAAGAACCATACTGTCAATGCAGATTATAAATCCAAAGAAGAAGCCAACCTTGGAACTGAATTGAAGAAAAATGCTGGTGTGCTTTAAGTACAACTGTGAGAACGCAATGTTAAAAGAGAAAAACATTTCGCCAAACCATATTCTTTTGCTAAAAAGGCAACATCTCAATCCAAAGCTTGTTGGCCAGCTACGACTGTAGCAGTTTATGTTAATCATGCCTTTTTTACATGAATTCAACCATCAATTGTACTTTTCAGTTGTGGCAGTCAATTAGTATGGATCATAGCATGATAATTCTTGTCAAGTCAAACAGGAATTTTTAACAATTAAAATGAACTGAGACACCTGTAAAGATATTTATATTACAAGAAAGAAGAAACACAAGGAAATTATTGCAAAATATTCCAAGACAAAGCATGTAAACTCCACGTAAACATTACATGTGTACTAGA
Organism: Solanum clarkiae; assembly: GCA_011800125.2. Classification (NCBI taxonomy): domain Eukaryota; kingdom Viridiplantae; phylum Streptophyta; class Magnoliopsida; order Solanales; family Solanaceae; genus Solanum; species Solanum clarkiae. Next base: position 9,171,513 of record JAABOM020000101.1, read on the forward strand.
GGATATGAGAATAATAGTTGTACCTGTAAAACTACAAAGGTCATAAAATGTCATGTTCAAGAAGAGAGGACGTGAAATCAGAAAGGAACTGAAATAAACTGGCTTTTTGATAGTAATAATAATCTATGTTGCTCGGACTCCTCGAAAATGTCAATGGGTGTGTGTCAGAATTCAGATGCTCCAGAAGTACTAGAACAGTACTTTTGAAGGATCCGACACAGGTGTGGCATTATTGATAGTCTGAGCAACATGGATATAAATAAGCAATGATCAGATTTTTGATCAAGTAGTAAAGACTAATTAAGCATTTAATGCATCCATACCATTAGATCAAAAAATTTCACAATCAACCTAAATTGTTTCCAGCTTATAGATTTGACAGATTCTACCTCAGCTCCAATTTGTTAGGTCACGGAAAGTTCTCCACAAATAAAGAGAGGAAAGCACATAGAAAAATCTAAGCTGAACAACCAAATATCCAGCGGCGTCTCAATGTCTCCTTCCTCCCCCATTAACACACTTCTAGAGAGGTACGGACGTGCATCAAAATCTCCTTGAAATTGGAAGAGACAGTATAAGAGAGAATTTAGGGCATCAGATACCAAAAGAAGTTGAGGAAAGGTGACACATGGAGAAATAGCAAAGGCATCTAAAACCAAAGCTAGGCTCACATAGCAGCAATATCTACTCTGCTTCAGTTTTTAAGCCAAGCAAGCAAGGGTGTTCACAAAAGGGGCAATTCCACTCGTGAAGAAAATAGCTAGATGAGGAGAATCAACAAGCAAGGCTGACTTGAAGTAGAAAAGTACTTGAAAGAGGAGCTAATTACTAATCAAGTCCATTAACATGAATAGAGACAACATAAAATCTCAAAAGAGACCTGGAAAATAAGAATCAACAAGCAAGGGTGACTTGAAGTAGAGAAGTACTTGAAAGAGGAGCTAATTACCTAATCAAGTCCATTAACATGAATAAAGACACCATAAAATCTCAAAAGAGACCTAGAAAATTAGAATTACAGATGTCCAACACGTGTTTCTGGATCCGATCAGGAAAATGAAAGGAAAGTTCATTGACAATCATCAAAATATTCAGGAGCCACGAAAATTAAAAGAGCAAAAACAACCAAATTCAGAGAAAGGAGGCAATATTAACGTTGAAATAGACCAACCATAGCAGTCATAAGAAAGGGTACGAAATCAGAAGGAAACCGTAGTCGAAGATTTTCAAAAAAAGATTGTTGAGTTACATAGCTATTCCTTAATTGTATCAGGGATACCAGGAGCTTATAGAGGTCTTTGCTCAACCCATTGCCTCAGATTTTTCAATTGGATACTTATATTCTTTCAGTTAATAGGAAGGGTACAATAGTATTCAGTGTACTTGACTCTTGATGAAATACCGACCTTATTTTATCAAGTAAAAGGTTTCATCATTGATAATAACAAAGTCAACTTGACCATATACAAGTGTTATACCAAAAAGAGGTGAGAACAAAATCGAAAGACCCCCAATCCTCTATACTAACAGGAAACTACTACTCAATTGAGGAGCGCTCATCTCTACCCCTTCAAAAACTCTCCTATTCCTCTCTTTCCAAGAGACCCACATCAAAGTGAGTAACATTTCAAGCCTTGTGCCATCTTCCCTAGCTCAAATTTTCCAGTTGAGCATCGACACCTTAACGGTTCTTGCCATAACCAAAGAAACTCCAAACCATCCAAGATGTCCTCCCATAACCTCGTGGCTAGATTGCAATCTGCAAAATATGGTCCACATCCTCACTTGACTCCTTACAAATGAAACACCAAAACTCATGCAAACAACTTTCTTTTTCTAAAACTCTCCATCATCAAAATCACTCATCTAGTAGCTAAACACATGAAGAAGCACACCTTCCTCAGCACCTTCCGTATCCAGATTGAGACAAGCATATGCAAAGATTATCCTTTGCCTTAACCAAAATCTTCTCACAGGAGGACTTAGCTAAAAACTCTTTGTTCTTCTCAACACACAATTCAAAGCATCGAGTCTATTGACTGGCTTGTATTTCTTTTGAAGTAAGCCTAGCAATCTCTAAAGCTGGACCAACTCCCAGTCTCAGAAAACCGTCCTAAACCTCAAATCCCATAAGGTCCCATCCCGATGAGTCCCCTCTAACTTGGTGAAATGGCAATTCCCTTTGACAATACTATACAATACCGAGAATTCATCCTTATGCACCAAACCTCCACACCTCTTTTGCCACCAAAAACAAACCCTACTTCCTCCTGCAATTTTGAAACCAATGTTATCATTAAAGGCATCTCGTCCCTTCATGAAACACCAACATATCCCCATAGTTAACAAGAATCAAAACAATTCTTTCTCAGAATGAAAACGAGAAAAGAGGAAGTTCAATTTAGTGACATAGCTTTGTAGTGATACAAGATAAAAGGAAGGTGAATTGAGGGCTAAATCTATTCAAAACAATAAGAGAACTATTCTTCAAGTGGCCACGGAGGCTGCAGAAGCTCTGGAGAACTATGGAAAGAAGTAATCCAGAAAAAGTAGGTTACAACATCCTAAAGGACAGGATTGTGGAAGCATATTAGAAGTTTACGGCAAAAATTCTAGCCCAGAAACAAAATCAGAACAGGAGGAATGAAAGCAAAATGATAGCAAGATGCTGGAGAAGAACCCAAAAACATTCGTACATTCCAACTCACAATAGATCTTAGTGAATCTATCCAACTGATACCAAAGTAGGCAAAGATCCTAAATTCAAGTACCAGTGTCACCCATTACCACAAAGCACCCCACATTCCTGGTTCAATAAAAGAAATTCATCAGCTGCAAGCGAGGGACGTGTTAAGAAATAAAAGTAGAAGTGTACTCTCTCTAGCAGCTTATGTTTCGATGAGCCGTTTTACATAATTAGAGCAAACATTTTATATGATCATTATCACATAGGTAAGTTTGCATTGAAGTCCACGTAAGAACCCCAAGATCAAGGTAAACCGCGGGAGAACATTGAATTATATAATTGCCCCACATAATAAGCGTGAAGACTTCTCAAAGGATCTTATAAAGCTATTAGGTTGCTCTAGCCACTGTCTCAAAGTTTATACTGAATGTTCAGAATCATTCACACAGATGCTCTCCACAGCAGAGTGATATCCCAAAGCAAATCTCTTCATTTTGTAGGTTGGTCCTTTTATAGGGGTCAACAGTTGTTAAGCTAAGAGTGAAATATAACAAGTTGGTTTTTCACCTGCCAGAAAGGGCATAAGCATTCTGGTTATTACTTTAGGCTCATCTGCTATGTTGCATTCTTCGTGTTAGAATAGAAATTGGAATATATAGTTCTTTTAGAATTGGAATAGGAATAGTAGTTTCCTAGTTGGACTTGGATTAGGTTGTAGTATCTATAAATAAAATCTTTATGCAATAATGTAGATACACAAGTCAATAATATATTTTTCTCTCATTTTCTCGCACTTCACAAATTAAATTATTCAAACAAAGATAAACTCATAAAGATAAACCCACCAATCAAAGACAACAGAAACTAGGAGGAGCTAACAAGAACAGGAGGGAAAAAAACTTCTCATGACAAGAAGCTTGTTAGAAATATTGGAGAAGAATATTATTGAATTGTGCATCTACATTATAACATTGAGATCTTATTTATAGACACTATATCGCAATCATTTCCAAGTAGGATTATGTATAAATTTTTTTTTTTGAATTGGTAATTGTATCCAAGTAGGATTGCATATACTTGTTACAACATGTAAAGTCATATCTAGTATTTATCATAGTTAGAGATATTTAGGGATCTCAGAGATATATAGGGATCTTTTTTTATTTTATTTCCTTAGATAAATTTACTTGTACAGCTACAGAAGATAGATTTACTTGTACACCTACAAATAGCTCTTACTCTTGGAATAATACTACAAGAAAATTGATCCATTGACACTACATTTTACATGGTATCAGAGCGGGCTATCCTGCCTCCTCCGATATAAAAAACTCCAGAATCCAATAGTTGGAAGAGAAGAGTGTGAGACTCACGCGCTGGCGAAGCTGCTGGAGATAATCTAAATCTTGAAGGGAGTGAAGGTGCGTGCATGGATCTATCTTGGTCCAACTTTCTGTACTGACATCGGCTTGACATCTCTAGACGATTTGTGGTGGTCCTCTCATCACAGGACCATATTTTGGAGAAGAAAATCCTTGAAATAGAATTTGTGCACTCTCTTTGGTCTGGTTAGACACTTCTCTGTATATTGTTGTTTACTCTTTCGTTCTAGACTTCTAGTATATGAATGAAGGTTGTCTACGAAGTGCAAAATTGAGTTGAATGATTGCTCAACAATTTGTGAACTTGGTAGTGTTTTAGAGGTTATCTGCTGCCCGCTTATTTGGGAAATTGTGTTAGATTGCAATTTCGAGTTAGTAGACAACCTTTTGATTTTGTCTGCCCATTGGCTACTCTTTCTTTTTGGGTATACTGAGACTTTCGGATATAGCCTACTTGGGATGTTTTATTGGTTTCATCAATTTGTTTTGATACAATGAGCAGTTTAGTCGAAAAAAATGATTGATCAAGGAGAGGAGGTTGTTGATCCTGATCCATTTTTTGACAAAATAGTTTTGATTTTGGTTGAGTTTGCTAAATTTTCACAATATAAGGAATCATGGAAGGAATCCACTTCAGTCAATGCTTTTGAACATGTCTTATCACCTCTTCAAACAAATGGGTGACACCAATCATATGACAGGTAATCCTAATTATTTTTTCTAGGTTTCAACTACACAAAGCACCTTCTCTGGTTACAGTAGCAGATGGATCACCCGGTAATAGTGTTGGATCTGAAACTGTTAAACCTAACAACAACAACAACAACAACTATAACAACATACCCAGTGGGATCCCACAAGTGGGGTCTAGGGAGGTAAAATGTATGTAGACCTAACCACCACCTCATAGAGATAGAGAGGCTGTTTTTGGAAAACTCTCGTCTAAAAGAATCGACCCCCATAAGCAAATGGTACTAGATGAGGGAAAAAGAAAAAAAAAAGAGAATCGAAAGGACAAAAGAAAAACGACTAATAATGAAAAGCAAGTGAAAGTATGTAAATACGATAAAAGTAAACAAATATAAGACGAATAGTGACAACATAGGATATAGAAACATGACTACTCCTACTAACCTACTATATACCTACTCCTATTAGCCTTCTACCCTAATACGCGACCTCCACTCCTTTCTATCCAAGGTCATGTCCTCAATGAGATGAAGTTTCGCCATATCTTGTCTGACCACCTTCCCCAATACTTCTTCGGTCTACCTCTACCCCTCCGTATAACCCCTAAATCCAACCTTCCACACCTCCTAACAGGAGCCTCGGTACTCCTTCTCTGCACATGTCCAAACCATCGCAGTCTCGCTTCTCTCACCTTGTCAGCCACAGGGGTCACCTTTAACTTCTCCCGAATGGTCTCGTTCCTAATCTTATCATTCCTGGTATGTCCATACATCCATCTTAGCACCCTCATTTCCGCAACCTGCATCTTCTAAACATGTGAATTTTTAATTGGCCAGCACTCCACCCATTATAGCAGTGACGATCTAACCACCATTCTGTATTAACTTTAAGTTTAGTAGGTATCTTTTTATCACACACTACTCCAGTAGAAAGCCTCCATTTGGCCTATGCTACCCCAATACGATGTGTGACATCATCGTTGATATAGCCACTACTCTGGATGATAGATCCAAGATACTTAAAATTTTCTCTCCTTGGAATAGATTGAGTGGCACGTGTGACTTCAATGTCTGCTTCATTTCTTGCAATGCTAAATTTACACTCCAAGTATTCTATTTTGATTCTGCTCAATTTGAACTCTTTGGATTTCAAAGTATATCTCCAAACCTCCAATCTATCATTAACTTTAGCCCGACTCACATCAATCATTACTATGTCATCTGTAAATAGTATACACCATGGCACCCCCTCCTGAATAGACCTTGTCAGCTCATCCATTACTAAGACAAAAAAAATGGCTCAACACAAATCCTTGATTAAGTCCCATCTCAACAAGGAAATACTCTGAATCCCCTCCCACCGTTCTTACATGAGTTTTGGCTCCGTCATACATGTCTTTAATCACCCTAATATACACCATTGTTACACCTTTCGCCTCAAGACATCTCCATAGCACATCCCTCGAAACTTTGTCATAGGCCTTCTCAAGGTCAAAATGAACACCATATGAAGGTCCTTCCTTCTCTCCCTATATTTCTCCACTAAGCTCCGAACAAGATGGATTGCTTCAGTAGTCGACCGTCCCAACATAAATCAAAACTGATTCTCTGAAATACTCTTTTTCTCACCCTCATCTCCACCACTCTCTCCCAGACATTCATAGTGTGGCTTAACAACTTGATACCGCTGTAATTGTTATAGTTTTCAATATCACCCTTGTTCTTATACAATGCAACCGTTGTACTCTTCCTCCATTCATCGGGCATCTTAGCTGTCTTCATAATAGCATTAAACAACCTAGTCAACCACTCTATACCATCTTTGACCACACTCTTCCAAAAATCCACCGGGATCTCATCGGGTTCGATCGCTCTCCCTCTGTTCATCCTACTAATAGCACGTTTAACTTTCTCAGCTCTGAAACGCCTGCAATAACCAAAATCTTGATAACTATCGGAGTGAACCAAATCACCCAACTCAATATCTCTCTCCTAGACCTTCATCCTTATTACATAACAACTAAAATTCCTAAAATGTGGCCCTATTTTTGTTACATAACCATTGGCCAAACGGGTGCATATATGATCATAGCCACCCACCAGCAACAAAAACTCTTTGATTATCTACCAAGTTCATTTTAGTTGTGATACCATGTGAGGATATTGAGGAATATTATTGATTTGTGTATCCGCATTATTATGCGGAGATCCTATTTTTAAATACTATATTACAATCATTTTCGAAGTAAGATTATATATACTATTCCTATTCTAGGTAGGTTTCTATATACTACTCCTATTCCAAGTAAGATTTGATATACAATTCTTCTTCGTATTCTTATTCTAACAAAGCTTATGCAATAAAGTTAAAAAACAATATTGAGAAACTCCTCAAAATCAACAAACGTCAACAAGATAAGATCAAAGTGGAATGCTACTTCATCAAAAAAAAATAAGGAATGTTGTGAATTTCCTCCTTAGTGAATACATGGAGGATGGTGCTTCAATTTCAACGAGAAATTTATAACAAACAACATGTATGACCAATTCCACATAATAAGTCACTAAATAGCAACATAAGATGGAATAACAAAGTGTTGCCTGCCTTGAGAAAGTGAAAGCACCCTTCAATTTGAGCACTAATCGCAGTTGTTATATGTCTATGACTTGCCATGACATCTACAAACCAGTAGAAGAACATGCAAAGAAAAGTAGAATACACATAAAATGGTTTATTTAATATCTACTGCAGTTAACATCCACGAAAAGGAAACAGTATTTGCAGATTTTGAGGCAAAAGAGAGGATGTGCACTCCACCAAACAATAAGTATAGACTTAAATAATCAAAACAGCAGCAATCAAGAGAGTAACTAACCTCTAAAGGTGTCATTAGCTCCAAAGGCTTCTCCCAGCTAGATTGCTTTGAAATCTTATTGTAATAATATCTTTTAAAAAAAAACAAAGAGCGAACAAATTAATTAATCACTCAGCTACTCCTCAATCCCAATCTAAATAAACAGGAAAACTAGGAACCATTGGAGAGTTATATCTTAGCACAACAAGCAGCATAATATGAATTCGGAGAGATTGTCAAGTAATATGATTGAATTAATTGTTAAAGGACAACTTTTAAAAAGAATACCAACAAACCAACTCACCGTCTCCCATCAGCAGCTTCATACTCTTGCCAGTCAGATGCAGTCTGTTGTGTAGCTGTGCTCGCCTAATTACAGTGCAAATTAATAAGGTAATAACAACATGAAGACTAAACTAGTATAGATGAGAGAATCAAAGTCAAGAACTTAACGAGAAAATGTTCAATTTTTTTTTTGAGTAAGTGACATTTGTATTAACATTCAGCAATTACATAGTGCTAAACCCCTTTACAGTAGGTCAAAATATATCAATAAAATAAGAACTCCTAATCCTAGCAAGATTCTAACACATCTGGGATATTTTTTGCATCTATGGGATACTTCTTTGTACACCAAAAACACAAAAGCAAAATACAATCTGTTTTAATTTTCTGTATTGGTCTGCTCCTATCTTCAAAACACCTAGTATTTCTTTCCTTCTAGATGGTCCACCATATGCAAGATGGGATGGTTCTCTAGTAGCTCCTATTATTAGCTCCCTTCCCAGCTTCTTCCCAACTAGATAGAGCGTCAACAATCTTGCTAGGCATTGTCCATTGTATGCCTCTGAGATTGATGAAAATCTTCCATAGCTGGTCAGTGATTCTGAAATGCCAAAACAGATGTCCCACTGTTTCAGCTTCCTCACCACATAAGCAACAGTGTTTGACTATGATTATGTTCCTCTTTGTAGGTTCTCATGTGTCAAGACAGCTTTTGCTAACAACCAAGATAGACATGCCACCTTCAAAGGTGCTTTTGTTCTTCAGATTTGTTCACATGGCTATATGGAGTGTTGTGCCACTGTCGAGTTCAAAAAAGTGTACCCTGAACTAACTTTATAAGCCCGTTTACTATCCCCATTCCACCTTAGTCTGTCCATTCCATTCTTTATACCTTGAAAAGCTTCAACAACTTTGAGAAACCCAATCAGCCCAAGAATTCCCCAATCATTTAAACTTCTAAAGAAATTTAACTCCCAATCTTGGAATGCCCATGCATCAGCTATTGTTTTGTCCTGATGGGTAGCTAAACCAAACAGATCAGGGAACTTCTCAGCAAGACTCCAATTACCTAACTACCTATCTTTCCAGAAGATGGTATTCTTACCATCACATACAGTAATGGTAGTGTGGTTACTTAAAATGGGCCACTACTTTCTGATAGATCTCCAAGCAGTGACACCAGAAGGGTTGTTTGTTTCTTCGGTCATCCACTCATCCAGTTCATCATACTTTGTTCTGATCACATTTTTCCATAGAGATGTCTCATGAGCATATCTCAACAACCACTTCATATTCAAAGCTTTACTTTGGTTCTTTAGGTTTTTAATGCCAAGGCCCCCTCTTTCTTGTTTGAGAAAAGATCTTTCCACTTGACTAAGTGATAACCTTTCCCATTATTATTTCCCTGCCATAAAAAAGTTCTTATCCTGTCTAGCCTCTATACTACCCCTACTAGGATAGGGAAAAGTGTACGCGTGTAGATTGGGAGAGCATCTAATACAATGTTGATCAGAGTGAGTCTGCTCCCCTAGACAAGTATTGGGCTGTCCATCTTGATAATTTCCTTTCACATCTTTCAACAACATTGTCCCAGATTTCCTTGAATATCGATTTCGCCCCAGATGCATCTCTAGATAGATAGAGGGTAGGGTTCCAACTTCTCCAAGAATTGAGGCCAAGAGCTCAATGTTTTGGACATTGTAGATGAGATAAAAGTGACTCTTCTCCCAATTAATGTACAGACCTGAGATGCCTTCAAAGAATACTAGGATTACTCTTAAGTATCATAGATGTTCCTCATCTGCACCAGAAAAGATCAATGTGTCATCAGCATATTGTAGGTGTGTCACCTCCGGACTTTCTCCATTGTTTTTAGCCACATCAAAACCAGATAACCAGCCATAAACCTTTGATGTCTTAATTATGTTATTGAGTCCCTCCATGGCTAGGATGAACAGAAAAGGAGACAGAGGGTCCTCTTGTCTTATTCCCCTTTGCGCTGTCCAAAAAACCTTCTGGTGATCCATTAATCACTACTGAAAACTTTACAGTCGAAATGCAGAATCTGATCCATTTAATCCACTTCTCCCCCAAAGACCATTCTCCTGAGGGTGTTGATTAGAAACCCCCAATTCACATGATCATAAGCCTTTTCTATATCCAATTTGCATAGGACTTTAGGCATCTTTTGTGAAGCCTTGAGTCTACTGCTTCATTAGCTATCAATACAGCATCCATAATTTGTCTGCCTTCAATGAAAGCGATTTGCTGGGAGTCTATCAATTTGTCCATAACCCTTTTAATCCTCTCAATAAACACTTCAAACAAAAGCTTACAGAAGCTAGCTACCAAGCTAACTGGTCTAAAATCTTTTTAACTCCTTTGATCCTTTTTTTGGGGGGGATCAGTGCAATGTATGTTGCATTAAAGATCTTTTCAAATATCTCTATTCGTAGAAATTGCGAAAGGCATTAATAATGTCATGTTTTAGAACTTCCCAACATTTGATGAAATGGCCCATTGTGTATCCATCAAGTCCAGGAGTTTTTATCTATAGCACACATCTTCAGGCAATTGAGCACCTCCTCTTCATCAAGTTTGGCTTGTAATTGAACATTTTCTGCTTCTAAAATTGTAGGACCGTTTATCATGTTTCCTACCAGTGTCCATCTTTCTGTTTCTATGTACAACTTCTTATAGAACTGTGATCTCCTCCTTTACTCCGTCTGGTTGCTTTACTATCTCACCTTGCACTTCAAATTGATCAATAGAATTACTTTACGTGCATTAACTGAGTTGTGGAAGAACTTAGTGTTGTTGTCACACTCTGTTATCCACAAAATCCTAGATCTTTGCCTCCATGCAGTCTCTCTTCATTCTTGAGTAGCTCTTAATACTCCAGCAAAGTAGTTGCCTAAATGCAGCTTCTTACTTTGTTAGTGTTCCATTATCAATAATAAAGTCCAAAGTTGTCATCTTGTTTAACAGGTTGGATCTTTGCAAAAATCGATTTCCTTTTTCTTTCTTGCTCCACTCCTTGGGCTTACCCTGCAGTGCTTTCAATTTGCATGCTAAATTGTAGTCTAGTTTCCCCGGATATGCAAAAGAATTCCACCAGGCCATATTTTATCTACAAGTCACTCTGTGTCTAGCCACCAGTTTTGAAAAATTGAAATAGGATTTGCTTAGATCCCAGTGTCCACAGTATAAAGCTATAGGCACATGGCCTGAAATCAGTCTTTGTAAAGCAATTTGCTTTATTTAACTAAATTGTTCACTGCACATGGTTTTGAATAGATTCTATCATTGATGCAGCATTGTTTGTACCTTCCCTAAACCTAGGTGTTCCTCCTTCAAGTGGCAAATCAATAAGCCCTAGGTCATCTATAGTATTTGAGATTGTTTTTATGACATACCCGCAGCTGCAACCCTTTGGGTGTGCACAGGGTAAAACCTCCACTCCTGTGCAATAGCTAGCAAACCACACAAGAGAGGTAACCTGCACTAGGTAAGCCCGATGCAACGAGCTCTACCCAAAAGGCAAACTCCTTGCTTTCACTGGCAAAGGGTTTCGAACTTAGACCTCCAATATGGAAGTCTCAAGCCCAAACCACTGGATCACCCCGAAGGGTATCGTATTTGAGAATTCCATCATGGCAGAGGATCTCCTTTGGCAATTATCTTCTCTGGAGGGGACCTGCAAACATTAAAATCCCCAAAAACTGCCCAAGGGCCTTCCATTAAACCTCTGACAACCCCGAATTCATCCCAAACCTCCTTTCTTTCCACATTGTAATTTGGTGAATACATTGTAATGTGACGGTTAAGTTTAACAGCAAGGCTTCAAAAGAGCTGCAAGTTAGAGTATGTACACCTATTTGTTGCACCTTTCCCTTCCAAACTCTACTATCCCATAACATGATGATCCCTTTCCCTTCCAAACGCTACTATCTTTCGATTAGTTTATTTTGCTTTAATTTCTCTCTAATTGAGATATATTATAGATTAAGCTGACTAGTCTTGGTGGGTTAAGGCAAGTACCATCACGTCCGGGTTATGACAAACAAAAGTTAGAAAAAACACCGTATGACGAAGAATTACAATTACTTCAGAAAAGGGAATTTGGACTACGCAACAGGTGTTTTCTGTGTGAGAGCAGGAGAGACTCCTAATCATCTACTTCTTCCGGTGAATTTACATACTTTGGCAAATCTGGCTATGTTTTTATATCTTTGGAGTAAAATGAATTAGGCTATATGATGTGAAGAATCGTCTTGTCAGTTGGATAGGACAAGAATATGATATCAGATTTTAAAAGACCTAGAGGTTGCAACCTTCATACATCATGTAGAGTAATTGGCTTGGAAGGATCAAAAAAGCTTGATTGAAGAGAAGCATCACATCTCTTTGGCAAAATATAGGTTCTTACGAGTTAATAGTTTTGGTGTAAGTAACATGTTGTTAGGGAGATCTCACAGCTTGATGATGATTCATAGAAACTTTTAGCTGAATGCTACCTTGTCAAAGGAATAATAATCATGTAGTACTTTTGCGCTGCCTCCTTGATACTAGCTTAATAAAATATCATTATCTTACTAAAAAAGACATCAAAAAAGCAGTAAATAGACTTGAGCCTGGAGGTAATAGACTTGAGACTTGGGGTTTGCTCCCTTTCAAGATCTCAAGATCGAAACCTACCGGGTGCAAACAATTTATGAGAGCCATCGAACTGGGTAAAACCTGAATTAACCGTGGTGCACTTACGGGAAACTCCTTGCCGAGGGCCTGTGCACCCCCGGGATTAGTCGAAGCTCTAAGAGACTCGGACACCCGGTGCAAATCCAAAAAAAAAGCAATAAACTAAATAGTTGTGGCCAGCAGGAATGGCAGACGTAAGGTTAGGGTGAAAAGGGGGAGGGAGAAGAGGGAAGAGCGATTCAGACGCTATAGAGCCTTTGTTAGAATCCTTAATTATAGGGATTCCTTAATTATAGGGATTCCTTAATTATAGGGATTTTTAGAATCATTAAAAA
>JAABOM020000101.1:9203658-9225725 GCA_011800125.2 Solanum clarkiae
AAGGGCAGGAGTAAGGCCTCCCCATCTAATCCTAGGTTGGGCATACATAACCTTCTTCTTCTTTTCTCTCTTGATCTTCAAATCCATCACTAAAAGTCTATGTTGAGCGGAAACATTTTCACTCGGAATAACCTTGCAGTTCTTACATAGATTTCTATCGCCTTTTCGGAGAAGTAGGTAATCTATCTGAGTCTTAGCTACCGTACTACGGAAGGTAATCAAGTGATTTTCCCTTCTAATTATGTGAGAAATAAAGTGGTCCAAGGTGGTACTCAACTTGATGTTTATTTAAGTCAGTCAGTGTTGGGGCAGATACATTTGAGCCGAGTCTTTTGGAAATCACCTTTCTATCTCCATGAGGTAGTGGTAAGATCTGCACACTCTACCCTCCCCAGACCCTACTTTGTGGATTTCATTGGGTGTGTTGTTGTTATTGTCTTAGAGGATAGGTAATGCATCTTTCAGGTGGTTAAGATTCTTTCAAAAGTTTTATTACCTTTATCCAAAAAAATATTCCTTCAAAAGTTCTACCACTCTAGACCCTACACTCTACATCCTACACTTCACTTTTATGCTTTGTTCCTAGTGGTATGCCTGATGCCAATAACATACCAATCTTTATTGTTTAGTGCCTCTTTATTCGACATAGAACTCATGGGCAATGAAGTACATCCCTTAGTTTGCCTGCCTATGCTGGCATGCTTCTTAAGCGACACAAAGCATCCTTAGTGAGCTTTTCTGAGCTTCAAGGCTCAAGTGCGCCTTAAATGTGCTTTTGATAGCACACGATTTTTGTGATGTTCCTAGTAGAAGAAAAGCTACTTTTTTCCAAAATTGACATGCAATCTACAGGCTACTTCAAAGGCCAGTGAGACAACTCTAATATCTTTTAACTGATCAGTCTTGTACTCACGTGAAAACTGTGTGTCATTTGCTAAGTGGATGCTGGAAATTTCATTTGCTATCATGGGTCCTTCCTACTGTGAAGCTAATTATCCACCCTATTCTTTCATCCTTAGTTCTACTAAGACTATCCATCACAGTTATAAATAAAGTTGAAAATTAATCATCTTGTCCAAGGCCCCAAGAAGATTGAAAGAAGCCTCCACCCTGCCCTTGTAATGAGACTGATGACTTCATTTTTGCATTAGTCCTCTTTCTCTACTTTCACACTTCATTTTCTCTAGAAGTGAGATGAGGAAATTCCAACTTAATGTGGTCATAGGACTTTTCTATGTCTTGTTTCAAATGATTCCCTGATTTTTTCCTCATTGTGGTCAATCTAGGCACAAATTTGCGATAAGGACTTACTTGAGATTCGCCTCTCCTGTGATAAAATTATTTTTTGAATAATGGAGCTCAACATAAACGAGCTTATTAATGTCCTGTTTGCTAAATGATCCCTCAATTTCCTTTTCTTTGTTTAGTCTAGGTACTTATTTGCAATGCAAATCTAATTTGAGATTTTCTTCTCCTTCGATAAAGCTTTCTGTGAATAATGAAGCTGGGCATAAATTATTCCTTTCAGTCTCTTGTTCATACTATCAAGCTGATTGGTCTAAAGACCTTAATTCCAAAGCCCTACTTTTCTTTGGGATCAAGGAAATAAAAGAAGCTCTTAGACTTCTTCAAACTTCCTCCGCTTATATTGTTGCCAAACATCTCTACATGTTCCAGCATTTATGTAAAATAATATGAATGCCTATCTGAATCTATTAGGTCCAGAGGCTTCATCTAGATTTCTTTGCTTTCTCCGCCTCTTCTTCACAAAAGTGACATTCCAATGCTCTTATCCTTCTCTGTGATATTACTGATTCCCACATCTTCTAACATTATTTCCATTGCTCTCAGTAATAGGGAATTTGCAGTGTTCTGAAATATGAATTATTATTCATTGAGTGTGTACCTATGATAGTCTTGGCTGAATCTTGATGTTTCATGACCCACACTATAATTTATTGACTGAAGTAAGCTATTGCTGGTTTCCACAATCCAATTCAGTTTTATAAATTTGAAGCACTGTGCTTAGTAATTGGGACAATTTTCTTTTGATTCATGGTAATGAGTACATTGTTGCTTAGTTCTGTCTACTTATTATTATCTATTGCAGGCACTCCTTTCTGGAAGTTGGTGCTGAAGCAATTTAACGATTTGCTGGTTAAGATTCTAATTGCAGCTGCTTTCATTTCCTTTTTTTTGGCACTTGCTAATGGAGAGACGGTATTATCAGCCTTCATTGAACCTTCGGTATGCCAACTTGACTTCTCTTTGTACTGCCGTTAGGTTATGGAGTGGGAGTATAATTCGGGGGAATTTTTCTTTTACCAAAAATAAATGTCTAATGATTAAATAACAATATGACCTATATATCTCTCTTGCAAAAAAAAAAAAAAAAAACACACTTCCCGATATGCTCTCAGGCTTGCTTTTTCAAGGAGATCAGCTGGGGTCCCTTACAGCCTACAGACTTCTATTTACCCCTCTCCGGTGGTATTCAACCACCGGAACAGCCATTTTCATTTTTATTTTGTTCTTTAAAGCCTTTTATCTTCCATGGATAATCGTAATTATTTGAGATCCGGGGTGGGTGGGGTGGGGGAGTCTTTTGACATCACAGAGATGTTGTCCAAAAGAGAAATATGGTATTAATGGTTGAGGAGCTCAAGGTTGCACATTAAGGCTCTTTTCTGGGTATCTAGGAGAACCAGAAAGGCTTCCATTATTAAGGGGAGAGTTACCAGACATGGAAATCAGAGACAAGGCTACATCTCTTTTCTCTTCTATGAAATGCAACAACTTTGGTCGCTTATTTCAGTTATTGCTGTCACACGGAAATCTGAAACAGTTATTATAGTGCCAGAGTATTTAATGAGGGTTGGTTAGAGGAGTATTTTTGACCCCCTACTCTATCAAAAAACTTAAGCTTCTTATTAACACTAATCTAAACTCTTTCATCATTGTTTCCTTCGTGATTTTAACACTTGATGTGCTCTTTTTTTGTAGTATGAATTGGTGATGTTTTGATTGCATAATAGCAGCACAGAAAAATATGAATAGGAAGTGTTGGCTTGGAAAGATAATGTTAAAGTAATAATTCATTATAATACCATGAACATGATCTCCACATTTATTGCAAGAAAGTATGCTACAGAGTGCCAAGAAAAGTCTTCTGGTGGTACTTCTGAAGGACGAAATTCATATCATTTTTTATGTATTCCTTGTTTTACCATAATCACAAGTTATGCTTACAGGTTATCCTGATGATATTGGCTGCAAATGCAGCGGTTGGGGTGATCACAGAAACAAATGCTGAAAAGGCTCTTGAGGTATGATTTTCAATTTGGTGTTGAAATAGTGACATTGCTGTGCCAGCGTCCTAATTTTCTGGTTATTCTTTTGATTTGTGTCTCCGTTTAGTCGGTTGAGTTCTTATCTTCTTGATCACATGTTCCCACAGGAGGATGTATAAAATGAATTTAGAATTCTTATTCCATGTGCTTAACATCGTATTATTATGGAAAAAAATACATAAGTTTCCTCTTAGACTTGTCGGAAAAAAAAAACATAATTGGACACATCTTAACTTTATGTGCGATAACATGGAAGAGCAAGTATATTTAATTTTCTGGAAGCTCGTGATGGCAAAAAAATGCTTAAAAAAATTTAATTAGCACCTGTCGCTTTCAGCTCGGACATCATGCACTAATTACACATAATGCCATAATACATTCTTTTATTTATTTACCTTTTTACTTGTTCTTTTCTTATTTTTTTGTTTCTTGTGTTATTCATTTTTTGTTCTTTCTTCTTCATTTCAATGTACCAGAGTCTCTTCTTCATTTAAATATTACCAATTGGCAATTATTATCACCCGTTCTTGCTGGAGAAATTCTGCAGTTACTGCAGTTAATCATCCCTTGCTGCTACAATAAGTAGATTTAAGTGTTTTGAATTGCACCGGTTTCATCACAACGAAAACGAAGTCCTTTTCGTAATTTATCCTGAGATACTGCATCAAATAGCCTTTTGTATGCTCCTCCATGCCTTGTAGAAATTTCAGGTCCTGGTTGCGCATTTTCTCCTCGCTTTTGCTCTTGAATATGTCGTGGTACTGTTGCAACTGTTGTTCGGGCAGAATGAAAGGGTGTTGCTGCTCCACGTACATAGGGACTGGTAACACTTTCCGTACGGCTATTGTCAGTTACCGGAAAAGGCATTGAATCTCTAGAGAGTGCCATGCGTATGTCTTGGCAAATGAGCTTGGCTGAGAGCCCAATTTCTTCTCTTTAAATACGTTGGCTTTGGACCATAATCAGGGTTAGAGTTCCTAGCTTGCTAAGGTGCAATTTTGCTTTGATCTCCTCTCTCAAGCCATTTATAATAATTCCCATCAAAACCTCATCATCGGCAGCTTTCAAAGGTGCTGAAAGTAATTCGAAATCTTCGCTGTATTGGGCCACAGTTCCAGTTTGTTGCAATCCTATCAAAGCCTCACATAAGTTTCCTAACTGTGATTGAGTAAATCATTGGATTATGGGTACTTGAAACACATCACATGTGACAATCGGAGTTCTTGTCTCTCACCATTGGAACCAATTTAGGGCTCTTCCCTCAAGGCAAACAACTGTTGCCTCCGATTTATCCTTATCGTCAATGCCATTAAAATGAAAATAATGCTCTTCTCTGTTAAGCCACCCATAAAGGTTATCACCACAGAATAAGGGCAATTCCAGTCTTCTAGGATGCATTTCATCACGAGATTGTGGCCGAACTTCTTCGTGAACTCCATAACCTCTGCGATAGTTGTTGTTCTCTGCCATCACATCTGTATCCATAATTGGATCTGCTTGAACGGTTGATTTTCCTTTCACATGTCGAAGAATTTCAGCATCACATTCATTTTTTTTTTGCATGCAGTCTCGTAAGTGCCCCAGGTAATCACGTACTGAACCAATCTCCTCTTGTACTTCATTCATTGTCTTCTCTAACCCTTCAATCCTCCCTTCGATTCTGGTTGAAACTATGAAGGCTCTGATACCAAAAATTGTTAGGAACCCAGAAAATCTCCAACCATATGGTGTAAATTTCCAAACAAAATACAAAGATAACAACACACTACACTGTTATTTATTTTCACCAACAATTAGAACAAATTTACAAATATACAAGCAAGATCTGGAATGATAATTCTTCGAACAACCAAGGTATTTCGAGGCTAAGTTGCTCGGACTCTTCACTTTTGGTGCCGCACCCGTGTCGACACGACATGGGTGTGGGTGTGGGATTTGTGTCCGATTTGGTCAACCGATTTCGGGTACTTTGACCAAAATCGATGGGAAATGTTGGACAAGTTTAATGATTTCTGTAATCAATGCAAAAGCTCAGGTGGAATTGAAGAAAATGGAATACCTTTTATATAGAAATTTCTATGTCGCGCCTTTTCCTTTAATCTCCTTCTAGGATTCTCTTCAAGTTCTCCACATAATATCTCATAATTTAGGTTTTATCACTCTACTTTTAGATATTTTAATTATTTTTAGGCGAATCCCAACACCCGTATCCATACATGGATCCATATCCCCGAATTTTAAAAATTAGATCATGAAGGATCCGACCCCTAGATCCATACCGTGTCGGACACCCGCACCCGAGTCCGAGCAACTTAGTTTCTAGGAACCTTATCCTCCAGTTTAACTTTCAAAAACCAAATCCTACAGAATAAACTGCCTGTACATGAACTGGATATATTGATGCTAGGTTCGATATAAAGCCCCTGGTATCCTGTGCAAGTTAGGCATTGAGAAGGCTTTTGATCACTTGAACTGGAACTTCTTATTAGGGATGCTCAAAAAGATGGGATTTGGAGAAACTTGGATCAAATGGATCCACTTTTGGCAAGTGTGACTGAGTTTTCAGTTCTTGTCAATGGCGCTCCAGCTGGTTTCTTCCCTTTACAGCGAGGTCTAAGGCAAGGGGATCCACTATCCCCATTTTTGTTCATCATTGCCAGGGAAGGTTTAAATGACATGCTACAGAAAGCTCAAACTAGCAATTGGATCAAAGGGTTTAAAGTAAGCTCCAGGGATGACAGTAACATGATGATCTCACATCTACAATATGCAGATGATATTTTGATTTTCTGTGAAGCAGGTATAAATCAAGTCGGGATGCTAAGGGTGATTTTCATTTTATTTGAGGTCATCTCTAGGCTGCACATGAACTGGAATAAAAGTTAGATTTATCCGGTTAATGAAGTGAGCAATCTTCCGAGACTGTCCAGCATTCTTGGAGTAGATTGGGGAACTTCCAACAACATATCTTGGATTACCTTTGGGGGATAAAGCAAGTCAATAAATATATGGACTCAGGTGTTGCAGAAATGTGGAAAAAAGTTGGCAAATTGGAAAAACCAATACTTATCTATGGGAGAAAGGCTGGCCTTGATAAATTTTGTATTGAATGCAATGCCTACCTACATGATGTCTTTGTTTCCTGTCCGTGCCAGTGTTATGAAAAAGTTGGATTCCTTGAGAAGGAGCTTCTTCTTGGAGGGGAACAGTGAGAAGAATAAATACATCTTGTCCGTTTTGCTTGGCTGGTCTGTAGAAAGGCCTGCTTAACTCAACAAGTTCTGCAGAAAAAAGGGTGGCAGATTTGCTCAAGGTGTGTCATGTGCGAGCAGAATGCTGAAGTCAATGATCATCTATTCCTACACTGCAAAATAGCTAGTACTTTATGGAGCATGTTCCTGGTTATAATGGGAGTGAACTGGGTGATGCCTGCTACAACAAAGGAGCTACTAAGTAGCTGGAGAGGGATTGGGTGCAGAAAAAAAGAAGACCATTGGTGGAAAACCATCCCTGCTTGCATCTGGTGGACTCTCTGGAAAGAAAAAAGGAACTCAAGATGTTTTGAGGGCCAAAAGTTAAGCTTACAGAGAATCAGAATGAGTTGTTTTAAGTATTTTGTTGTTTTGGTGTAAAGGTAGTTTGATAGGGGAGGCTATAGTCTTGGTAGATTTCATAGGAAACTTGTAATGTATCCCTTGGGATGAGATGTAAGTTTCCATTCATCATCTCTTTTTTGGGACGATGAATTCTTTGAAATGAAATTAGTTACCTTTCTCTCAAAAAAAAAAAAAGAATAAAATACATCTTGTCAATTGGGAGTCTTATCTAACCAGCAAGAAGAATGGAGGTTCTGGAATTATGAATCTGAAGATCCACAATCAAAGTCTAATGATGAAGGGGATATAAAATTTTCAACTCAGATGACCAGCCATTGTGGAAGAAGGTAATCAAGAAAAAATATGGTTTGGATGGAAGATGGACAGCCAAAGTGAGCAATAGTCCTTATGGAGTTAAGTCTCTGGAAATTCATAAGGAACTTGTGGCCCAAATGCTAACAAAAACATGTTTAGCATTGGTAATGGAAGGAAAGTAGATCTATGGAATGATAAATGGATAGAGCAAGGCCCCCTAAAGCAGCTCTATCCAGACAGATACTCCCTTAATCAACAACAGAACTCTACAATTGAAATAGTTTGGGGCAAACTGGCATGGAACTTGAGTTTCAGAAGAGCCTTAAATGATTGGGAAATTGATAGGCTAGCAAGCTTTTGGAATTTTAGAACAGTTCAAAGGAGCATCATCAACTAAGGCAGATTGTTTGATATGGTAAAGGAATAAGCAGAACAAATTTACTGTGAAAGTATCATTCAAGGTACTCACAACCTCAAACAATCAGTATGGGACTTGGCCTTTGAAGATGATCTGGAGGTTAAGATGCCCCACAAAGTGGGAATGCTTCTCTTGGTTGCTAGCTAGAGAAGTTGTACTCACACAAGATAAACTCAGGAGAGGTTTTAATCTTTGCTCAACATGTTCTCTTTGTGGTAAGGAAGCAGAGGCAATATCTCATTTCTTTCTTCACTGCAGCTGGGCCTACCAGTTGTGGAAGTTTTTCATTAACTTGAGGGGCATTAGCAGGAAAATGCCGGGAAGAGTATCTGAGGTACTGAAATGATGGAACAGTGATCCCAATCCTTCCAATCAGAAAGAGAGATGGAAAATTGTCCCAGCTTGCATTTGGTGGACTGTGCGGGGAGAAAGAAACCAAGTTTGTTTTGAAGACAAAGACATTGGTATATGGGAACTAAAGATGAAATCTTTAGGGCTTTTTAATACCCACCAACCAAACGTTGCATTACATATGTACCAATTTGTTTTTCTCATGCAGCCAGCTAAACGTTGTATTAATTATGCTTCAATTATGTTTTCGTATGTGGACAACCAAACATTGTATGCGGAGATATATTATGCAGATACAATCAACCAAATGACTGCTAAGTTGTCTGGGAGGTTTTTTATTGTTAAACAAACTGTTCAGTGTTAACTTTCGTTTATGTGATATTATATGTTTGGCACATTGCGGTAAATGAATAGTTATTTGAGCTTGGAGTCTCATCCTTGGTTCTTATTCTCTTGTCTAGATCTTATCAAAATTTCTGCTGCTGTTTGACTTTTTCATAAAGTGCTGCTGTTTGGCTTTCACCTTCTTTTTGTTAGATTTTCTAATAGTTATAGTAACACTATCCATTTTGGGTATTGTTTTGCTGATGAATCTTTTAGATTGGTGTTTACCTATTAATATTGTGTTTGATGTTGTAATCTCTAAGGGGTCGTTTGGTTGCTGGTTAGAGTTATGTAGGTAGTAGCAATGACAAGCTTAGTTATATAGGGTTTAATTATTTATGTATTAGTTATTTCATCTTGTACCTTGCATACATAATACATAGATTTGCCATAACTTGTACTTGTACTTAGTTATGCGGAGTAGTATACTGGCAACCAAATACTGTACTTGGAGTGTTGAGTTTATACATAGTAACAAAAAAAAGCTACCAGTCATGATACTAGGTTATGGTGGTTTTATACATGAATAGTTTACTTCCTAATCAGCAATTAAACACCACTCGAAGTATTTACTTGTTTTTATACCTTTCTAAATTGTTAGTTTTGACTTCTGCTTTTTCTCTATTAGCTCTGGGCAGTAACAACCTCTTTCCCTTGAGCAAATAATCCATGGTTCATGGTGTTGCTAGAATTCCTTTTTACAAACTCCCAAAATTAATCAATCATATCCTAAATGTTTCTGGTTAAGCTCATTCTTGTTTTTGTTGAGCTACATTAATATGCTATGAGATTGCTGAAATGTACAAAGCAGAGATCACCTGATTTAAACAAAGAAGAAAAAAGGAAACAAAGGTGCAAACTATGATCTAGTAATTTCTTTTGCTGTCATGTATATGTGCAAAGCAGCAGGACGGGTCAATTTTGGGTGGGTCAAAGCGGGTCAACCTAATAAATGGTTCATAACCAAAACACAAAATTTAGTTGGGTCAAAATGTGTAAAATGCTGGGTATCCCAACCCGCCAAACATGATCCCAACTTTTTCAATCCCATTCTTTTACACTATTATCGCTCTACCATTCTTGGGTTGCCGAGGCTGCAGAAGTCAAATTCTTGCAGTTTCTTGGTCAACCAGGTTAAGTTTCATATTTGTAAGAGCTGGTACGATTATCCTAGGGTCATTCAACTCGTAAATTATGTTGTAGGAATTTGTGGTTATTCCATTGATGGTGGCTTGATCTTCATATGATGAAGTTAGACCACAAATGTTTATTTCTTAGCTAAGAAGAGTGAGCCATATTTACAATAGCAGATAATTTGAATCAAAACAATGATATTAGACTAGTTTCACCTGAATAGCTTGAGGTAGTATTAAGGTCTGCATACATTTTTACCCTCCCCAAACTCCACTTGTGGGACTTCACTGGGTATGTTGTTGTGTTCAGTTGAATAGTTCTTGATTATTTTATTTGTTTGACTGGAATATTCTGTTTAGTCGTAAATCTTCAAATATAAAAAGATTGGGTAAGATGAAAATAAGAACGATAAAATGGAAAAACATATATAAATTTTAAAAAAGGATAGATAAAGATAGAACAGAATGGCTTAAGGCCTAGCTCAGGTGGCAAAGGGCGGAGGATTTGTGGCTGAGGTCACAGGTTTAGACCCCCCACACCATGCAAACCGAAGCCTAGTATTTAAGTGAAGAAGGGTAGAGGGCCGGGCTCCCATTATCCATCGAGTTAGAAGGCTGTGGTGGGTCCAAAGCGCGGGGTACAGATAGATTTCTCGGTTATCAAAAAAAAAAAGAAAAACAGAATGCCCAAGTTTCCTGCAACAACAAAAATAAATAGGAAGAGCAAATAGAAGAGTCTGGTCGAGAATGACCCATGTAGTGGTGAATCTAGGATTATAAAGTTGTGGGTGCTCTCTTAAGTCTTAACTTAATAGCCGCGGAATCAAAATTTTTACTAAGGGGTTCAAAACATTAAATACACAAGAACCAAAGGGTGTTCAACATCTGTTATATATATAAAAAATATAATTTTAAGTATGTATAAATAGTATATTTTTCACTGAAGAGAGTTTAAATGAACTCCTTGGGCCTTATGTAGCTCCGCCGTCACTTAGCTATTAATTATAAAGCTTAAGTGCACAAATTTAACACTTGTCACAAAAAGACGATTACATGTGAAATCAGTAGTAAAAACAATCAATGTGAACAACTACTCATCATGTTCCTTTGCACTTGTCATAGTTGCTTTTTTCTAGAGTCAAACGATATCCATCTTGAGTAGCATTTTGAACTCAGGCCCACCAACACTAAAAGAGTCTCAAACATCCACCTTGAATTATTGGATCGATCAAATCATTTGTTTAGTGGGTGCTCTGTGTTAAACTTTTACCATTTATTTTAATTTCTACATAAATATATAATATCCGGTACTACATTAATGGGTGCCCGAGCACCCGGCGGACTCCATGTGGATCTCCCCCTGGACCCATGAGTTGGGTTGAATTTCAATCTGCCAGGTAACATGGTCTGAACCCAATCCTGATCCAATCTATTTAACAGGTCATTTGGGGTCAATCCATTCTGATCTACCAGATCTTTTATTAAGAGCCAGCCCATTTTAGTTCGGATGGGTTGGTCGGGTTACTTATAGTTTAATATTTGCCCCTCTACTGTCATGGCACATCTTTCTGCGTTAGTATTTGGCATTGTGACTATCTATGTTACGTGGAGGAAAATGTTGATATTCATAAGGTGCATCAATTTTTTGTTGTTATGATCTATCTTGTCCATCACCTACTCCTGAAAATTTTGACTGAGTTGTTTCCTGATTACAGGAGCTACGTGCATACCAAGCTGACGTTGCTACTGTCCTGCGCAATGGTAATTTGAGTTCTACTTTTGAATCCCCTTATTAGTTGTTGAAAGTTGTTTTTAATCATTAGTGCTTATGGATAGTCTTTTAAAGCATCCGTCTAATATTACGCTGATCATGTTCATTGTGTCTCTTTTCTTCTGGCTTAAATATTTTGTCTTAGTTGGTGCAAACCTCATTTATGTAAGACAAGATTGTGTTGTTTAAAATAATTCAAGTGGTTCTTGATTACCTGCATCTTTAATGTGCTTCATATTTCGGTGTTATGATCTGCGACAAAGTCCTCATTTTTGTTGCTTACAAATATTCATGATTCTATATCTCTTTATTAGGTAATCCGCAATTTGACCTTATTGTGGGTAACAATATATAGATGTGCTAATGCATGACTTATGTTGGCTATCCAAAGCTCGTTACAATCTCTTTAGTTTCTATGCCAAGGATGAGGCTGCACGCTCAAATAGCTGTTCTTTTTTGGAGAAATGGAAAAGAGAATTTAGATAAACAGCCTGTCATTGGTGGGCGTTCTGAGTCAAAGTAGATTAGAACATAGAGCAGAAGGTCCTAAGGGAAATGAGGTCATTGCCAAAAAGGAAAAAAAAAAAAAAACGGAAAAAGGAAAATGAAAAATCAACGCCAGCTCTAAGTCATTATGACTACACTTTAGCCTTGCGTTGCGACTTCTGATCTCCTTATGGAATCTGCACATCATCCATCGGTCCAGTACATTGAGGCATGGAATTGTGAAATACATTTCCCTGCTGCTAAAGAAAATGTCCTTGGTTGATTAGCATTTTCAACGTATCGTGCTCAACTATCATGTGAAATTGATCTATCAGGTTGTTTCTCGATATTATCTGCAGCAGTTCTTGCCTTCCCCTGCTGCTAAAAAAAACCTTGAGAGCTTTTACATATCACTTTTCATTTCCTTTTCATGTCCTTGGTTGATTAGCATTTTCAACATATCATGCTCAACTATCATTTGATGTTGATCTATCAGGTTGTTTCTCGATATTACCTGCAGCAGACCTTGTCCCCGGAGATATTGTAGAAGTGAGTGGTATGTTGATTCATTTAGCTTTATCAACTGGAAATTATATAAGATTTTCATACTCATCCTCTTTTTATTTTGCACTAATCTTTTCTTTGTGACATTTCCATGAAATGTGAAGTTGGGTGTAAAATTCCAGCTGATATGAGAATGATTGAGATATTGAGCGATCACTTACGTGTTGATCAGGCAATTTTAACAGGTACACTCGGGCTTACAGATGATAATGTCCTTTAATTGCCTAACAGATTATGAAATTTGACCTTCCATTGCCGTTTGTTTTGTCGAGAATGCACAACAAGGCATGATTTAAAAGAATTCATAAATAATGTGAATGCAGTAAACTCCTTAACAATAATATCTTTGGAGTTTAGAATTATGTTTAATTGTCTATTCTCTATTATAATGTTTCCAAATGTACCATCTTAAATAAAAGAAGATGATCAATGACATTTTCATCACTAACAATTTATATTTTATAGGAGTTGTACGTTTCTAAGACCTTATGCTACAAAAATTGACATTGAACTGGTCAAAAGAAGTAATTATTTGATGTTATTGACAATAACAATATTAAATTTAGTTTGATGAAAATAACAATTTAAACAAATAGCTGTTAATATCAAATTAAAGGGAATCATAACTAAAGAATGAATGCTGCACACAATTTTTCTTCTAAGTTAGCAGTTTGACAAGTTATCAATTATTAGTTGTTGGAAAAATAGAAATACTAATTATGGGACATGAAATTAGATTTGCAATACTTTACAAATGATGGATGGGTTACTAACTTTGGAATATTATACTAATACAGAAACTATTACAATACCAATATGCGAATCTACTCTTGAAATATTTGAAGTTCTTAGCAGGTGTTTTACTTCTATCTGCCTATTATATGGTGCTTCAAGTTTTATGTTCTCTAAGTACAATGTTTCACTGATGCAATGAGATTATGTGGGAAGTAAAATTGAATCGGTCCTGCCAATCAGTGTACCTTTTCTCATTTGCTGCTTTTGATTGCATATATAGAATCATTATAGGCTCTTTAGTTGCTTCCCCTGCCTTTTGTTCTTTTTATGCCATCTTCTTTTTGTTCTGGTGACAGGTGAGAGCTGCTCTGTGGAAAAAGAGCTTGATGCATCGACTGCCACAAATGCAGTATACCAGGATAAGACAAACATCCTCTTTTCTGTAAGTTAGTAAAACCAGTTCTGGAGAATAGTATAAAAGCGGAGTTTGGAGCATGAATATTTCTTAGAAGGTTTATCATGCTGATGTGTTTCACAATGCAGTATGGGAGATGATAATACTATTGCTTGATTTATTCAGTAGCCTTGATAAATGTTAACCTATTAATGTTTTACTTAAAAATTAAGAAAGGGTATTTGAGACAGAACTTTCTCTAGGTTGAAGTACATCCTTGAATTTATGGGAGGCTGAAAGGGTGTCAAGATTTACCTTTTTACTTAAGAGACATGTCAAAAGGACAAAAGCTCTTGTCCATATAGAGACCCTGGAAAGCTTCCTTATATAAGATGACTTTAGCATTCTGATGACGTCTTTTTCTTGGAAGTGGTGGGTATTGTTGATGACTTGCTTGTGCAGGGTCTTTTTGCATCTTTCTTCACATGTCACAAGCTTTTCCCACTTCGCACCATTCGTAGATTCTCGACGCTCATCATGGGTCATTCGGAAACAGTCGCGCTATGTTTTTAAACATAGGGGCCAGGCTGCGTACATCCGAACCCCCCTTACCCTGCAATGGGTGGGAGCCTTTGATGCATTGGGGTAATGTTGTTGTAAAAAATGAAGTTTTAAGTCGGGATGATAGGCTAGATGACCAAGTGAAGTGCATCAAAGATGAGGAAGGAAAAGTATTGGTAGAAAAGGCATACACTATACAAAGATAGTAGACATACTTACACTAACTGTTGAATGAAGAGGCGAACAAAAAATTTGTGTTGGGTAATTTAGAAAACTTTGAGAGTTGTCAAGATTTTGGATACCCTGGAGGTTTAATTTGAGGTGGTTAAGGATGCTATTCGTAAGATGAGAAGGGGGAGGGCGACCAAGCCAGACAAGATCAAGTGGAACTTTGGAAGATCGTAAGCAAGTATGAATTGGAATTTATAAAGGTAGGTATGGAGTGACTAGTAAGGTTGTCTTATGTCATTTTTAGGATAACAAAAATGCTCGAAGAATGATGTGAAGTGTGGTGATCTCATTATACAAGAACAAGGTTGATTTCAAAATTACTTCAACTCTAGGGGTATCAAGCTGCTAAGATACACTATGGAAATTTGCGAGAGGGTAGTGGAAATGAAGATGAGGAGGTGTATGTGTTCCATTGAGAATTTATTCAATTTCATGTCGACAACTATGGAAGCCATTGATTTTGTAAGGAGATTGGTGGAGCAATATAAGGTGAGCAAGAGGGACTTAGGGGTCATTTAAGATTTATATGTCTGAATTCAAATGATTAAGATGCTATCCGTAGATCTGAACACTGAATGATTAAGACCTTTTATTTTACAACATTTGAATATATATAAGTTACTTTTTATGTAGATAATAATTACACAATACAAATAAAAATTTGTAAAATAACATCATTATTTGATTAAAAAAACACTTGGGCTTACTAGTGATAGGGTAGATTGCTTGTAGTCATAGTGGTTATAGTAATAGTAGTTAATTCCTAATAATGATGGTGGTGATAGTTGTGATGATGGAGATGATGGTGTTGTGGTGACTGTTATAATGGTGGCTATCGGTAGTGATGTTAGTGATTGTAATGGTGAAGTTGGTTGATGTTAGTAGTTGGTGGTGGTTGATGATGTGGTGCTAGTTGTGATAATGCAGGTGGTCGGTAGTAGAGATTGACCATAACGAGGGTAGTGGCTAATAGTAATGGTAGAGGTGATGGTGGTGGTGGTGTTGACTGAAGCTTGTATGGTGGTAGGTGGCGACGGTGCTAGTTGTGATGGCAGCGTTCATTGGTTGTAGGAATTTACTCTGGTGGTGGAAGCTGTTGATAGTGGTGGTGGCTATAGAGGCAGAGGTAGTGGTGGCGACAATGGATATAATTATAATAAAATGATGAAGGAGGTAATTGTGATAACATCTGAGGTTAGTGGCTAGCAATGGTGGCGGTTATGATGGTAGAGGTGGTTAGTGATTGACGATGGTAATGGTGGTTAACAATGGTGGTGGTTAGGGGTGTCATATGAGCGAGTTGGACTAAAATTGGAGAACTTAAAATGGGCTGAATTAGAAATTGAGGTGGCTTATGACTCGTCAAGATTTACTTTGGGTTAAAATAGGTTGGGTTCAAATAGGCTGAAAGTTGGGTTAGGTCATGAGCCGCCCAATTGATCCGCTTATTCTCATTAATTTTCAAATTTGCTATTTACATTTTGTAACCACAATTTGAATTCCAACTCCAGAAAAACAAAATAAGTTCTTGATTTTGACGCGGAAAATGATCAAACAGTATACCAACCAAACAACCAAACATATATATTTTAGATGACTCATTCAATGCAAATAAAGAGTCTTAAAACAAGTTTTAGAGATTAAATTGGGCTAAATTGAAGATCCTTTTAACATGGGTTTAGACTTGAATGAGTTTAGATTAATCCAATTTATATTATTCTTTGCCCAACTCAAAAAGTTTTGGTGGGTTGGACGGATTATATATATTTGGGCTCAGTTTTACTATCCTAGTAGTGGTGGTCATTGTGATGACAGATGTGGTAAGTGGCAACTGTTGGTGATTGTGGATACAATGATGGTGAATATTATCCACAGAAGAATATCTCTTAATAATATTAAGACTGTTCTAGATCTTAATGGTTAAGACTTATTCAGATCCATTAAGTGCCTTAAATCTTAATGAAAGCATATGCTCTTAATATCTAAGCTAGTTAAATTTAGACCTCCGCTAAATGGAAACAAATGTGGCTTTACATATGGTGTTCATTGACCTAGGGCTAGAAAGAGAATAGTCAGTGTCTCTAGGGTGGTTCTACGGAGATGTTTGGATGCTAGAGGTGTAGTTGTAGCGTACGTTAGGGTGATTAATGACTTGTTCGATAGAGTCAAGATCTGGGTAATGGCATTGGGGAGACTTGGAACACTCCCTAATTGTGATGGGGCTGCACTAGGGCTCTTAAGCCCATTTTTGTTTGCATTGGTGATAGATGACTGACACGAGTTAATGGTGGTGCTACTTTTTATGTTATTTGCAGATGATATTGTATTAATTGATAAAACGTGGCGGAATTAATGATAAGGTAGAGGCTTGGAGATAGACTCTGGAGTCTAGGGTTTAGGTTGAGACAAACAAGTCAAAGTTCATAGAGTGTAAGTTCAATGACATGACGCAAGAGGTAGGTGTGGAAGTGAAAATCAATTCGGAAATCATCTCTAAGAGAGAAGGCTTTAAGTACCCTGGGTCAATAATCTAAGGAATTAAGAAGATTGACAATGATGCTATATATTATATGGGAGTGGATGGATGGTAAAGAGGCTTGCATCCAGTGTTTTGTGTGATAATAATGTGCATCAAGACTTAAACATAAGTTTTAAGTAGAAGTAGGATGAAGAAGTATCGGAAAGAGGTTACTAGACAAGTCATGACATTTCTCTAATTGGTCGAGATCATGACCCGAGATAGGAGGAAAGAGGTCCATAACTAGGGTAGAACACTAGTTGGTAGTCAAGCATTGTCTAGCTTTTCTTATTAGTATTTTTTTGATTGCACTCTTGTTATCTTATTATTTGGTTTTTTGTTTGGGATAGTTATCATATATGTTGAAGAATGAGAAAAGTTCTACATTGGTGGTTACTGAGATGGGTGGACTCCTTATAAGGCTTGAACAATCTTCCTTCCTTTGAGCTAGCTTTTGGAGTGTGAGTTAGGCCCAAGATCTAATTTTACATGGTATCAGAGCAGGACCCATCTCACCCAATGTTGGGCCCCCCGAAAAATTAAAATTGCCCATGCTCCAGATGCTAAGCACTGAGCATGAGTGGGGGTGTTTAAGAATGACAAAAATCCCACATTGGTGGTTAATGAGATGGGTGGACTCCTTATAAGGCTTGAAGAATCTTCCTTCCTTTGAGCTAGCTTTTGGGGTGTGAGTTAGGCCTAAAACCTAATTTTACAATATATACCATCTGACTATCGAGTTTACCAATCATAGCCAAAGTCTACACTACATATAAACTTGGTTGTATATGGTGTGCATATGATATGTATACAACAACATACCCAGTGAAATCCCACTGGTGCATATGCCATGTATAAGTATGTATAAATTTGTATTTTATATGTATGCGAATCTATGTATAGATGTGTATGTTGTATGTGTAGGTATGTATATAATATGTATATGTATAAAAAGGGCAACCCAATGCACTAAAGCTCTCACTATGTGCAGGTCTGGGGAAGGGTCCGACCACAAAAGTCTATTGTACGCAGCCTTATCTTGTATTTTTGTAAGAGGCTGTTTTCAAGGCTCGACTCATGACCTCCTGTTCGCAATAACTTTACTAATTACTCCAAAGCTCCCCTTCATTATTTGTATATGTATATTAATATTAAATATAACCTATACATTATATAAATATTTTGTTGAGTGGCCCAAAAGGTATTTTTTGCACCTTTCGGTCTACAACCTAGATGTGGTTGGCTCTTAGAACCATTGCTGGCCCAAGCGAACCCTTAGTTTGGCATACCATAAGATTGAATGTTTGAATATTGACTAATGTGAAATCATTTAAAAGGTGAGCAGGCAATGCAATAACTTAGATTACAACACAATAACTTCATAGTTAAAAAAATGTAAATCTGTATAATATGCATATGCTTGTAAAACTACTTAGATCATAACTCAATGACTCGTCTACGAAGCCTCTAGCATATTAAAGATAGGTTGTTGGGACAAGACGTTAAGACCTCAGGCTACCTGCATACTCCACTAATATACATATGAACAACAAATACACTATATAAACTGGAGCCCTCCACAAGCAAGGAGGTCTCACTAAAGCTCGACGGAAGTGATCTTAATGATGTGTCTGTTGTTAATCTTGAATTTTTGAATCTGCATCATAAAATGATGCTACATCGAATGAGGTTAGTACATGAAATATAGGTATGTAATTTAGTTCAGTGAAAATACCTGCCTAAAAGTAAACATACTAAGCTGAATGAGTAAATCTCAATATAGAAACCTAAGAAGTAAAACATGCATGTATGCTTTAACAACAAAATATTAAATGTGAATACATGCAATAATAGCAAATACTGAAAAAAATATAACTTTACTGTTGAGACACAAAGTCCTACATTGGTGGTTAATGGGATGGGTAGTCTCCTTATAAGGTTTAGGCAATCCTCCTCCTTTTGAGCTAGCTTTTGGGGTGTGAGTTAGGCCTAAGACCTACTTCAACATGGTATCAGAGCAGGGCCCGTCTCACCCAATGTTGGGCCCCCAAAAAAATTGTCCACGCCCAGTGTCCACGCACCAGATGCTAAGCACTGGGCGTGAGGGGGGGGGGTGTTGAGACACAAAGTCCCAAATTGGTGGTTAATGGGATAGGTGGTCTCCTTATAAGGTTTAGGAAATTCTCCTCCCTTTGAGCTAGCTTTTGGGGTGTGAGTTAGGCCTAAGACCTACTTCAACATTTACTTTTCTTGAGAAGGCCCTTATCGGGTGCGGGGGAGGAGGGGCGCTGAGCCAACGGCCTGATCTTATCTACACTGGCGGCATAGATTATCGAGTGGGAGTTATTTGAACTCGTACCCAAATCGGTGCTCAATACTATTCCCAAAACATGCATTACTGCTCATAGTAGTATTTGTGCTGTTCTAACATTACTAATTTCCAAAAAAAAAAAAATAATTACTATTTGTGTTGTTCTAGAAATCTTATTATGCTTTCTCAAATATGAGATATGCTTTCTTTAGAGTTGAACATGCTTTCTTTAAGAAACTATCTATACTTTCTTTTTGAAAATATGAACCTTGATGCAAAATATACTTTCTTGATACCCTTGTAAAATAATGCAACTAAAGCAAAATATACGTTCTTGAAACTCTTATAAAATAATGCAATTAAAGCAAAATATAGTTTTTTGAAACTCTCGTAAAATGATGCAATTGAAGCAAAATATTTACACTTGAAACTATTCAAATATAATGCACTTGAAACTAACTACTACTTTCTTGAACTACTTTTTTAATTCTTGAACTTATCCCATTCATGAAAAGAATGCATATGAAATACTACGATAGAGTTTTTAAATAACTTTGGCTAGAAAGGGGTTCATATGGTATAATAAGCATGAACCATAAATTAAAGATCAATAATGATGTGAAGTACCATAATTTCGATAGTGAAATCAAGAATCTATAATAGGAAGTAGAGAGAATTCGAAAATCATGAACTTTGAGGTAAAAACCCTAGCTTTGATCTAACTGAAATTGTAGATGTAGGGCGTGAGGAAGGACTTAATTCCTCACTATGATAGCCTTACTTTAATGCTCCATAAATCTTGAAGAAGAACCTAACTTGATGAAGAATAATCAAGAAACTCTTTCTTGAAATTCTTGAATTTGTTTGTTGAAAATCCTGTAGTCAAGTTTTAAGATTTCTATTAATGATTCATGATTATATAAAGGAATTTGAGTTGGAAAGATTAAAATCCTTGGAGAAGGACTTACCTTGAAGAAGAATCTCGGAAAAGATTTGGAAGAACCTTGCTTGGAAGTCTTACGCTTTGATTTTCCTTTAGAGTTTTACTTTGGTGTTTGAGAGAGGAAAGGGGGAATTAAAAGATGGAAATCTGATCTTTTAGGGCCTTTTAGGAGTTAAATAATCCATTTGGGGTTTCCTAGGGTTATAAGGACCAACAACCATTTTTAGTGTTTTCCGCTCGGCCAAAACGTCACCACTGCACCATGTTAGTAAAATGATCATAACCTTTTATTTGAAACTCCAATAAACGCAAACTTGCTAGCGTTGGAAAGGAAATTCAAAGATCTTTAATTTGATAGGTTATTGGCTATGTAACTCTTTATATTCTAGGAAATATGCTCGATTGAAGTCGACCCTTGTATGATCTTTTATATGAAAACTTAATCGATAGAGGATCTTTGAACTTGATTTAGTACTAGAGGTTCCTTCTGACCCTAATTCACATGTAATACACTTCAAATACTTAGGAATTGATCCTAATACATATATACAATTAGAAGTCATCGAGTTCGGGCCTATATGCATAAGAAGAATGGTTCAAGACTTAGAAATTTTTGGGGTGTTGTATTGTGCTGTAATTTTCTCTTTTGATTACTAGTTATTATTTTTTTTTACGTCGATTATCATCCTATTTGTTGTTGCTGGTATTGTTTCTCCATTATTTCCATTGTGGCTTGTGGACTAATGTATTCTGTTTCCATACTTGCTTTAAAATGTTTTGCTTAAGCCAAGGGTATATTGGAAACACCGTCTCTACCTTCACAAAATTGGAATAAGGTACACATCACCTTCTCTAGACTCCACTGGTGGGACACTGGGTATGTTGTTGTTGCAGACTGTTCCATTAAAGAAAAGATCTGTATGAAACATTGAGGATTATCACTTAACCCTCACGCCCTTAGTCCCTCGTAAAGAACTATGATTTGGTATAAAATAGTTAACCAATAATAGATGTCAGCTTTTAGCACCTGCAGAACTGAATAAAGATGACCAAATTATCTTCTGGTTGTAGTTTCAAAGACATTTCTTGGTTATATGTATACTTCTTGCTTTCATCAGAAAGTTGTTTTGAGTTTGTTATTTTTGTCATAGCTGCATACAACAGTCTTCAAACATTGGCAATAAGTCAAATTTCTGTTTCGATGGCCAGGGAACTACAGTGGTTGCTGGAAGGGCAAGAGCTGTTGTTATTGGGGTTGGATCTAATACTGCAATGGGCAGCATACGTGATTCTATGTTAATGACCGAAGATGTGAGCTTTAAATTGTTGACCCATACTAACAACACCCTTTATTTTGCTGTAACAGTGATTTGCTGTTTTGTTGGTGCAGGAGGTGACACCATTGAAGAAAAAGTTGGATGAATTTGGTACTTTCTTGGCAAAGGTATGCACCTTTATTTCCTTGTGTTACAATTTCTGAGATAATGTTTTTGTCTTTCCAGATTTCACCTTCACCCAACTTCTTGTTTGTTCTTATGTACTCTGGGAAGTTCTAATAGAAGCCTTCATGTGTGCAGTGTGCATAAATGATACTAGGATTTGTTGTGTTGGTTTTAGGATTTTCATATACGCTGGCATGATAAGCTAATACTGCTATCTGATAAATTAATCAAGATTATATATATAACCCCTCTTGGACCTAATATATGATCAAAATGAGTCGTTTTATCTATCTACGTCCATCTATCTATATATATCTATATCTATCTATCTATCTACATCTATATCTATCTCTCCACATCTATATACATCTATCTATATATATCTAATCTATTATCTTAAAAGCATGAACTCCCAAATCTTAAAAGTCAAATTACTATAATACCCCTCATTTAAAATACTTGATTTAGTTAAATTTTAATCCGTTGGAGTTTCCATCAATCTCGGATGGAGCCAAAGATTCACTATTTTTTGGCTTTGGGGTATGATGGAATAAAGCAAAATGA
>JAABOM020000101.1:9234898-9249563 GCA_011800125.2 Solanum clarkiae
CAGTGCTCTTCCAAAATTCTATCGGAATTGCGTTGGGTCCAATCACTCTCCCTTTGCTCACTCTACCAATAGCAAATGGAACCATTGTACTCTTTCTCTAATCATCAAACATCTTGGTAGTCTTTAAAATAACATTTATCAACCTAGTCAACCACTCCATACCTGCCTTGTCAGTGCTCTTCCAAAATTCTATCGGAATTGCGTTGGGTCCAATCACTCTCCCTTTGCTCACTCTACCAATAGCAAATCTAACCTCGTCAACCCAAAAATGCCTGAAGTAACCAAAATCTCGAAGACTATTAGAGTGCGCCACATCACCCAACACAATATCTCTATCCCTTTTTTCAGTTCAGAGTTTGTGGAAGCTTGCCACCTTTGCTTAATGGAGGTCTCGTTCACCGATACCTCACGCCCCTCCCCCCCCTTCTCTCTCTCTCTCTCTCTCTCTCTCTCTCTGTTTAGTCTTTCGCGAGTCTATACAATCTCTTGTCCCCGCCTTTTTCCCCTAGCTTGACATATAAGCATTCAAACACTGTCTTCCTAGCACTTGTGACTGCCGACTTCGCTCCTGTCTTTGCCGTTCTATAGATATCCTTAAGCCTCCTTTTTTCATCCTCATCCATACGCTCCAACCACTTAGGATATGCAGCCAGCTTTCACTTTACCTTGAACTTCTCCATTCTACCACTAGTCACCTCGACGACCACCACAAATCCCTCTCGATACCCCTAGTAAGGGGTAGCTGCTTTTCTTCCACTTATAATATTATCAAATGAACATGCAATGACTCTATGACACGTATAACTCTTTTGGGATGAAGTAATTGATTCCTTTCATGGCATCAAGAAGATGCAAAGTAGTTACAAAAGAGTGAGCTAGAGTACGTTATCTCTAGTACACTATCATAGAGCAAACAAATTCTGAAAAGCTATTAGGGAGTCCATTGAGGACAAAAAACCCAGCTATATAAATACAAAAGACATTTAGCTTTCAGCATAGATTGACTAGTTGAAAGGCCATCAAAACATCTTCTGTTTTTTTCATACCTGATAGTCCAAAAGATGGAAGCTGGTATATAATCTTCCAAATCTTTTTGATGGTGCTGTCAACTTTCCAGTGGCTTCAGCATTCAAAAACTTCCCTTGTAGTGTTAGGCATTACCCATCTAAGGCCAAAAAGCTTGAGGAACATGTGCCATAAGTCTGCAGCAGCTGGACGCTGCAGAAAAAGATGTCTATGAGTTTCTGCTTCCTTGTTTCACATGTGGCATCTATTCACAATCTGAAGCTTCCTCCTTTTAAGATTGTCCTCTGTTAGAATGGCTTCATGCATTGTTGTCCAGGTAAAGCAAAGAATTTTGGGTGGAAGTCTGATCTTCCAGATCAGCTTCCAAGGCCAGTTGGCGGTGATAACATTCAGGTCCATTGCTATCTTGTAGGCTTCTTCACTGTGAACTTTCCTCCATCAGTATGCCCCCATCTGAACTGGTCTGATGCAATGTCATTTCCTATGAACCCATTGAGAGCTCGTAGTAGTTTGAGAAAATCCTATATTTCCCAATCTTGCAAGTTCCTTCTGAAAGTTAGATTCCAAAAATTCCCATGCCTGGAATGTTGCATTCTTGCATCTGTCTCCCAGGTTATTTTGAAACAAAGCAGGGAAATCGTCTTTGGAGTGTTGTTCCCCAACCATCTGTCCTCCTAAAACTTGACATGCTGACCATTTCCAACAATCAGATGATGATTTTGTGAGGATTCATCCCAAAGCCTGCTTATGCACTTCCAAACTCCTGCTCCATGTGGGCCTATTGCTTGTTTAGTACTCCAGTGGTCTTGTCTTCCATGCTTTGCCCTAATTACTTCCTTCCAAAGATTTTGGTCCTCTTGGGTATATCTCCACAACCATTTCATTAGCAGACATTTATTGTGCTTGGCCAGATGCTTGATGCCCAGCCCACTCGGCAACATCACCTTATCCCATTTGACTAAATGGAATTTGTGGTCAATACTATTCCCTTGCCACAAAAAGATCCTCCTGACTTGATTCAGTTTCTCCAAAGTCTTGCTTGGTAGGGGAAATAGTGACATGGAGTAGGTTGGAATGCTGCCAAGCACATTGTTTACTAATGTTAACCTGCCACCCACTAAGAGATATTGCATTTGCCAGGATGCGAGCTTCTTCTCATACTTTTCCAAGACTCCACTCCATATGGAAGATGATTTAAATTTTGCCCAAGTGGGAGGCCTAAGTAGGTGGTTGGAAAGGATCCAATACTGCAGCATAGGATCTGTGGCAGTTCCTCTATATTGTTCACCTCATTATTATAGGATACATAACACTTTTGAGCATGTTAACATGAAGACCTGAAAGAGCTTAAAAAATAAACAGAGTTGGATTAAAAAAAGAGCTTGATTTTGGTTTGTTCCACATGAAATCAAAGTGCCATCTGCGTAAATCAGATGAGAGATGTTCACTGGGTTAACTCTTCCCACGTCAAAACCACTTATCCATCGCATTTGTTTGGCTTTGTCTAGCATTCTACTCAACCCTTCCATTGCTAAATTAAAGAGGAAAGGAGAGAGTGGATCTCCCTGCCTTAATTCTCTATGAGGCGAGAAAAAACCAACTGGGCTTCTATTTATGAGAATGGAGTATTTCACTGTTGAAATATTGAACTTGATCCATTTAGTCTATCTTGCACCAAAACCCATTTGTCGTATGGAAATGAGATAGGACCAGTTCAATTGGTCAAAGCCTTTCTCTACATCCAATTTCCAGTCTAGTGCTTCATTTGCAATCATAAATGCATCTGTGATTTGCCTTCTTTAATAAAGGCATTCCGGTGATTTGAGACTAGCTTCTCTATAACCTTCTTCAATCCTTCTGCCAAAACCTAAGCTATAATTTTGCAAACACTTCATTAAGACTGATTGGCCTGTAATCTGTAAGTTCCATCGCCCCTTTCTTTTTAGGGATAAGGGCAATGAAGGAAGCATTGCAAGATCTCACCATCCAACAAGGTTGGTGATAACGAGTTATGGCTGCAATAAAATCTGGCTTGATGAAGTCCAAAGACTTCTGGAAGAAGGCCATTGTATACCCATCAGCGCCAGGTGCTTTGCCAGGGGAGCTAGAGTCAATGGCTGCTTTGATTTCTTCCTCCTCGAGGGGTTGTTCTAACTCAACCTTCTCTTCTTCTATAATGGTAATAGTACCTTCAAAATTGACAGACAGTCTCCAAACTTCAAGTTCTGTGTACAAATTCTCAAAGAAGTCTAAAGTTTCCTGTTTAATTTGCTCCTTAGCTTCTATGGTTACATTGTCCGCCATAAGTCTGTCCATGCATGTGTTTCTCCTGTTTGAGGTAGCAATCTTGTTAAAGAATTTTGTGTTCTTATCTTCTTCTCTTAACCAAAGGCATCTTGATTTTTGCATCCATGATATCTCCTCTGCTTTGGCTAATTGTTGAATTTCTAGCCTCAGATTGATCATTTGGTTGGCCTTTGAGAGACTCATGTGCCTGCCTTCTATGGATTGCTCAATGACCTTAAGATCTTCCAAGGCTTTGGATTCCTAGTTTCCACCTCACCAAACTCCATTTTGTTCCAGTTGGTAATGTCCTTTTTGAGGCTCTTGAGCTTTTGCATTATTATGAAATCCACCCTGCCATTGAAGCTATATATCTTTCCCACCAATTCTTCAATTTTTCTGTAAATCCTTCAAATTGTAGCCACATGTTTTCAAATTTGAAATATGAAGGAGTGGAATCCCAATCCCCATTCTCCAGAATTATTACTACTTTGAATGTGTCATTCCATTCATGCGAGATTAGAAATCTATCAATACTGGAAGCTTGCAAACTATTTCCCCCTCTTGACCTAGTGTACTGGGCATCTTGTAGCGGAAGATCAATAATGTCCACGTCTTGAATCATGTCTGACAAATTTAGAATAACTGTTGATTTTCAATTACAATTCAGTCTCACTTTCAAATCTACATACATTAAGGTCACCTCCTATGATCCAGTCTCCTTCCCACAATCCTCTCACCCCTGTAATTTCACTCCACATCACCTCTCTTTCTGGGTTGGTGTGTGGCCCATAGACACCTGTGAAGCACCATTTGAAGGTTTCCTGAGTGCTTTCAAGCGTGGTGGGGATGGAATAGATTCCTTGATGAAAATCTATTTTGTTCCATCTTCTCTTGTCCCACATCATGACAATACCTCCCCTGGTACCAGTTGCTTTTAACTCCAGCGATTCAGCCCACCTGTTTCTCGTTATTTGCCTTATTGTTCTAGTTGAGCAGTCTTCCATTTTGGTTTCTTGCAAACATAAGATATCCACCCTCCACTTTTGAATGAGAGACTTTCTTGTGCTCCTTTTCCCACTCTCATTCAATTCCGGCACATTCCAGCTCAATATTTTTAGATTTATACAGAAGCTAAGTTGTATTGCCTACTCCTACTCCGACTATCTTTCTGCCTATGTTGCTTGGACTCTTCAAAAATGTCAATGGGTGCGGGTCAGATTCTCCAAATATAGTGTATTTTTGGAGAATCCGACGTGGGTGCGGCATCAAAAGTGAAGAGTCCTCGCAACTTATCTTTCTGCATAATCCGATCATAGTTGATCCCACATTCCAGCCTTTTCATTTCCCCTTCACCTCTATTGTTCTTCTTTGCCACGGATTTTTGTTTCTCCAATTGTTGCTGAATTTGGATTCTCCTTCTCTGTGCCATTCTGAGAACCATATCTAACAATTCATGTTCGAATCCTGATGCATTTACTCCAAAAGCGTTGCATGCTTTGACCATGGTGACTTTTGTCCATTGTGATGTCTCGACTAGGTGGCTTGTCAACCAATTGCATATAGGGGCCTCCTTCATACCATGTCAGCAGAAGAGCTTCGCAAGTTGCCTGCGTGGAGAAATCTGTCTCTGAATCAAAAGAGGTTGACACCATGTCATTACTATTGAGAGGCCTAGGAATTCTGTGTCAATTGTCATCTTCATCGTCTGCTGAAGAAGATATTCTGTAGTCTCCTTGGTGCTATTCAAATTTTGTTGAATGGAAATTACCTGATCTATCGAGGTGCTTGGCATTATCTCCACCTGTTCTGTTGCCTGATGCTCTGTATGTTTTTTTTGGACAACTCTCCAGATAGTCTTAATATTAAGCAGTCTTGACTCTTTAGACTTAGTGTTTTGGGATTTTTTAAATTTTTGGCCTCTCCTTTTGGTATGTCTTCTAGTAACTCTTATCGAATATTGGGCCCAAATTAGAAGTTGAGTTGACATCCCCACTTGTCCCTCCTGAACAATAGGTCTGCCCTTCCATCTGTTATCCATTGTGCAAAGTAGTGAACTGCTTTCAAATTAAAGCTGCTGTTTGGCAGGTTAGTCATGTGCTTCACTGGCTTAAAGCTGCTGTTTGGCAGGCTAGTCATGTGCTTCACTGGCTCATCCCTTAGGTATGAGGGTCCTGCAATTTCTGGTGCTTTTAAGGTTCCGATGACTGACCAGCGACTGAAGATTTTCCGACTGGTCCGGCGTTTGCATGCGTATCCTGCATAATATTGACATCAAAGCTCCAGGACTGTAAACCAGATCTATATTTCTGAGATCTCTCTCTCTATTCTTTACATAAATATGTGCCCAGTACAGGTGAACCCTATGTTTCGTATTTTCATCTATTCCAATGAAACCACCACATTTGCCCCCGATATATTTGGATGTTTCAGTCGTCCAAGCATGCAAGGGGGTTCCGACTGCTCTAATCCATCTTTCTTTTGATTCTGCTGTAGTCATCGCCATTCCTTTAACAGGTGACCACCATTCCAAGGTATGTCTTCTCTCATTCCAGAACCATTCCCCTGACTTGACCCTGTTTGCTTTTTCTTTAGAAGGATGTTCAAACAAAAATTGATTGTGACGGATTGGAACGATCTTCGGGCCGGCCATGATTTGCCATCTGCCTAGGAACCATTTTTGGATCACCTCTGATCTCGGCTGAAGTGGAAAGAGTCACTGAAGCTCCCAATCAGGAATTTGGATAGGATCAGCTCGTTTTTCTTTCTTGCAGTTCTTTTCCCTTGTTTCAGCTACATAAAGAGGATCACTCAAAGATGGTCATTAAGAGATGTTCGCAGCTTCTATGTACTACTGGACTCATCTGTGTGTAGAAAATCTTGGATCCACAATGTCTCCTAAGAAGCTTTGTATCTTCTCAGCTATGTCTCCCCAACCTCTGTTGTAACTGTCTTCAGGGATAATGATGGCAGATTTCCTGTCCCCTAGTATTGCCTCAACTCTGTTGAACCTGCCATAGCTATTAAAGTTTTGTATTGCCCTGAAAATGTAACTCTTTACTTTCCTGCACCACCTTCTGCATTTATTGCCTGGTTGAAGTGAAGCCTGCTTGAACTACCCACTGTAAATTGCATTTGTTGATATTAATCTTGCTTCTATTCCTCCTGCTGGTTTCTGAAAGGGAGAACCAGCGTTCATCTTCATTACTGATATTGACTAGATGAAATGTTTTCCTGCTTGAAACAAATGTAACCCCTCACTCCATCACAAGGCAAAAACAGGTTAATCATCAGAAAGAAGTACACCGGAAACTGGAAGGAGTAAGAGAGAAAGAGAGGTGAAAGTGTGTTTCCCATGAGAGAGCATTTTTCTTAAGTTACACGTATAACTTAGCTCTCCCTACAGAGCAGTAGCTTAATCTCATGCCTGTGAAGTTTAAATTGGGGTTTACAGAATTTTTCAGATGTAGTCGTTTCTCTTTCTCTCTCTATTTTAGGGCATGCGTTTTCTGGTCTATTCAATTGCCATTTGCAGAGAGCTTGGACCACTTTTGCTTCTTGAATTTGTTCCCTTTCTCTATTGAAGCCATCTTGTCATCACTAAATCTTTTGCAATATACTTCAAGCAGAATTTGTTCTTCTATTACGAAAAAGGAACAGTTGTTGCAGAGGAACTTCAATAGGCCAGTTCTGAAGCTTGGTATTCCATAGATGCCTTGGTGGGAATGTCTTTAAACAGTTTCAGTGATTGTTGTTTTCTCAGGGAGCTGGATCCTCCTTTTTCTACGACTTTCATGATTTTCAATTATCAGGAGCTCCGGCTTTCTTAATTGATTTCTTTCATTTACCCTTCGCGGCGACTCAAAGTAAATATCCTTCTTATTGAGATAATTGTGTTTAATACATAAGCTGTTAGAAGTTTGGACGGAGGAGTTTGGCCAAGCCAAAACCAAGTTGAGCCTGCAGTTCACAAGCCAATCCTTTCATTTACATGCCTAGTACAGAGCTATTAAAGAATTCACTGGAAACTTTATAGCAACAGATGATGCTTGGATTACAAGATCAGTGAATTTGAATAGTTACTTTCATCATGAGCGATATTTTCGTGGGATGATTTGGTTGTTTTATTAATGAGCGTATTATGTTTGTTATCCTTTTCTGGCTGGTCCTTTTTTGTGGTTGCTTCATTTGAATTCTTTGCATGAGCTGATTTTCGTTCTGGCTATTTACTGATGACACATACCTCTCTTCCTTGTTCAGATTGCAGTTGCGCTGGCTGTTGCAGCAATCCCTGAAGGGCTTCCTGCTGTTGTTACAACGTGAGTGTGTGTAACCATTGTATACTTAATTGGTGTCTGGTAGAAGATATCTGGGTTATCCAGTTGGATACTTGCATGGATGTCATTATCCTTCCATAATGTTTACAAAGACAAACTTAAGAGGGTAGAAGAACCAAGAAATATGCCACCAATACTGCTGCTGGAGCCAAATGTAAAAGTCATTGTCGGTTTCAGCAAAAAGAGTGACTTCACAGTTTGTCCTCTGTGGCAGAGAATAAACGTTGAATTTTTTCTAACAGTTGGCTTAAGATTTATATTCTGATTAGTCTGCCAATAAAATGAGTTTTGTCATTTGCATTGTGTTTTTCTTGCTATTGGCTTCGAAGATAATCCATGCCAACTTAGTTAGAAGGTTGTCTTTTACCTATAAATGTTAAATATAGCAAGACAAAAGAAGAGGGGACGGAGTGAAACTCAACTTGATTATTCGCTCCAGCCATTGGGTCTCAAATAGTGAATATACAAGTGCTAAGATAGGACGGTTCTACATAATTACATAATCTAGTTACTTAAAAGTATCCTCATTGATACAAAATATCATTTTTACAACATCCTTAACACTCCCCCTCAAGTTGGTGCTTACAAGTTGCCTACCAAGCTTGTTGCAAATGTAGTTGATATGAGAATTAGTGAGCGACTTGGTAAAAATTATCTTCAAGTTAGTCTTTGATTTTACAATTTTTTTTAACAATGGCTGAGCGAATACACTGATCAAGTTTTTATAATCTAGAATGTCCCAACCTTCTATTTAATAAAAGGGTGTATCAGTGACATGGAATGAGGACTGGGTGTGAGTGATTTAGCAAGGCTAAGGTAATGAAGTCCATGTGATTCACGTATGGTACTAGTGATCTGTGTCGTGCTGTGGTCCTATATGATGACAAAATCATTGAAAAATGTTATTGAAGGTTAAGCTCTGAAACTATGTTGAATTGTATGACCATCTGATCTAACAACTTATGGTGTTACAGTCAACACTACTTTTAATTGATTAATTGTATTATGTCTCAACATGTCCCCTCATGAGTGGATATGATTCTTTTTCATGAGCTCAAACACGTGGAAAGATTGGGTCTGTTACAAAATATTGAGTGTATTTCCTTCAACACTGGGTTTTGAATGTTATTACAACGGAAAGCAGTACTAATAGCTAATATCATTTCTTATACATGATAAATGATAAGTGGAAGATGAATGTCCCTGCCTGTTTGTTTATATGATTCGTAAATTGAAAGAGGCTTAAAATTAGAGTTTACATAAGAAAGTAGATTTCACTCTGTGGTTTTCCTTCAGAGAACTCCCCCCTCCCCTACCGCTCATTTTTCAATTATATCTTGGCTATTATTTTCGCTGAAATATCTCAGCTGTCATGGCAGATTTCCTATCTTATTTTCTGTGGTGGAAGAATCTTTATGTGGTTGTGTACTTTGTTCTGCATATCTTGAACCTGCTAATGTGTGCACTGAGAGTATGTATCTGTTTGAATGATTGATGAAACACTATATCTGTTTGAATGATTGATGAAACACTATTCTTTTTTAGCTTTTTATATTAAGTAAAGCTTAAAAAAAAGGTTTTCATAGTTCATTTGTTTGTGTAACTGTAGCACCGTAGTGGTTTTTAGGTCTCCATTTATACCTGTGAGGTCTCTTTATATATCAATGACTGGTCGTAGAAAATCTTATCTTTTTGTAGGCTTCTTACTTTTGTTTTCTTGTGTATGGACGTCTCTTTTTGAC
The DNA here is from genome assembly GCA_011800125.2 of Solanum clarkiae. Lineage (NCBI taxonomy): Eukaryota > Viridiplantae > Streptophyta > Magnoliopsida > Solanales > Solanaceae > Solanum > Solanum clarkiae. The sequence continues at coordinate 9,244,287 of JAABOM020000101.1, forward strand.
CATGCTGTTAAATAGAATTTTTACTTTATCCAAAAAAAATAAAATAAATTAATTCTCCATTTATTTAGTATTTTGTATATTTAATTTTCTCTTTTTTTTGTCTGTGTTATATGCAGTTATCTTCACTTCAAAGTATGACTTAAGACAAACATATGTCAGTTTTGATGGGAACTTATTTGTAAAATACCATCATGAAGCCTGTTCAAGTTTGGCTAAGATGAAAATGAAAGAGACTCCTTCCTTCTGTATGTTTGAAACTGTCGATCAAATATAGGTGCAATATGGTAGTTGAAAAACTAAAGAACACATGAAAAGAACACACACATTGAATCTTTTGTTAGCAGTATAGGGATTTATAGATGTAATTGCTGTTCCATCAATTACTTCTGGACAAATGGTTTGTATTTCAGGAAACCAACAATGTCTGACTCGTATCCCATACATCTGCTTACATCTCCTCTCGTGTTTCATGTATTTAGTGCGTGAGGCTCTGCTCTTATTTCTAGTGACATGGGTAGAAGAACATTTGTCTCATTAGAAGTACTTGTGGCAGTCAATAAACCAAGTTCGATCTAAAAAACCTGAGTACAATGAAAACAGAGATATTCACTGAATAATATGCTTTTCATGCTCGATTTTTGGTCAAAATTGAAGAAAAATATTACACACGAGTTATGCTCCGCCATAATGTGTAAGACTTCCCTACATACTTACCACTATATCTTTTATCATGCTTTGTTATTGTTTAGGTATGTCGCTCAAAGATATGTTTTTGCTTTTTACGTTTATTTTATGCTCTTTTTTCAATCTCCTCTATCTCCTTCCCCCTCAACGAAGTATGAGATAAAGGAAAGCGAGGTATAGAAATTCTATTTACATCTGATTATGGCAGGTGTTTGGCCCTTGGGACAAAGCGAATGGCTCGTTTAAATGCTATTGTGAGATCCTTGCCATCCGTAGAAACATTGGGCTGCACGACTGTAATCTGCAGTGACAAGACTGGCACTCTCACAACAAATATGATGTCTGTGTCAAAGGTATGTTGTAAACTATATACACTATTTTCCGTACTTTTAAACCTTTTCTGCATTCCCTTTCTTCCCAAATGGCCTATCCTACAGAAATGTTTTATTTTGGGGGAAGGGGTTACTGTGAGCACTTGAAAATGCTAGGAAGGAGTGATCTAGAGATAGGATGTTAGCACAAGTGTAAGTGCAACAGAATATATGCACTGCGATGTAAGCAACCATAAGAAGGTGGAGGTGATGTGACACTAGAAAGGGTTGCAGTGTGTAAATGCAGACAATTCATACATTTTTGGCTCAAAGTTCCATGAGAATGGTATGACTTAGATGAAGATGTAACACATCCAATTAAGATAAGATGTTTCAAATAGAGAAGTCTATTGAAATGTATATGATTAGGAGGATACCTGTCAAAGTTAAATTGCAAGTTCTGTAGAATAATTATGGATAACATAGGATTGAGGTATGGGCCTCTAAGATCAAATAATTCAAGATGAGTGTTCCAAGAATACGAATGTTAAGATGGAAGTGCATTTATACAAGATTTGAGGATCATAGAAATAATACACTATTGAGTAAGCAAAAGTGGCACACACAGGTGATAAGTTGAGAAAATGTTGCTTGCGAGGGTTTGGACATGTTTGACATAGATCCAAGGTATCATGGTTCATGTGCGAAGATAATAATTGAAGGTGTTAGAAGGGGTATGATTCTGAAGTCATAGGAGGTTATCTCGAAAAATCTACAATCTCTTGGATACATGCAAATTTAGTGACATAGAATGCATTGAAGAAAAATATCCATATAACTGTAACTAAGTAGTTGAAATTTATACTTAAGTCGTTGATTTTGGGTGCACTCTGCTTGGATTCTTTCTGATCATATGTCCTTTGTATGTCTGTTGAAAATGTACAGAACTTATAGTGTTAGAAAATCTAAATTATTAAATATTATAATGCAATAGGTTCAAAGGAGTGAAATGAATAAAATGCAGATGTTTTGCCAATGCATTAAAAAATCATCAGCTCAAGAAAATTATGAATTCTAGATTTGAAGAGCACACAATTTTTTTTCCAACTTTTGGTAGCTGCAATATTTGGGATTGTTCGATAGTCTGTAAGTTTCTTTGAGAAATACTGTTACTTGTTTGCTGGTGAAAGATGCTGTTCTAACTCAGCATATTCTCATGAAGAAGGGCATACATATGTATCCAAGATGTTATTTTTCTGAACAATATGTGGAGACAATTAACCATCTGCTTCTTTATTGTAGAGTGGTAGGTCAGTTATGGAATCTGTTTATGAGCTTCAGAGGTATAGGGTGAGCTATGCCTGAAAGAACAGGTTAGGCTGTAGTAAGCTGGACTAATAAGGGTAGTGGCAGCACTGACGATGACAGATGGAGAATTGTCCCAGCAGTGACATGGTAGGCTGTATGAAACAACAATATACCCGGTGGAATCCCACAAGTGGGGTCTGGGGAGGGAAAAATGCACTCAGAGTACTACTACCTCATAGAGATAGAGAGGCTGTTGCCGGAAAACCCTCATCCCAAAACTCAAGCCCCATATGTAGAAGATACTAGATACGGAATACAAGGGAAAAGAAAAGAAAAAAGGAAAACGACTAAAAATGAAAAGCAAATGATAGTATGTAAATACGATAAAAGTAACAAATATAGAACGGATAATGACAACCAGGATATAAAGACATGACTAATTCTACTAACCTATTGTATAGAAGAGAGAAATTCTAGGTGCTTTTAGGCCATCAACAGCCCTAGGCATAGGATTAAAATGAACTGAATTAGTGCATTATTACTTTTTGTTATTGTAGTCAGATGATCCAGTCGCCATTATAGACAGACAGGATCCTTATAAGATGAAATAGGACCTAGAGATAGTTTTTGATTTACTCTTTTGGATGTAGTTTCTTTGATGTAAATTTTTGGATGCCAGCCTTTGTGCTGATGAAATATATACAAAACCAGTTACCTTTGTTGTAAAACTTAATCAGATGGAGCAACTGAATTGAAAAGCACACTTCTATTGAACTCCAAGCTCTTCTAATCGATAGAGGAGCAGTACAACTGAAATACAAAATGGACTGCTAACATGCCTAGAAAATAGGAACAACTATAACTAGTTATTGGGATAATGACAAAAAAAGAAAACTAATCTCTTAATTATCTGCTGAAGGCTATGACCCATTCCAAACAGATCCTGAGACGCGTAACGACATCTCTATATTAACCAGAAGTACTTTCCATATAGACAAAAGGCTATGAACCACTCAAAACAGTTGTGCGCTGCATTTCGAATTCTCTGACCAAGTTCAGTACTTCCATTCCTCTGATTCTTTCATCTCCCTCGTACTCCTTTGTGATGAAAACCCAAATTGCTTTGGCAGAGTTACATGTCATTAGTCTACTGAAAATAGTGATAGAAACCGTAGGAAAAAAGACAAGATTTTGGATTTTGTTGTCTTCCTTTCCTTGTGAGTTTCAATCTGAGCCATAGTTAAGTCCTGGCAGAGGAAGCACTTTGTAGTCTTCCTCGACAGCATCCCACAAATCGTTGGCCTCCAAGTAAGCTTGCATGTTGACTGCCCATGCTTGGTAGTTTTGTCCGTTGAAAACCTATGGAGTCATATCAGAAAATGAGCCTGCATTCACCATTTTCTTAATGGCGTTTTGCAAAGAATTTTTTTAAGGATAAACACTCAGAAAAAACCTCGCAAGTTTCTCACAGTTCCTTAAGAAGTAGGGCTCTGATACCACTGTTGTAAAACTGAATCAAAAAGCACACTTCTATTGAACTTCAAGCTCTTCTAATAAATAGAGGAGCAGTACAACTGAAATACAAAATGCACTGGTAACATGCTTAGAAAATAGGAAACTATGGCTAGTTATTAGGTTAATGACAAAAAAAGAAAACTAATCTCCTAATAATCTGCTGAAGACTCTGACCCACTCCATAACAGATCCTGAGACACGTAACAACATCCTTTATCAAAATAAAAAAAGGACTGTTCACTGGCTAATTAATTTTTGGTTTTTTTTTTTCCTGTTCAGATTTGTGTGCTTCATTCATTAAATAATGGTCCAGTGACCTCTGAATACGTTGTTAGTGGAACAACTTATGCTCCAGAAGGTTTTATATTTGACGGCTTGGGAGCCCAGGTATTCCTTGTTATTGTTGTCCTGTAAACAGACTTCAGAGTTTAATTTTGAAGCACAAGTTCTACATTTGTTTTGCTTGTAAGCAATACTGCTCTTGTGTTAGCAGGGCAATGATCGGAACCTATCTCTTTGACATTTTAAGACCTGATAAATATTTCCTTATATCTCTCTCAATGAGAATTTATTATCATCATAAGTGAAGGCTTTTCCCACCAAAAAAATAAAGAAATAAAATCAGAAATCTCTTTTACAAATTTTTCTTCTGATTCATTTGGATATGCAACATGCAAGAGAAAGCGGATGGTCTCTTAAACAATGTGTGGCCTTGTGCTGGTGTCCTAGTGGAGGCGGCTTTCGACTCGCAAAAGTTGTGAATTTCCCTTTTTGCATTGAGAATTTTAGAAGTCCCCTCAATATTGTCATTTGTCCCTGCTAAATATTTTTCCCATCAATTCAGCTCCTCTTAAGAAATGAGTCCTGTAAAGAAAATGGAGTTACTAGAGCTAGACATCTGGAGCGTGGAATAGGTGAATACAGGGTAGTCCAATCAGGGATGAATTTGACTGCGATACCATATTATGAAAATGAACCTTAGACCTAAATCAATCCCAAAAAGCCAGTTGACCAATAATAGACTCTTACAAGTGCCGTTTTTGTATCATTGTAGAAATGGGTGAAGATAGGTAGTTCCTAATGGCATTCAATGACCTAACCTTATTGGTCTAAGGATCAGTGTTGTCAAAAGCAAAAAGTGCAAAAAACCTCTAAGATCCGTTGGGGTTTTTAAATGCGAAGCGCAAGTAGATCATGGGCTTTAATGGAAAAAGGCAGAAAGGTAAGGAAAGAGTCCAAATATATATGTTTAGTCTAAGACTAATTGTTAGAATCCTTAATCATAGGGATTTAAGAATTATAGGATCAATTATAGGGATACGACGCCAATCAGATATTCTGTAAATATTCAGCTGCCTTATATAGAGCCCCAAGCTCCTGTGTATATTGACCTAATGCCATACCTCTCTAAATACAGTAGAGAGAGAGTTTAGCCCGAGGACGTAGGCACCACTTGCCG
>JAABOM020000101.1:9253530-9263942 GCA_011800125.2 Solanum clarkiae
GAGTGAACATTTTAAGAGAATCAAAATATAAATAAACATAAGTATTGGACAAATAAATTCAACTTATAATATATTTATAAATAGGAATTGTATATATAAAATGTATTTTTTAATAGAAAAATATGTTATCATAAAAATAACAATTAATTAAGGTTGTGAATATTATTATAAATATTATTAAAAATTATGTTAATTGCATGAATATTAAAATAGTGTATAAAAGGGAATTTAAAAGGGGGTATTTTTGGATTGTTACATACTTTATCCCAGGATAAGTTATCCTGGGATTATTATTCCACCCTCAAGGAGGGATAACTTATCCTAGTACTAATTGTTATTCCTTGGATAAGTTATCCCAACATTTACAATCAAACAATGAATTAAGGACCACTCAAAAATTATCCCGGGGTTAACTTTCCTTATCCGTCACACCAGACGACCCCTTAGTGTTCCATAAAATGCAGTCAATCTCTCCAACTTTTAAGTCTTGCATCAGTCTTCTATAAGTAAGGTTCCATCCATGTTTAGGCCAAACTTCCTAAAGAGTAAACTCTTGTTGTTGGTTTAGGTGATGAATATCTGGGAACATGAATGTGAGACTCCCTTTCCCTAATCGGTTATTCTTCCTAAAACCTGATCTTCCTCCCATAGTTCACATTACACTCCTTTGCAGAGAAACCATGCCATAAGTTTCTACTTGATCTCAACTAACTAGTTCCCTATGTGGATGTCACTTCCTTAGTCTTCCAAGGCCCTTCCTTTCCATGTTTGGCTTGGATCACCCTACCCAACCAATATTGTTCTTCTAAAGGAAATCATCACAACCACTTCATGAGAAGACTTCTGTTTTTCTTCCTAAGATTTCTGATGGACAGTTCTCCATGCTTCTCAGGAAGTAGCAGTATTTTCCATTTGACTAGGTTGAAACCTTTATATTCCTTCTTACCATGCCACGAAAAATTCCTTTCCAGAGCATCAATTCTTTCTTCCACCTTTGCAGGAAGGTGAAAAAACTGACGTTAAGTAAGTAGATAATGCATCCAAAACTAAGTTGATCAGCACTAATCTACCTCTTGATAAATATTGAGACTTCCACCTAGACAATCTTTTCTCACATTTTTCCACTACTACATTCCATATCTTTTTGGATTTGCTTTTGGCACCCCAAGGCATACCCAATTATGTGGATGGTAATTGTCTTATTTCTACACCCAAAATATCCGCCAGATGCTGTATTCTGGATACATCATTGACTGGAAAGATGCGACTCTTTCTCCAATTAATGTGCAACCCTGATACTGACTCAAAAATTATGAGGATTATCCTCAAATATTTAGTTGTCCACCTTCTGCATCACAAAAAATCGAAGTGTCTTCTGCATATTGCAGATGGGTGATTTCCAATATGGTATTCACTTCCTTGACCACATTAAAACCCCTCATCTAATCATTCCTATGAGCTGTTTTGATCAATTGTTCAAGCCTTCCATGTCTAGCAAAAATAAGAAGGGTGAGAGTGTATCACCTTGTCTCAATCCTCTGCTTGTCGGAAAGAAACCTTCAGGAGAACTATTTATCAGTATTGATAACCTGACAGTGCTAATGCAAAACCTCATTCATCTAATCCACTTCCTCCCAGAAAAAAAACCATACTATGTAGACTTGCAAGCACATACTTGAATTAACTTGGTCATATGCCTTCTCTATGTCCAGTTTATATTTATGTCTAGGATTTTATCCTTCAATCTAGCCCATTTGTTTAGCGTCCCAGCATTGGCATCACCTTCTTTAGCCTTCTGTATGAATTTTGGAAATAAGCATGTAGACACTTCCAATTAGACTGATTGATCTGAAACAGTCGCGCTATGTTTTTAAACATAGGGGTCAGGCTGCGTACATCCGACCTCCCCTTAGCCTGCAATGGGCGGGAGCCTTTGAGGCACAGGGGTAATGTTGTTGTTGTTGATCTGAAATCTCTCAATTCTCTGGCTCTATTCTTCTTTGGGATGAGTGCAATGTTAGCTGCATTGAGGTTCCTTTCAAAAACTTCCTGAGAATGAAAATTCCGAATTGTAGCCACCACATCCCCATTTAAAATTTCCGAGCACTTTATGCAAAAGCCCATATATATCCTTCCTGACCTGGTGCCGTGTCTATTACCTTGAGCCCTTTCAGGACCTCATCTTCTTCAAAAGGTTCTGTAAATCTTGTTGCTCCTCCCTACTGATCACTGGACAAGGGTTCATTGTGTAAGCGGGTCTCCAATTTTCAGTGTCACAGTATAATTTCTTATAAAATAAAATCATCTCCATCTTGATATCTGTTGCTTCCGTCAGTTCACTACCTTCCGCCACCAATTTATTAATGTCATTGGGACTCTTGTGAACATTTGCAATCCTCCAGAAGAATTTAGTATTCTTGTCCACTTGCTTAGTCCACAATATCCTTGATCTTTGCCTCCAAGCTATCTCTTCCTTTTTAGCGTAGTATTCAAACTCCTCAGCTAAACTTGTCTCTTGAATTTACTTTATCATCCGACAGAGGTCTGTCTTGTTGAATATTGTCAAATTCAGTAACTCTATTGAGTAACTCCTTTTTCGTCTTTTCCAGATTTATATAAATGTTTGAGCTCCACTTTTATAGTTTGGTCTTCAAAGCTTTCAACTTAGAAGCTAGGTTATAGTCTGACCTTCCTTCAAACACAAAAGATGTCCACCATTCTATGATTCTTTTTGAGAAAGGTAACTTTTATTATGAACAAAGGGAAACTCGAGATGTATTCCAGTAAAACTTTCAACAAAGATATAGAGAAGTGAAAACAACTGTTACATCACAAATAATCTTGAATACTAGGAATATCCTCTTCTTCAGAGAAGTGAAAACAACTGTTACATCACAAATAATCTAGAATACTAGGAATATCCTCTTGTTCTTTAGGATATTCATATTTACACAAACCGAAAAAAAAGCAAAGGACCAGACAGTTCATCTTCAGTTTCTGCAGCGAGCAACTATTGTTTCCAAAGCATCTCTGGTTCCTTTCCATCCATATAGTCCTCCCAATGCAGGCTGGGACAATCTTTCATCTCTCCCCATGTCCTGACTGATTTCCTTCTCTGTTCCAGCAAGCTAGAATTCTTTGATGCTTCTTTGGCATAGTCCAGCTTATGTCCCTTAAGTGAAAGAACATCTGTCATAACTTCAGTCTCTCTACAATGTAGAAAGAGATGCTTTATTGTCTCAATCTCACATTCACAAAAAGAGCACCTAGAGCAAATTTGAAAATCTCCATTAGATTGTTCTGGGATAGTGTAGCCCGTTTGGCTGGGAGCCAAGCACAACGTGTTACCTTATCATCTTCCAGGGCTAACCACCACCATGCGAGTTTGATCATTGTAACCTTCTGTAGGCCAAACCTGCTGTATTTCTACCTTTTTTGTCAGGAAACCAAAATAATCTGTCCTCTTTGCACTTTAGATCTTTGCATTGTTCCAAAATATTGAATAGTTCAGCCACACTGTTGATTTCCCAATCATTCAGGTGTCTTCTAAACCTTAGGTCCCACCTATGACTGTCTCTTATTTCTCTGATGATTGTGGATGACTTTTGAAGGCTTAAGTCGAACAAATCAGGGAAATTGTTCTTCAGAATTTTCTGTCCCACCCACACATCTTCCCAAAATAGAGTTTTCCCCTCATTTCCTGCCTTGATTTTGCATTTGTTGACGAAACAGATCCACTGGTTCCTAATAGCCCTCTGTACTCCGGTCACATAGGGCTGTGTAGGCAAGTTGGTAGCCCATTTGTTCTCCATACTGAACCTGGTCTTGATTGTTGCCTTCCACGAAGCTTGTTCCTGTGATGCAAATCTCCAATCTAGGTCCACCTGTGCTAGGCGCTTGCTTTTGATTTTAGTGAAGTTTTCTATTTTTAATGCAATGTCACTCATCCCCTATTTAATGCGAGCTCTGGGATAATAATAACTGATCCTTCCCTTCTTTTACTGTTACAATGCTGATAAATTTCCCAAACTTATTTTGTTTTCTGGAGCAAAAGAAGTCTGTGAACCTGTCATTAAGTTCCACCTTTTTGTATGCATTCTGGAGTCCCTCGAAACTTCTCTCAAAACAAAGATTGCCCATTCCGTGGTTTCTTGTTAAAATTAATTCTGCGCATCAAATTCCGGCTTCTTTCCACTCATTCAAAGCAGATTTCTGTTCTGGTGCTCAATCTAATTATATCATATGACTTGAAACCAACTGCAAAATAAATTCTACTTTCCCCCATTGTTCTGTACAATCTGATAAAAAGGATGCTTCAGTAATCACAGTAGGTGATGAGTGTTGGCTAATGAAAATCTAATTGTTCAAATTTTAAATATTTTGATTATTTTCCTATCAATATAGCAGTGCGACCATTATTTTATTATTTCTTTTCACCATTACTTGTATAATGAGTCAAATTAACATTTCAAATTCTAGTAGGTCTATTAAAAAGGAACAGAGGAGGTATTTGTTGAGTACATGTACAATATTGCATGCCCATAAATTGATTATGTGATTGATAATCAGATGTAACTCTATGCTTATTCTCTTATCAATTATTGTCAGATTGGTCTTCCTGGTTTTGATACACTGCCCTCTGCTTTAAACATGCTAAGCAAGCATGAACGGGCCTCTTATTGTAATCGCTATTGGGAAAGCCAATTTAAAAAGGTAAGATATGTTTCCATTTATTTATTTTTTGCTGGGATAATCAAAATCCAATACTTGCATTCACGTCCTTATGGATTTTCAAACTAACTTGCTTAGAAAAATTCAAGTCTTAGCTCTCTGTGTAGGAATATTTTTCATGTTGCCGAACACATTGAATCATGTTTGTCTTACAAAAGTGTTCCAAATGATTTTCCCAATCGGTTTGTAGTAAAATGTTGCTTCCCATTGAGATGATAGTAGCTCCCTTTTATGAAATGCTGACTACAGTCAAATATTTGCGATAGTTTTTTCGTGGAAAATACGGTCAATGTAATTATTTTCACCATTTGGATCCTCACATTTGTTAACGACATCATGGGTCAACTGTCCTTTCTTTTTTGCATCTGCCTTCAGAAATTTTTAATGAAAGCTAAAAGCTTAGAGGAGTTCTAGGTAAAGAGTCTTACAAGTAAAACAATCTAAAAGAGCATTACTCTACTCCGATCAGTTAGAGTCTGTTTGGATGGCTTATTTAAGTGTTTTTGACTTTAAGATCTTTTAAAGATAAAAGTGCTTTTAATCACTTACTTTTAGTCCCAAAAAGTACAAAAATGAGCTAAAAGCTAAAAGTTGGGTACTCCCAGCTTACGACTTTTAGCTTTTATTGGTAGCCTATAAGTTATTTTTAAGAAGTCAATCTAAACACCCTCTTAATTTAGTAGAGGACATAGTTCTGCTAAACAAGAATTGCAAATAACTGTTACAGGGATGAGTCAGAATTTGTCCCTTTTGGGCTTTGCTGCTTTACGATCTTTGCTGTTTATAGAAGCATGCCACTGTTGTATAAACTATTTATCTATATATTTTCTTGAATTTCTCGCCCTTTTCTCCTTTCTCCTGGCTCTTAACACTTGCTGCTCTACAATCCTGATGATGCATTGTTTATTTGCACTTGAAGAAATCATGGAAGGCTAATTTTAGAGTTTTTAGAATCAATACCTTTCATTTTCATTCTCCTGGAAATCAAGTTGCTTTTTTAATTTGTTTTATTTTGTGATTTTGACAAATGAGAAGAATTTAAACACCAGATTTACTGCTATGCATGTCATTATATTTGTCTTTGCTTATTCCATACTTGCAGGTCTCTTCATTAGAATTTTCACGTGACCGCAAAATGATGAGTGTGCTTTGTAGCCGGAAGCAGATGGAGATAATGTTCTCAAAAGGAGCTCCAGAAAGCATACTTTCAAGATGTACCAACATATTGTGTAATGATGATGGTTCTACGGTCCCTCTTTCTGTACATATTAGAGCTCAGTTGGAAGCAAAGTGTAATAGGTTAGGCCTGTTCTTCCTTTCTCTTTTTTTTTTTTTTTTTTTTTTTTTTGTGATGGTTGTATTTGTTCTATAAGTCTGGGACATGCATGAATGTTGAGATGGATGTGTGGATGTGCTAGGAGTAATAAAATTAGGAATGAGACCATTTGGGAGAAGATAGAGGCGGCCCATGTGGCTGACAAGATGAGGGAAGCGAAACTGTGATGGTTTGGACATGTGTAGAGAAGAAGTACCGATGCTCCTGTTAGGTTGTGTGAGAAGTTTGATTTAGGGGTTACTCAGAGGGGTAGAGGTAGACCGAAGAAGTATTTGGGGAGCTGATTAGACAAGATATGACGAAACTTCATCTCAATGTCTTCGATAGAAAGGGGTGGAGGTTGTGTATTAGGGTAGAAGGCTAATAGGCTAGTAGGTGTAGTTGATGTTTGGCCTTGTGTTATAGTAGGCTAGTAGGATTAGTCGTGTCTTTATATTTGGCATTGTCATTATCCGTCTTATTTGCTTTTCATTATTAGTCATTTTTCTTTTTTTTTTTCCTATTCTTTTCTCTTTTTTCCATATATAATATCTTTTGCTTATGAGGCTTGATTTTTGAGACAAGGGTTTTTCCGAAAACAACCTTTCTATCTCTATGAGGTAGTGGTAAGATGTGCATACATTTTACCCACCCCAGACCCCACTTGTGGGATTTTATTGGGTATGTTGTTGTTGTAGTAATTCAGATTGGAAAGCTGTATTCTCTCTTTAAGTAGGTGTTAACATTATACTAAAAATAGAGCGACCTAGCACTCAGATGGTGCAAGGCGTAACGTCGGATAGGGATCCTTCATTACAAGAAGGTGGAACCCATTAGCATGCCCTTAAAGTTGGCACCAACTATCACTTAGACACCTCAAGTACGCCTTGTGCATTTTAAACACCTCAAATAGGGGCTCGCTGTGTCATTTGACGCTTTTTGCTGACTTAACTCATTGTGTGTGCTGCACCAATTCTTAGCACGTGAGGAGAACTTTTTTTCTTTCCATTCTTCGTCTATTTCACTTTTTATACGTACCACTTACTCTACCTTCCACCATAACAATCTTAATGGAAATCCTTACAGAACATGAAAAACAAAACCAAGAAAACATCACACTAATTATAAACTTTATAAGAACATGAAAGAATAAAACATGAAAAATTGAAAGAAAAATAGAAGAATCCTATCATTTTTGTCAGAACCTCATCAGAATCACTACGGTAAAATAGTCCTCCAAACCAAATCTAGAGCAATCAAGAAAAAGAAAAAGAATTTAAATGTAGTGAAAACCAAAAAACGGAAGTGTAAGAAGAGCAAAGGGACAGAGGTAAGTTGGGGTGGGGTATGGTGTAGGAAATAGGTTATTTTTGTTGAAAATTATTTTTTTTTTTTCGTTGTAATTTATTTTTGAAGTTATTATTCCACTCTCAAATGCTACATGTCCTCTTTTAGTTGGTCATTATGCCTCTGTCATCCACTAGTGTACACTGTAATTTTAACTGATTGTCAAAAAAATGTCAAAATGACACAATGGGACCTTATTTTTTAAATAAAGGTAACATGTATATCAATCATCAGCTCAAAGCTGGTATCCAAAAATTTAGAGCAAATCCTTCATCCACAGGAATGTGCCTATCGGAACTAAAAGATAAAGAAGAAACAACAAAATTATGACTAGATGCTCCTTTGTCATATATGGATCCAAGGATGTCTACAATAGCCACAGGATCATATATGCACTCTGATCTACACCAATAGCAAAAAGTGATACTGCAGTTCATCTTACTCTTGGACAAGGGGCAGCTCTTGTTCTCAAAACTTCTTAAATTCCTCTCTTTTCATATGCTCCACCAAATAATTGTTGAGACCATTCTCCATCTATAGGTGTTTAAAATGAACAAGGCCTACTTGAGGTTTTTAAGTGAGTTGATGCCAACTTTAAGGCGATGTCGATAGGTTCTACCTTACAAAGCAGATGGATCAGAGTCTTTCAGGTTGGAGATAGAGCGGGGGAGAAAAAGATCTGCATTATCATTTTTTGCAAACTTACAGCAGAAACAGATTAGCTACATCAGAGTGATTTTGGTTTTGTTTGAAGTAGTTTCAAGGTTGAAAGTAAATGGGGGGAAGAAGTAGTCTCTTTCCTGTAAATGAGGTCCTCAGATCCACCATCTAGCAAGTATATTGGGATGCAGAGGTGGAGCATTTGCCTACCATATATCTGGGATGCCCTGGGTAGCAAACACAAAACAATGGAGATATGAAATGGTACTTTGGAGAAAATTGAAAAGGAACTTGCTAGATGGAAGGTACATACCTATCTCTTGGCGGTAGATTGATCCTCATTAACTCTGTTCTAGATTCTTTGCCAACATATGTGATATCCTTGTTCCTAATCCCAACAAAGAGAGTGAAAAAGCTAGACAAGCTTAGAAGGAACTTCCTATGGAAAGGTAATGAGGAAGGAAAGAGTTATAACTTAGTCAACTGGAAGAATGTACTTCTTAGCAAAGAAAGAGGGGGGGGGGGGGTTAGGGATTAGAAATTTGAGACTACAAAATGAAAACCTTTTGATGAAATGGTTGTGGAGATACACCGAGGAAGATGCAACTCTTTGGAAGGAGGTTATAGTAGCAAAATATGGAGGAACTAAACCCCTGGTGTACAGAAACAACCTATGACCATATGGGGTGAGGGTATGGAGGGCAATCAGGAACCTATGGTCACAAATGGAAGGGATGTATATTAAGGTGGGTAATGGAAACAAAACCGAATTTTTGGAAAGATGGTTGGATAGACCAAACTAAAGTGAGTGACTGCTGGACAGAATAGTATAAGACATATCTTTTAGAAGACTACTGAATGACTGGAGGTGGAGAGGGTGGCAGCACTATTGGAAAAACTAGCTGGAATGACTATAACCACAATAGCCACAAACTATCAAGTGGAAACATAGTAAGGCTGGACTCTTTTCAATAAACAATGCCTACAAAAGAGGACTACAGGGGATGCCAGGGGGCCCAAAATATAATTGGAATTACTTATGGAAAAGTGACATTCCTACAAAAATTAAAGTGTTTCACCTGGTTAGTGATAAAGAGAGAAGAGAGCATGTTTGACACAAGAAGTTCTACAGAAGAAAGGCAAGTGGCTGGTCCCTAGGTGTTTTTTGTGCAACTTGACAGGGGAAACAAATAACCACCTCTTCCTGCATTGCTCAAATTTTGAACTTGTTTCTCAACATCACAAGCACGAACTGGACAATGCTAGAACATACATCAGATCTACTGAGCTTTTGGATAAGGAGGAAGGCAGTCAGAATCAAAAGAGATGGTGGAAGCTAATACCATCATGTGTATGGTGGTCTGTCTGGAAAGAAAGAAATGGAAGATGTTTTAAAGATGAATCCAATTCCATCCACAGAGTTAAATGGAATTGTATAGTATCTTTACTTTTTTAGTGTAAACAATGTTCTGTTGATGATATAGATCAGATTATAGATTTGATAGGAAATTTGTAATTAACCCTTTTGGAGGTAGCCAGCATACCCTTAATGCCGAAGAAAATAACCTTACCAGTGAAAAAAAAACCAAAAAGGATGGATCCTGCTAGCATGCTATTTTCATTCTTTACATCCTGTAGATTACACTAAAAAGCCAACAGCCATAATCATTTGTCTTTCAGTTTTGGTATGGTATCTGCCTTCCCTTCGAAACATCTGACATTCTTTTCTTTCCATATTGCCGAACAGACACAAGCAGGCACCGTGTTCCATATCTTCCTCAATGGTTTTCCGATTCCCTTGTAAGCCTAGTGGTTGAGTAACTCTTTAACTGTGTATGGCATGAGAAATATAATCCTGAATAAGCCGTAGAAAAGTGACCATATCTGGTTGGTAATTGGGCAATGCAAAAAATATAGGTGATTGAGCTTTCCACTTTGCTATTACTTATAAAGCACCTGCTGCATAACATCATTCCCCTTCTCTGTAGGTTGCAGTGAGTGAGGCATGCATCATGAGTGAACAGCCACATAAAACCTGTATTATTACAGATACTCTCTGAAGTTCTGATTTGACTTATCTGTAAAGGGAATGATAGTTGTGGAGGGTATTTTTTTTGATAACTGAGAAATCTTCGAGTTCCAGTGCATTGTCGAAAACTGAGTGGATAATGGGCCCACCTCTTCACCGTTCTCCACTTAAATACTATACTTTTTGTAGAGAAAAATAAAGAAAAAAGAACACAAATGATTTACGAGGTTTGGCAAGTGGTGCCTACGTCCTAGGGCTAAACTCTCTCTACTTTTTATTATATTTTTGAGAGGTATGGCATTAGGTCAATATATACAGGAGCTTGGGGCT
>JAABOM020000101.1:9295773-9306840 GCA_011800125.2 Solanum clarkiae
AAATCTCACCTAGGAGTGGGATGGGAAGTTGGCATCGATATAAGGGTGTATTTAGGATTCAGTTGTTAAGGCATATTTTAATTGAAAAAGCTCATACTAAAACGTGAGGCCAAAAGTCTTGAAGTGGCCTACAGGGTACAAAACAAACAATACCTCAGAATTGGGTCTAGGGCATGGTAGATGATATCAGAATCGGTACTTCCCCTGGTACGAGGATTGGACTTTGAGTGAGTATGATAGTCCCTAAAAGAGTGTGTGTGTAGAACAAGTGTATCAGCCTATATAACAGTTGGCAATCAAATGCAAAAGGAATTTCGTTGTGAAACTTGCCTTAGACGAATTTCTCATTGGAATGGGAAGGGAAGTTAGGGGCCATAGAAGGGTCAGTTAAAGATACAACCGTTGAGGCCTCTTTTGGTTAAAGACAAAGCAGATGAATCCATAATGTCTTGAGCTGGCTGAGAGGTCAAGCTAATGACGACAAACTTGGCAGTTAGGCTTGAGTCACAACATTGTTTCTCCAGCTCTATCTTTAGATTAAGAGAGAACTGATTTCTTTATGATATGGAAATTCAATCAAGCATAAATTAGTGGAGAATTCCTTCGGGGAGATACAATGTTGTTGGATGATTATATAATGAATCTATCTAACAGGATTAAAGTATACAAAATTAAGACGAGTTTGTCTGATTCTGTTTTAACTTTTAATAAAAAAAATGCACATTAAGCTAGGCGAAGCACTCAACACGTTTTGAGCCTCCCTTCAAGGCTTAAGCATGTCTTTGACATCGCGGGATATAGCACAGGTAGCTTATGTACTTTTCACCTTTCTTTACAAACATGTATAAATTTTTTCTTATACGTTGTTTTGCTATAGCAGAATCATGGTCGTTGGTTGACCCTATAAATCTTCCATGTTTGCCAAGTTCTAATAGAATTATCAGTCTGCTTTACTAGTTTCTTCTCTTTCTGGCTCATTAATAGTGTCCATCATTCTGAAACAAGCTTTTGTAGCTTTTACTTTTACATATAGCTTCAAGGACATTTATAATTATCCGATTTAAGTTCATCCTAAAATGCTTGGGGCACATGCTTGTCAGCATGACATGGATGGTGGAATTGCACTTACTGAATATTCTTCTTCCTTTTTTTTTGGGGGTATTGTTCAACTTTACCGACTATGACAGTGGAAGTGTCAAGTGCACTTACTATATTAAAGTTAATTGTAATCTATGTTGCTCACACTCAGGTGTGGGTGTCCAACACGGGTCGGATCTATAGATCAGATCTGTATAATCTAATTTTTAAGATTCGGAGATATAGATCCATGTTAGGATACGGGTGTGATGATTCACGTAAAAATACTTAAAATATCTAAAAGTAGAGTTATAAAACCTAAATTATGGGATATTATGTGGGAAACTTAAGGAGAATCCTGAAAGGAGATTAAAGGAAAAGGAGTGGCAGAGAAATTTCTATATACGAAGTATTCCATTTTCTTCAATTCACCGTATATTTTATATTGATTACAGAAGTCATTAAATTTTTCCGGACTTTCCCCATCGATTTTGGTCTAAGTACCCAAAATTCGTTCAACCAAATCGGACACGAATCCCGCACCCATGTTGTGTCAACACGGGTGCGGCACCAAAAGTGAAGAGTCCGAGCAACTTAGAATGTAATCGTTTTGTTTTTAAAATTTTCATGAAGTGTTTGCTCGTTATTTTTGTTTCTTGCAAATTCATTAACATTTTAGCCTTCTCCAAAGCTAAGTTGCTGAAAAATAGTCAAATCTGAAACATCCTTTCACTTGTTTATGACAGGTCAATGAAGCAGTGGTTAGTGGGTGGCTGTTTTTCCGTTATCTGGTTATTGGAGGTAGACACATTTTACTTTTGTTGCATACGTAATATTTGGAAGTTTAAGGCCTCTGTTTAGTCAAATATTATATCAAAAATACTTCTTACACTCTGAAATGAGGGTGAGTAATTTGAATGTTATTAGCGTACAGTAAACACTGGCATTTGGAGATAAAATTTGCTTGTAGTGGTTAGTTCTTTATATGATACCTATGGCATATTTGTTTTTGTTGATTTTTATTGATTGTAATTCTCTTTCTTGCAGCATATGTTGGACTGGCCACTGTTGCAGGATTCATATGGTGGTTTGTTTATTATGATAATGGACCCAAACTCCCATATACTGAATTGGTAAGTTTACTCGAAAATATTCCTTATATTGATAGGGTTGGAGTAGGGATAGCAAGATGGGTAAAATTAATATTATTCATTCGAAGATTGGGTATATAAGCATTTAAAAGTGGGTCAAATATGGATCAACCCATCATAAAATATGGATAAACTATCCATCAATTGCTCTCCCCTCTATAACGTACACTTATTAAAGGTGTGTTTGGTATGAAGAATTTTTTTTTCCAATTTTCTTATGTTTAATTAGCTTAACTATTTTGAAAAATATTTTTCAAATGGACTTATTTTCCTACTTCCATACATAAAGAAAGGGAATTTTTTTCAAAACTTTCCTTAAATTAGAAAAATATTTTTCACACTTTTCCTTAATCTCACCACTCCAATGGGTCCAGACCTGAATTCTGACCATCAACCCCAATCCTAGACCTGGGATCCAACTTCCGGACCCAACCCAAGACCCGACTCTCAACTACAACCCCAATCTGACCTTCACCACGATCGGCATGCAACTTTCAATCTTGACTGTGATCAACTCACAGACTTGACCCGTGACCTGACTTCCAACTCCTGGATCCTAATTTGACTCCCGGCTCTCGACCCAACCCAAATCCCGATGCTAACCTAGAATCCGACCTTGACCGAAGACCCAAATTCCGATACCAACCCAAATCAAACTGTGATCTGACTTCTGATTCTGGCTAGAGATCCTAGTCCAACACTGACCCGAGACCCAACTTCGTAAAATGAGAAAAGAAGAAGAAAAAATGTTGGTAATCTGGGTTATTTATTTGTTTACATATTAAAAAATATTGGACAACATATGGACAACATATATACATACATACATATATATGTGTGTATATATATAGGGTTGGACTGTTGGCAAGTACCTCTGTGGTCACAAAAGTTAGTACGTTGTGGACCTGTCAACGCTCCTTCAGTTTCAAACCTTTGTCAATAAGAATCTATCTCAAACACCTTTGTCAGCATAGAAGGGAAAAATGATGAGTTATGGGTGAGTCAGGCTTCTTTTTCCTTTCATTTGTACATCTAGAGGGCTGCTTTGAAGAATTGGTTTCATAGTGTTAATATGTGGTTTGGCGGAATATTCATTTTACAATTATGAAAACATGGGAGTAAATGTCCTTGAATTCCCTGGGATAAAACTAACTTGTTTGTGTTTATTTTCAGATGAATTTTGACAGATGTTCAACAAGGGAAACAAATTATCTGTGCAGTATATTCAGTGATCGCCACCCATCTACTGTTTCCATGACGGTGCTTGTTGTTGTTGAGATGTTCAACGCATTGAATAATCTCAGTGAAAATCAATCTTTACTGTAAGCATGATACTGAAACTGTTGTTTATCTGATTTGTTACTTTTGCATTATTAAAAAGTATAGCCCCACATTTTTTATCCTTCTATTTGAGGAAATGGAAATTTGTTCTTTTAAAGAATTGCTTGAAATAGGCAATACATTCCACTTATTGTGAATTTGTTGCTTAGAGAAACTTATATACAAAGGACTTTTTCAGATAGAATTGTAGTAACAATGAAATTGCAGCCACTCAGATCTAATATATGCCCTTCTTCTTCTAAACCTCGAAATTCTTGATGCTTCTCATGAGATGTTCTATTGGCATTTGTCCTGCTTCTGAATATTTAGCCGTTCTTAACAACTTTCCAGTTCTGTTCTTATCAAAATTACTCTGACTGAAGTAATTATTTGGTTGACATTTTATCAGGAATTCCTAATCTTGAATGCTTACAGCTTGGGTCTGAAAGTTCTTGTAAAGCCACTCAAAGCCCTGACTACCTCATCTGCTTAGTAGTCCTTTTGACCATTCTACAAAATACAGTAATTTTAAGAGATTTTTTCAGATATCCAAAATCTCTTCCCAAATTCCAAAATTCCTCTAAAAATCTATTTATTTAAAAAATGTTACATTGAAGTTTTATTTAAGGTGGGTAGAGTTTTTTCTGCCTTTTTGTCTGACTGATGAAATATAATTTTTTTTCTTAGATAAACAATTACCTTGTAAGCAACACTTTTTGGGCCTCAATAAGTAATGTAATTACAAGCTGCAAATATTCTCCTCCTCATGATGTGGATTGCACTATGCATCTTGTCATAACTCATATGCTATCCAGAATTGACTTTTTTTTTTAATCTTCTAGAGACATTGTTGCTGAAGCGCTACAGTGTTTCCAAGATCTTGTTGCCTTGCAATATCTGTATAGAATGCCTTCTACCAATATAATATATTGAAATTACATCAAAGTAACTCTCAAGTCCTTTCATGACTGACTATATTTCAATTTATTCTTTAGTGTCATCCCTCCATGGAGTAATCTATGGCTCGTTGCTTCGATTATCTTCACCATGATCCTTCACATTCTTATTCTTTATGTGCAACCATTATCTGCTCTATTTTCTGTAAGTAATCTCTTGTTCTTCTGACTTGCAGCATAAATTCTTTCAGTTGAGTGATGGCTTCCTTATGCTGGACATATTAGTTAATGATCCTGATATGTGAATTGCAGGTGACACCGTTAAGCTGGGCAGAGTGGACAATTGTGCTATATCTTTCACTTCCTGTAAGATATTTGACCATCAATGTCCCTAACTGTGGACTCTCTTGTTTATTTATGTTTGTGAGCTGCAAAAATTGTTTTTTTTTTCTGTATCCTATTGGAGAATTCTTTTATCATAATTTTTGGAAGAAAGCACGATTTGGATAACTGGAGATATGTTGTATTTCAAATGAGGATAAGTATTGGTGCCACGTGTGACAAATATGTCGTAGGTGGCAAAAAGATTGACCTTTGGTTGATCTCTATAGCTTGTGTCCATCATGAATGCAGCTAGAGTATGTGCCTAGTTGCTACCTAGATGGAGTCTCTCTGTTTACTTCCAGATATTATAGTCGTAGATGCAGTTGAAGTCGGGCATCAGAAAGAATATGCTGGAGACATATTATCTCGGTTGCTGATTCTCTGTAATTATAATCCTTAAAAACCATGCATTGTGGCCAGGTTCCCTGATCTTAAAAATAATGAAAGGGGGCCGAAAGGAATTGCTCATGATCTTTTTCTATGCCTGTGTTCATGTTGACATTTTGTTTGACCTTTCCCTTTAACGCTTTAGGTGATTTTGTTTGCCAGTAGCTTTTGTTCTTCTGCTCTACTTCGTTTGTATGCTTGCCAAGTGGATTTCCGCCTTTCATGACTGCTGCTGCTTTTTCTTGTTAGGTGATATTAATTGATGAAATACTGAAGTTCTTGTCTCGAAATTCAGGTAATTTGTTCTCCTAAATGATTAGACAATAGAAAACATGTGTTGTGGATTGTCAATTTAAATCCTAATTTTTATTTTTATTTTTTGGTCAACACTTGCAAATTTGTAAGTGATTTTGTGAAGGACCATGGACCTATCATAAGAGTAGAAATCTGCCTACAATTTTGATGGTTGTCTGTAATAATAATCATATAGATGTCAAGAACGTCATGCTTACTTTTCCTTTTTGAGATGGTACATATAAAAACAGAAGAAATGTAGATTGATTGATAAGAGGATTGAGCCTCTAATTCTAGTATTACTGATGAAATATGTTTATATATAGGAATAAGATTCAGTTTCAGATTCAGGGGGGCTGATTTACTTCCAAAAAGAGAAATACGCGACAAGTAAGCTCGAGCAAGTATATTGGAAGCTCAAGCACTAAATGTTGCAGCTGAAAGATCAGATAAAGTACAGCACAAATTTTGAAAAGACATGTTGTATGTATTAAAAAAGAGAGATATTGTACATTTTTGCTGATTCATTATCTTTTATTTATGGGCCAACCAACTGTCGATGACAAATTACAAGAATTTGAGAATTGATGGTTTGATTATTCCAGAATCTATATGAGAGAAACTACTAATCTCATTGGGACAAAGCATAAATTCACATCCGAGTTGTATTGAAAAGTAAATTACACGCTTTAATTATTGAAACGACATATTACACACTTGAATTACTTAAAAGTTGATTTATTTCCACCCTAATGCACATACAATTAGTCACATGATGGAGAGTGCTTTGCGCTCGTGTCATATCAGCACCACGTTAATGCCACATCAATATTGATGTCAAACTTTTTTAAAAAAAAAAAATCTATCACCCAAATTGCTTCTTCCTCCTTATATATCATTAATCCACCACCAATGTTGCCATTATGATCATATTTACATCTCCATCATTATATATTTCATCACTCACAACTAAATTAACTATCAAAATCTTCCCTCAATCACTACCGCCATTGAAAAAATGAATAATAGCCATAATAAATTTGACTAAATTCATCTTTGAAATTAAGTCATCAACATTACCACCATTGAAATTCATCACAAGCATAATCATAGATTTCCAGTAACTACTTTCCTTAAAATTTCAATTCAATAATCAATCCTCAATTTTGAAATCCTATGTTTTCCTAGAAGAAAATCTAACAAAAATTCTTCACACCTAAGTGAAAATACAAAAGGAAAAAGAAAAAAGAAAACCCCAAGCAACATAGAAAGAAAAAAATTCAAGTAAAATCTAATTAACAGTCTCGAAAAGATGCCAAAGTTCTTGTGGGGTTTTCCCCCATTTTTCTATGGCTTCTCCCATTGATAATTGATGGTTGAGGCCCGAGGTGTATCCACTTTTTGCAACTGTAGACATTGCTGTTGGGATCTGTGGAATGTAATTAGCTCGTAATATTTGCCCAAACCCTGAAGTTAGGGTGACCAAGAAAAACATAGCAATAGAAATTCTGAATAATTTTTCAGAAGGGAAGAAATATCAGAACATGCTTTTAGGGAGTTTGTTCGAAACAAGACCCCAGAGATTATGCCATCAACCAATGGCTTCTTCAGCAAAGTGAGTCTCGATTCAAGTTTGATATGGATTAACGTCATTATTCTTTATCTTCTTTTCCATATAATGAAATGGACATGAAGTTCATTTTTCTAGCCTGTGATGCGTCTAAAAAATATTGAAAGAAACTTGAATAAATGTAATTCAGAACCACAAGTTCCTCCCTAGAAAAACAAAAAGAGGAAAAATAACGCATAAGGAGAAGATCTGAGTCGATTTAGCAATGCATTCTACCCAATCTTTTTTTTTTAATTTTCTCTAAAAAAATTGTGTGCATAAAAAAAGCGAAGAGAAGAAAAATAGGGTTGTGTGAAGGAGAAGAAGAGCATAAAGTAGGAGAAGTAGTGGGAGTGGGAGAAAAAATATTTTTTGATTTTATTTTTGACCAAACACGCCTCTTTTTTTCTTTATTTAATTTTATTTCCACATCACTTTTGAGGGTGGTAATAATATCACTTTCGATAAGAATAAGTGTGCAATAGGTCGTTCCAATAGTTAAAGCGCATATTCTACTTTTCAATACAACTTCAGGTGTGACTTTATGCTTTTTCCCAATCTCATATTTATACTTGTATAATTACACTAATTTAACCAAGGAAAAGACATCAATACATCTCAAGTTTGTTTTACGCTCTCACCAAATGTTTATTACCACAAGCCAGCATTAGGGGAGAGGGGGGGGGGAATAAAATTGAATTGAAAACTGCATCAAACTACAAATCGAGAAAATAAATTTGAAACTTGATTTGGCATTAAAAAACATCAACTATACTTGGATTTGTTTTAAATTTTAAAAAATCAAGGCAAGACCAAATTAATATGATATTATATTTATAATTCTGAAAATTTATTTTATACATAAAAGCATTTATTATGATATAAGTTGTAAAGTAGAGAAAATATAAGAATACTAAACAAGAAATGAAGACAAATAATAGAGAGAATAGTATGCAGAGAGTACTATTTATTCTCTTCAAGTGTGTCTTTACAGATGGTGAATAAAATCTTTTTATAGTATATAGAAATCATCCGTTTTACATCCTTTGCTAATATTTTAACTTAATATATTAAAGGGATACATGCATGAATTAATGAATATAATAAATTTATACATTACGTTAATTGTTTAAGTGAATGAACATCCACAATATTGAATGAATTCATAACATTTCCCTTTGGATGTTCATTAGATAACGTTCCTCGTTAAAAACATTACTAGGAAAAATCAGTGAGGAAAAAAACTAGTGAAGATAAAAGAGTATACATATCTTGGAATACACCTTGAGTGTCACCTCATTAAACACCTCACCAGGAAAACCCATTGGGACGAAACCTTGATTAAGAAAAAAAAGAGTACAACACATATTATACTCCCCCAGATGAAAATTTTATTTTGATATCTTGGAGACGATATCTTCCAATCTTATATTTTAACTTCTTAAATGTTGATGTTGGCAATGCTCTCACAGAATAAATCTGCAAGATTATCACTTGAACGAATCTGCTAAACATCTATATAACCATTTGTTGAAGATCATGTGTAAAGAAGAACTCAGGTGAAATATGATTTGTTCGGTCTTCTTTGATATATCCTCTCTTCAATTGAGCTATGCAAACAATATTAGCTTCACATAATATTGTTGGAATCTTTGTTTTTATAGAAAGACCACATAATTATAAATATGTTGAGTCATCAATTTCAACCATACACACTCCAGTTGACTACATGGTTATTATCTCTACATGATTTGAAGAAGTAGCAACTATTGTTTGCTTCATATCGCGGAGCCAACGCGCACTGCGTCTGAAAAGAAAACAAATTTTTACTATGCTTACTCTAAAATCAGGGTTATACCCACTTCCCACTCAATTTTGCCCCTTGATCACGAATATGAAGTCGGATTTTTGATATCACGCATATATTTTGAGATATGTGGAAATTACAATTATGGGCATTTTCGAGGCACATTTTTGGGCACTTTTTGGGGTGTTTCAATATCTACCCCTTGGGAACATTCGTCCCGAATGTCAAAGAAATGTATATAAGAGAAGTAATCAAGATGATTTCAGCCCAACATATGAATGCAACAATGCACTTAAACATTATTTCAAAAATCTCAACATAAGTGTCAAAAATCACCATAAATTTACCAACATAAACATGAACGCATGCAAATGAAATAAAGGCTGAATCTTAAGACCTGAAATCACATACGAGACTTAAATTAATGCCTTAGGCTTAAGTAGAATGGAAGAGATAGGGATATCGCTTTTGCATGTCTGCCTCAGCTTCCCATGTAGTACTCTCAACTTGTTGGTTCCTCCAAAGTACCTTAACAGAAGCTATATCCTTGCTCCTCAACCTTTTCATTTGTCTATCCAAAATTTCTACTGGGACTTCTTCATAAGCCAAATTGTCTTCAATAACACCCACAACATCTAAAGGCACAAAAGCAATTGGATCACCCACACACTTCCTCAACATAGACACATGGAAGATTGGATGAACCATACTCATATCATTGGGCAACTCCAACTCATAGGCCACCTTAATAGTCCTCCTCAACACTCTATGAGGACCCACAAATTTTGGACTCAATTTACCCTTCTTACCAAAATGAACCACACCCTTCATGGGTGAAACCTTCAAATTGACCTAATCACCAACCTTAAATTCAAGATCCCTTCTCCTCACATCGGCCTAGGACTTTTGTCTACTTTGGGCTGTTTTCAATCTCTCTCTTATCAACCTCACCATCTCCATGGCCTTTATAACCAAATTTGGAGCTATCAAAGCCATCTCCCCCACTTCAAACCGTCCAATCAGAGACCTACAACGTCTACCATAGAGTGCATTAAAAGGAGCAATACTAATGCTTGAATGATAGCTATTATTGTAAGAAAACTCAATAAGTGGAAGATGTTCATTCCAACACTATTAAACTCCAAAACACAAGCTCTAAGCATATCCTCAAGAGTTTGGATAGTTCTTTCGGCTTGGCCATCCATTTGAGGGTGAAAGACCGCACTAAGCTTTACCTTGGTACCAGGAACTCTTTGGAAGGACCTCCAAAAGTGAGAAGTGAATTGAGCACCACAATGCAAAATGATAGATAAAGACACTTTATGCAATCTAACCAACTCATGAATGTACAACTTGGGATAATCTTCGGCACCATAAGTAGTTTTGATCGGTAGAAAGTGAGCTGACTTTGTCATTCTATCAACCAAAACCCAAATGGGATCAAAATGCCTTCTAGTCTTAGGCAACTTAACCACAAAATCCATGTTAATTTCCTCACACTTCCAAGTAGGAATCTCTATATCTTGGGCTAGGCCACCCACACCTTTTATGCTTGGCTTTGTGTTGTTGGAAATTATGACAACCAGATACAAACTTAGCAATGTCTCTCTTCATACCATCCTACTAAAACGCTTCCCTCAAATCTCTATACATCTTTGTAGAATCGAAGTGAATGGAATAGGAAGAATTATGAGCCTCATCTAAAATCTTCTTTCAAGTCATCAACATTGGGCACACACAACCTACCTTGGCACCTAAGGGCATTATCTCCCCTTGGGAGAAAACCTCCACCTTACCATCTCTTACCAAGTTCTCACCTCTAACAAGGTGGGGTCAAGATCTTGCTTTGCCTTCACCTCCTTAATCAACGAAGATTTAAAACTATCAACAACCACAACCCCACCATTATCAACCTCTTCCAACCTCACCCCCAATCTAGCTAACTGATGGATCTCCCTAGCCACTCCTTTGCCACTATCATCAACATGAGATCAACTACCCATAGACACCCTACTTAGAGCATCGACCATAACATTAGCCTTACAGGGGTGATAATGCACAATCATATCATAATCTTTGAGAAGCTCTAACCACCTTTGTTGTCTCAAGTTGAGATCTTTTTGGGTGAACATATATTGGAGA
>JAABOM020000101.1:9313453-9332942 GCA_011800125.2 Solanum clarkiae
GAAAGAAGCACAGACAGTTTAAAGAGCCATTTTGCTTTATTCCATCATACTCCAAAGCCAAAAAATAGTCAATATTTAGCTCCATCCGAGATTGATGGAAAAAGGCGAAAAGATTTTTATCAAAATTTAAAATTCGCGACTGCTGTTATTAGGCCTTTTTTTGTTAGCGAGCAGTTGGTTATAACTTCCAAATTTGGAGCTTAGCTTGTCCTTGTTTTTCCTCTAAAACTTTTTACATGTCAACTTGCTTTGGTGGTGGGCGCATGTGCATGCCCTCTTGCACAAATTGATATCAGAATTAAGGGCACGGGCCCATGTTTACAGTTCAACAGAAAAGTGCATCCTATTAGGAAATACATATCCACATAATGAACTCAAGTCTCATCTGTCCTTGTTCAAATATATGCATTGCAATCAGCCATTCTAATTTTCTGATTATACATGTTATATGAAATGAACAACGGACTAAATAGAAACAAAGCCAAAAGACGGAATTAATTTTGGTTTGATATTCGATATGCATCAGTAAAGAACCAAACGAACAGCAACTCTTATTCTTAATTCAAGTCAGACTATTTGGATTATGATCTTATTTGTACTTAATTATACTGAACTCTTGGCAATTTGAAAACATATGTTGAGCAGTAAACCAGAGTGGGAGAGCCCTAAGAAGATCGATGACTCATAATAAAAGTCAGATTCTTGGTAGAACAAAAGATGCAGTTTTTGTCAAACACATGAAACATGGGAAAAAGGTTTAATTGAAGTACAGTATCTTGTAAAGAAATATTCTTGTGATTTTTAGAATAAATTATAAAATTTTAGATTGTTTTTTTATCGCCCAAGGATAGAATTTTTTCTATTAAAAGAGAAAGATTATATAGGACTCTTTAACAACATGAATTGGTAGCCAAAGATATTAAAATATGATCTTGTTAACATCACAAATATTGTATGTGCTTTATTTTTATGCGTTTTACTTCCTTACTGTTTATTGGAACATTCACTTTACCTAGTTCATTGCAACAGTTTTCGTAAATTAGGAATCTTAGCGCAATCACAATTCAATTCAAGCCCTCTTGTTTGGTATGAATATCTTAATAACAAGTGGTCCCTTAATATTAAAAGTTCACAAATTCTTATACAAAAGATGAAATATCTTATCAAATCCTTAAGACTCCCACTAGCCAACAATAATTTGAAATAATAGAGAAACTTTGGTCCCCCAAAAACAAATTAAGTTCAAATCGACAGTTACCTATTTTAATTCGTCTAATATTGGCTCTTCGATGCTGGTTTGTGTGCCTTTCATCAACTTGTAGAAAGCGCCTCAGTTATCTTCACGGGCCATATATATGGTCTTCATTATCCGTAATATATAAATGATATTCATAATGGGGCCTCCTTATATGCACATCACATGCGTTAAAGCTCAATTACTTTGTTGACCACTTTTAGAGTTTAGATATTTTATTTCGAATACGAATTTTGGTGTTTAGATATTTTGCTAAACTAATTATTAAATGAGGAAGGGTTTAAAATTTATCTTAACTATTTGAATTGGTACAGAATTATCCTTCATTCACCTTTCGACCCATAAACATCTCTAACATTAACCTTTTGTCTCAAAAATACCCCGACGCCAATCTTTTGGCTCAAAAATACTCTTATTTCTAACTACCCACACTCATAAAGTGGATGGAGGACAATATAGTACCAATCTCAAGCTCAAGGGCATTTTAGACCTTCTCGTTTAAAATAATTTGAATTAACTTAATATATGGTCTCATATGATAGGCCCGATTATGGGTTCTATAATAGATTGAAAAGAAAAAAAATTATAAACATATTTGTATAATAGTGAACCTCTATTATACAGATTCCTTTGGAAAAAAGTTAAGAACCCTAACTTAGGGACCAAGTCAATTTTCCTCTATAAATAAAATGTTTTTTTGAATATCTCTTAATGCATGAATATGAATGAAAAATCTTTTCTCTTCTCTCTACTTTATTCTTCTTATTATTTTATATAGTTTCATAACATATTATCGACGCTAGACTCTACCATCTCAAAGAGTGAAGGTTAAGGTATTATTTTTTTTTTATTAATATGACTAATCTTACAAAATTTGAGTTCGTTGCCCTACATAGTTTGGGCAAGAACTGTCTTTTATGGGTGTTGGATACTATAGTTCTCTGAGACACCATTAAGAATGAAAAGAAAGTATCAAATTAAAAATATGCTAAAGCTATAATATTCTTGCGTCATCATTCTAATGGAATTTTAAAAATCGTATATCTCACAATTAAGAATCCATTTATTCTGTGGAAAAGACGGAAAGAAAGATATGACCACCTGAAGATAGTCATATATCATGAGTATGATTCTGCTATATTCAAAATCTTGAATATCTCAATAGCAGGAATATTTCTGTGCAGACATGTGCTATTAAAAAGTTCTCTACTTTGTCTTATGATTCGTATTGCATAAATATTAGTGCAATTGATGCACATTTTTTTTTACTAAATCCGAAGTTTACTAATTCTAATACTATTATAATTTAGCATGATTGTGTGGTACATCATGAATCTATAATCATGAATTTATAATGATGAGATAAATTATAGAACATTTAAATGAATATCTATTGAAGAACCTATAGATTCTTTTAAATGATAAATTTTATTGTACTGTGAGACCATTATCAACGAAAGTGTTAGCCGATTAGAGAGACCCACTCTGATACCAATTATTAGAATGTATGTGTCCAAAACAATCAAGGACCGTGCTCCTCAATGTAATGATATAAGAACAAGTAAAATGCGGGCCATAAGAACACAATATTTTATATGAAAAACTTCTTGCTAAAGGCAGAAAGAACCACAACCTGTCTCACAGGATTTTCCAACCAATCTTCTTTAAGATGCAGAGAGCAAAATTATTTATTACAAACTCACGTAACTTAGACAGTAACTCCACCCTTTGCCTTGCAACAACTATATTACAAGAATAAACCTACACTACAAGAAAAAGCAATTTCTAAGGAAGGAAAATATGGTCCCTAAAAGCTCAATTCTGGTCCCAGATGAGTCATTTAAGACCAGAAAAGTCTGGTCGCCAGTCGTCACAAAAACTTCCTTTGCTAATAGCCAATTAGGACGAGACTAACAATCTGGTCTCTATATGTTTTCTAAGAAGAGAAAAAATCTGATCGTTATATCCTTTTTATAGACCAAATATCTGGTCTCAAATAGACCATTTATATATTAAAATTCTAGTCATTAATCTTCTTTTGTGACCTTCCACAACCTCATAATAAATCTTTAGAGACGACCTATGACCTGGTCCTAGAATCGCATTACAGATCATTAAGAATCTTCTCCTAGAATAGATCTAGCGACCATATTAAACTGGCAATTAAATAGCTTCTTAGACCATCAGTAATCTCGTCATAAAATAGCTTTATAGACTAGCAACAATTCCAGTCCTAAATTATCCATTAAGGACAAGCAACAATTTTGGTCGTAGATTGACCTTTATAGACAAACAAGAATTCATCTCTAATTGACCATCAACGATCCTATATACATCTATTGATATCACAAGAATCTAAATTTATCAACAAATATTAAAAAAACTACTAAAAAACTCGATACAAAAAAGTAGAGAAAGGCAGAAAGATAAAGAAAAAGTGTGAATTATTACAATAAATTGGTTAACAACATCCCATGATATTAACTTCAATTTGCTTAACAAAAAAATATAGATAGCATCCAAAGTTTTGCATAACATTCATAGAAAACTAATAATGAGTTAGTGCATCTTCTAAACTTGTATCTTCACTAAAGAATGAACAAAATTTGGAAAAAAACTATCTTCAAGTTTCAGTCCTTGTCAAGTGATATCCAGAACCATCAATAAAAGCTGCAAGATGTAAGAAAAATTTATTAAAAAAAATATTGAGATGCATCAACCAAGAATCTAACATATATTTTGTGTCGTTATGCAAATAACCACAACTAAATAACACTTTGTAAGAGATAGAAATAAGTGGACTGAATGAATAGCTTATGATGAGCTGCACGAACGACAACCAGACAAAAAATGTTAAAACAGAGATGCTGGCCAACAATGTTTGCAGCAGCGAAGAAAATTTAAAATCAAATTATATCATTTCTGTTAATTAGCTACTAGTATCTTGTTTTATCCTTTCACCAGAGTCCTTATAGTGATGGCCATAAAGACCAAATTTTTTATGAGATTTGAAGTGTTGTATGTACAATTAGTATGTCAGTTTTGTGCGTTCACTTATTGATTGATAGCCATACTGCTATGTTCCTCTTTATTGCTCAGTCAGGTACTTCTCATTGTCGAAAAATGGAAGTATTACCCTTCAAGTATATGGCATATGGATTTCTGTTTCCTGGTGGGTTATTAATGACATCCATTATCACTCTCTGTGGTTTTTCTTGATTTTTGATGCCCCTTGTTTCCACCTCCCTTTTTTATGGGTGAAGACAATTAAAGGAGTGATTTTTCATCTTGAAATTGCAAAGTATGCTACTCTACTATTTCGTGTGCGCATCATATTTATTCTTAATATTGGAGTTTGACAGTTGTCTAACTTACATGTCATTAAAATAGTTATTCAACCTCACTAGGTATATAAATTTAAATACACATATCATTATTATATAAAAATCTAAATACTCTTCTTATGACAATGATGAGCAGACTATATTATCTATTACCGTTGGCCAAGTCCCTGGGCTTATAGTGATTCCTTGGTCCTCTAATAATGGTATCTTGCCATATTAAGTGTTATTTTATCCTACATATAGAATGTCTATATCTTTCTATATAAAGCAGGTGAGTAAGATTACTACAACTAATAGGCCACACCATAATAGCAGTATACTGCTGGAGGTCAAATTACTTCTACAGATAATAATGCCTATGGTTACAACTAGCAATCTGCCTTGGGTTATAGAAGCCTCCTATCAGCCACAACCAACTTATGAACAACCACAATAGTCGCCTAGTGCACATGCTGGTTATGTCAACCTTCCCCAGTGCAATTCGTGTATCCTCAGCCAGCTGCTCAATTAGGTTATGCCCAGGTTGATCCCAATGCCCAACAACCTCCGTCTTCTGCCTATGGTGCTCCACCTGCTCAGCCAAGTTATGGTGCTCTACCTAGTTATGGCCAACTACCGCCACCTTACAACAGTTCCTAAAGTGGTTATTCCCAGCTTCCAGTATATGCTTTTGAAACAACTCCAATCTCACAGTCTGTTTCTGTTTGTTTCTATTTGTGTATGTTAATATTGAGTAACTTGTTTGATATTTTGGTGATTACATTAGTTACTTTGTAATATTTTCTTCTCCCTGTATCTTGATGTGTACTTGTGATTGAATCTGACAATAAGCAGAAAGAACTCAAGTTTGTCATATTTGCACAACGCCTAAAAAGGGATCTATCTAAGGAAAGATCTTTTGGCTTCTGTTGAAAATCTGGAATGGCAACTATGCAGTTGATTAAGCAAAATACGATTAAGGAGCATTACACAATTTTTGGTCTAGAGAAGGTGTTGTTCAGTTGAGGAGATTAGGAGGTCATATATTCTATCTTATTATACTACTCAATTAACACAATTGGAGACAAGTATGTTATTCTATTTCTCCTGTAGCTTTCTTGTGTGACTTGTTTTAACCTCTCATGACTCTTAAATTGATATTTAACCACACATTCATTAAGGTATGAATCTTAACAAAATAAATCATAAAGTCGGGTATATTGTTAATAACTTGGTTAGCTAAAAAAGCAATGATCATTTAGTTGAAATGGACGATGTTGAAGGTAGGACTTGTGGTTTTTGAGCAGCAATGAATTGTTGCATCTTCGTTTCTAAGATAGACAAGCAATCATTCAAGGATTTGTTTTCCTCATTCAAGGATTTGTTTTCTTCATTTCAAGGATTTGATATCCTCTTGAGTTGAATGTAGTGCGGACAACAATTCAACCTTTCAAGAAGTACCACCTTTCAAGTCGTTTGCCTTTACTCCACCCCCAAATTCAAATACATGACTACAAGTTTGAGGTCCATAATATTTCTCAACAATCTCTAGACAGGTAGAGATGGATTTGCTTGAACTATTTCTTTAAGTTGAGCCTATAAATGTATTAAAGAACATTTTCTATCATAGCACATAGCAATGTCAAGAAATTGACTATTCAATTTACCAATCATACATGTAATTCAATTGCTTTAGGTTCCACAAGCTTGCTATCTTTTTTACCAGTCTCGAAGAAAATAGTTGCCAAATCTGGTGGATTGCCTTCTTTCCCACCCTTTACATCAAAGTCAAACATGTCAAATAACACACCTCATAACTATATTGTAACACCTCACACCTTGCAATATTGGTAATATGCAAATGAGACATGACATAATTTGGTTAAATTAGCGCTAATTTTTAAAAGTGCTTGAATCTCGTGTTAATGGGCTATATGTACGTCTAACGCTTAAGAGGGTCGAGTGTATGCATGTTTTATGTCAAATTGAGGAGATTATGACCTTAAATGATGTAAAAGAATTGAGGTGCTTGTAGGGCTTAGTAAGCTAGCAGGTGAGTCACCTACTTGCTTAGCTTAAATTTGCTAGTTAAACGGAGACGAAGCTCGACGTCGAATTTGTCCAAGTCCGATTATGAATAAAGTCTGTATTAAGGGTGTGACTTTAGACCATGTTTTAGCATCCTAAATGAACTATATTTCAGCCCAATAAGAATATTAAAAAGGGCCCAAATACATCACAACACACCTAACAAATTGGGCCCAAAATAAGTGAAAGGAAAGTTGGAAAATAGACAGGCCAAGCCCATCAACTTGGAGACCCATTTAGGCCCAAGTGTAAGGGCCAAGCTAGTGGATAAGAAGCTTATTAATATATGATTTAAGATGGTCAAAAAGCCAAGAGTAAGGCGGCCAAGCTAGGCCTTTAAAAAAGGATAACAACCAGCACACAAGTTCATTTCAACTTAGACAAGAAAAAAATCTGCCTTCTTGGTGTTGGTTTGCTCTCGTTTAAAGGGGTGAAAGGCAAGCTTTACAACCTCACAAGGGTCCCTAAAGAAGCGATAAACCTTGAGTTTGAAGGTAAGTAAGTCTACTTATGCACCTAGTATGGTTTGTTTATCAAAACCAAAGGAACAAGTTAATCACACATATGCTGAAAATTTCAGACAGATTGTATGCTAAGGATTCTTGTGCACTTTTTTTGTTAATTAAGAGGTTTTATCTTGTTAGTTGGCTTTATTATGAAGTAATACTTATGTATTTAACAAAGTTTGGTCTTATAGTAATGTAACAACAAAAAAAAGGCTGATTGACCACTTTTACAGTCCACAAAAGTGAGTCATTATATGATATCGCAATTATGTGTTTAATATAAACTTGTGGGCTGTTGGATAGAAGGCTATTGCCTCACATCCTTAACGACTGATTTGTTACTATTCTGAGACTGGTTCAAGGTTGTTTGTATGTATAAATATTTCTGGAACAGTTTGGTTAGAGTTGGAATAGGTTTGGAAGTGTTGACGTTGAAATGTAGCGAAAGAACGTAACGTTATGCCGTCCATTTTTAGGTTGTGTAGAATTGTTGTGTGTTGTGCTTTGTGGGTTGTTGTAAGACTGTTATGACATTAAAAAAATCTGGACATAATGTGTACATGATAATATGTATTAGAAAGATACGATTAGGGGTGTAAAGGTTGAAAGAATACGCTCGGATTTATAAATACTCGTTTGCTGCCCGTGTGTTATTTTCTTATGTGATTGGACTACCAAGATGTATTTATTAGCTTCTAATGCTAGTTTTATCACCTACTATATTGTAGATAAGTATTTGGAGAAAGGGAAGGTTGTCTCAAGGTAGTAACAGGGTCATACAATGAGGTATGTAAAGCTACTTGATTTCGTATTACTTGGCATGAAATCCAGATTCTTCATTGGCACATAAAGGCACTTACCAACTCCGACAAAACTATTAACCATGTCTTCACTCTTTAACATGTTCATATGATTCCATACATAGTCATCTTCAAATCTGCATATATGCTTGGATACTAAGTCACATGGGTTCTTGTTACTAAATAAAGTTCACGAGTTGTTCCATTTCATACACATTTCATTATTTATGTAACATACTCTTTTTCATTGTCATATTGTCTTGTATGAGTATTCTATATGTCACATGCTACATATACAGTCCTACAGCTCCAATATTGTGACCACCAAAAGAACCATCTCAAAAGTAATTGAAAGATAAAGTGAAGCAACTTCTTTGCACTTGTTGCTTCCTCGAACTCTTTTTATCTTAATAAGATTACATGAACCTACAGTTTCATAATTAATTAAACTATAGAAATCAAATTCAATTCTAAAACTTAATAACATATGGATTAAAAAAGTAGTACCTTTTTCAGTTGTTTGAGAGTGTTTCATAACTTGATCACTGGATGGAGGCAATGAAATATTGATTTGCATATCCTCTTTTTCATGAACCAACTTTTTTATTTTTTTGCATTTATTGACTAGAAGACGTGGTAGAACTTGATCTTGTGCGTTTAGAAGGAGCTTTCATATGTTGATCAGCACAAGCATCAATGTTGTTGAAAGATCCCACCTCACATTCAGAAATACCTAAAGAGGAGCTCAAAGATCCGGATCTTTGTTCTAGTCTCTTTCCTGTAGATCCTGGACCCACTAAATCAGAATATAAAAGTTCATAAAAAATTTTGAAAACACAACAGATTTATAGAAAATACAAGATATTTGAAAAAATCTTACTTGTTTCAACTTCTGGGATATATTTTCTAACTTGAATAGTAGATGCAGGAGATGAAGAATTCATTTGCATATTCTCTTTCTCAAAAGCCATGGAGTTCTTATGTATCATTAGCATTCCTTGACTAGAGAACATGATGGAGTTTTTAAGTCTTTGTCTTTGATCCTTCCCAGTAGAACCTGCAAGAAAAGTCATATTACTAATATTTTATCAATGTTTTGAAGAGCGAAAGGATGAAAATAAGACGAGGGATAAAAAGGATCAGAGAGGTCTAAAATTACTAGAGATGTCTATATAGAGTGCCTTTAGCTGATTCCACATTATAAGTAAATATGACCTCTTTTCTTTAAGCTGCACTCTTTTCAGATTGATTTTCAATCAATATTTTAAAACTAGAAATTAGTATATATTCTTGAATGTAATTTTGTTATTGTATGTGATGCACACTCAAGAGAAAGCCAACTTTAGCTATGAACTTCTTATACCAGATTTTTTTAATTTGAAATAATTAAACCAAAGCAACAAAGAACTGAAATCATCTTACACCAGATTTTTAAATTTGAAGAATACAAGTTCAAAGTGCTAATCTGGTCACTGAAAACAAACTCTATATCAAGTCATTACCCAGAAAGGACTAAAACATAACACTACTTTGTGCAAAGATGGATAAATTAAGTCATTAAGAAAACCTTTTGGCTTTGACGCTATCAGTCAATAGTTCTGCAAATATATTCTCATAGGTTTTACTTACTGTAATCTGTTATTCAGTTTAATTATTTCTTTTGCATTTTCTTGAATGAATTCTAATCCTCAAAATAACATGATAGTAATTCTTTATTTTGCTCTATATGGACTATTTTAATGCACAAGCATCCAATTTGTTCTATAATGTTTTCCAGAATTTCGAGCTCTAGTGTGTAAATTTCTAAAAGCTTAGCAACAAAAGTCATGAGGGAGTCCTTGACACATACAATAATAGTTGTTTAATTGGTTACATGTAGGCCACATCTCACATGTTTGAAACATGAAACATACTCTTTAAAGAAATGCAAGGGAAAGACTACATGTAGTGTATGTGAACTCTATAAACCACTCTTGTCTACATTGGAATAGTCTTATCCCACTATACAACTCTTATCTTTTCTTTGATATTTTTCCTATTATACTTTTCATATATATAACCAATGAGTTTGCCTTGATGCATAATCCAAGTAACGATCGATCCTTCTACTTTTCTCCACTTAAATACCAGACTTTCATTCGTACAGGGTTCAAACTCATAAGATACACCTAACCAAAACATCACACATTATGTTCTTACCACTAAACCTGAGCCTTGAACTCTACTTTTCCCTACTTTATTATAAATTGAGGATTTTGATTTCTGTTAAACCTATCTTCCTTGGCCATATTTGATACTAGATACTACTTCTCTAGTCTGAATATTTAAGGCTCAAGGCTGATATTAAGGCTCCTTCCTGCTAGTGTTTTCATAAAATAACCAAAAGACAATGAGAGGAAGGTCAACAATAGCAGCAATTGGAAGTAAAACAATAAATTGAGCTTTAGCCCAACAAGTTGCAACTTGATATTTGTTGAACACCTATGTCCTAGACCAATCTCACAGGATTAACTAGACTTCCCTCATATTCAACTTTTTGATATTTTCTTATACCATGAGCTGGAACAGGGTACCACTATCAATTGCTGCAAAACGAGAAGCTGAATGCTTTCTCTAGTTGAACACTATACATGTTATACTAAAAATACTTCAGAATGATAGGACTATTATGGATGAGAAACAACACAAAATAAACTCTAATTCAAAAAGAAAACAAAAAACCAATTGAAGGTGGGCGCTTGTGGTAAGTGCAATCTCTGGAAATGCCAACTTCTGAATACTCATGAACACTATTCTAGTTGATAAGGTATCAAGTGCAAAAATGCAGAGTCTGAGCTAGAATATATCACATCAGAGCTAGAATATATCACATCTCTTTGTATCTAGTACTTCTCATGTGTTATGTGTCAGTCTCTCAAATGTAGAGAATTTGACTTAAGTTGGAGAATAAGTGTGCGTACATTATGTGAGGATATATGTTCTAAAGTAAAAGAATACCAAAAAACTTGTTTCAATATCGTTGATGTACTGCTTAACTACATCACATGATTGAGGCAATAACTCTTAGTTGACATATTCCCTTTCTCACCTAAAGATTTAAGCCCTCGTCCATGACTCTTTCCAATAGCACCAGGCGTGACAACTGTATATCTGAAGTACTCTTCATATTAGAACCAACCTCATTTTCAATCTTCAATGATTTCATCTTCAATTTGCAAAAATAGCAAAAAGTTAAAATAAAATCAGAAAAATGATAATAATATAATATGAAAGAAATTATGTCATCATAACATTTAAAAATAAATACAATTAATTCATATAAAGATAATTCACCCCATTAGTTCTTTTTCTTTTCTTTTGTGAAGGATTTCCTAACTCTACAATATCATCATCCATTTATTCCACAATCTAATAGGAATCACGAGGTTGAGTCTTCCTCACTACTTGCCAACCTTTATTTGAATTATCATTAGCATTAACACACTTGAGATACTTGTTTTGCCAAAACAAATAGCTCATTTGTTTTAAAAAATCTACTTGGATTAATACTCACAAAATCATACTCATCCCTTTTAACTCTTTTTATATTATCATACGCATCAAACCAATTACATCGAAATAAAATCACTCTTCTATCCATGACAAATTGCAGCCCAATCACATTTATTAAAACTCCGTAGTAATCAAGGTGCTCACTATCTTCATCATTCTCACCTAACACAACAACACCATAATTTTGTGTCCTTAACTTTTTATCATAATCTTCTGCATGAATCTATATCCATTAATGACATAACTATTAGAACGCATCGAATATTTGGTGGGACCACATGAAAGTGAAATGAGATCTTCCTTGATACGACTATCATCTCCTTTATGCAATTGTGTAATCTATCAACAAGATTACATTGAATATTTTAAAATGAGTATTACAATATTAAAATATCAAATTTTATATTTACATATTACTCACCTATCTTTAAACCAATTAATAAACTATCAGCTCCATTCTACATCAGACAAGTGTCTAGCATTGTCATGAATTTGTATAAGCTCTCTACAAATTTAAGTGAACCATAAGTCTGATATAGGAAAGACATAGCAATAATGAGATAACACGAAAGAACTATTCATACTTGAGATATGGTAAGACTTCATCATAATTCTTCAATATGAATATATGAATTTGTTCTAGTTCATCTGCTTCAAGCTCACATGGTTCTTTAGCTCCTAGCATTTTTCCAGGTTGAATAAAGATAGATAAAGCACCATTTGATTCTTTTAAACCACCATCATAATTTTGTTCAGGCCTATTGAATTTTGTGTCAGTTCTATGTAAGTATCTTGAAGATAAGGTCATACATTCATTTGCAATATAGCCCTTCGCAATACAACCTTCTGGACATGCCCTATTACCAATAAGAGATTTCAAAAAATATAACCATCGTTCCACAAGATACATTCACTGATCATGAATCGGTCCAGTAATCTTAGCTTCAGTAGCTAAATGAATAGGTAAGTGCACCATGACATCAAAAAATGAAGGAGGGAAGACCTTTTCTAACTTGCAAAGTGTTATGGGTATTTAAGCTTCAATATGTTCCAAGTTATCAATTCTCAACTCCTTTGATCCAAGCACGCTAAAGAATATAGATAACTCAATAAGCGGTTCATACACTTCAATGTTTGATCTTTCAGGTTCACACATTGAGAAATATTAGATGAAAATCCATCAGGAATCTTTAGATTGTTTAAGAAAAGGTACAATTTGTGCTTATCTTCAGGAGACAAAGTATAGCATGCCTTTGGAACTTCAATTTTCTCCCCCTTTTGGATAGGATGCAATTTCGGCCTAATGTTCATTTCTTGCAAGTCTAATCGAGTTTTAATTATATCCTTAGTCTTTCCCATGACATTCATGATAGTCCCCATGGTATTATCACATATTTTTTTTATATGCATAACATCCAAATTATGTCGCAACAAGAGACATTTCCAATATGGAAGTTCAAAAAAGATACTTTTCTTGTTCCAATTATCCTTTTAATTTTCATGTGATAACTTCTGCTTTTTCTTTGGATCATTTGACAATTATAGCCCTTCAAGATCTTACACTTGATTAAGTATCTTAATACCAGAACACACTTTTAGTGGAGGCCTTTTCTCTATTGTACCATCAAATGAATCTTTTTCATTTCTCCATTTGTGACTCTGAGAAAGATAGCATTGATGACCCATAAAACACTGCTTCTTACAATTAGCCACTCGAATTGAGGAAGTGTCTTTATTGCAATATAGACATGCCAATTTTTCTTTTGTACTTCAATCCAGATAAATTTTCATATGCTGGAAAGTCATTGATGATCCATAATAAAGAAGCATGCGACTTAAAATTTTATCTTGTTGATGCATCATAGGTCTCAACACCAACTTTCCACAACTCTTTCAATTCCTCTATTAAAGATTGAAAATATGTATCAATTGCATCTCCTGAACCATTTGGACTCGGTATAAACATTGACAAAATAAATTTTTTTTGTCTCATACATAATCAAGGTGGTAAATTATAAGGAATAGGAACCACATGCCAAATGCTATGCGAGGTTGGCTAAAACCTGTCACTTGCAAGTCCAAGTCGAACATTACAAGACTCAACTGCAAATGAAGGATGAAGTTTATCAAATGACTTCCATGCCATTGAGTCCGCCTAATGAGGATGAAGTTCATCAAATGACTTCCATGCCATTGAGTCCGCCTGATGCCTCATTATTCCATCATCAACTCTTTTATCCTTATGCCATGTCATTAGAGTGGATGTCTTTGTAGACATAAACAGTTTCTGAAGTCTAGGCTTTAAGGAAAAATAGCATAAACTTTTTGATGCTATCTTTTTACCTTTTTTATTCCTTAGTTCCGCATTATTTGTATTCATTTTTCATATGGACACACCACAAATTTTGCAAGAATCAAGTGAA
Organism: Solanum clarkiae; assembly: GCA_011800125.2. Taxonomy (NCBI): domain Eukaryota; kingdom Viridiplantae; phylum Streptophyta; class Magnoliopsida; order Solanales; family Solanaceae; genus Solanum; species Solanum clarkiae. Next base: position 9,327,401 of record JAABOM020000101.1, read on the forward strand.
CTATCCTCTTTCCAGTATAGCATGCAATCATTAATACAAGCATCAATCTTGTTATATGAAAGCCCGAGTTCTCTGATTATCTTCTTTACCTCATAATATGAGTTTGGCAAATTAGCGTTATCTGGCAATAATTCCTCTTTCAACAATTTCAATAACATTGTAAATGATGCATACTCCAACAACCCATACTTTTGATATGAAATAATTTGATCAAAGAGGAAAGTTTTGAAGCTTTTGAATTCATATAATGGTAACTCAAAATCCTTCAATAGGCTGTAAATTTTTTTTGCTTCAATATTTAGTTCATTTCAAGTAAATCTTCACTATCAGTATATGTAATTCCTCTATTAAGATTAGGATATAAATTTCTCAATAGTTCTTCTACTTCATCCTCACTCTCACATTCTTCTACTGCATCAGCAACTTCATCTTCATTTTTAGATTCAGATTTAGAATTTGACAATGACTCACCCAAACGTTCTCTGCGATGATAGCAAAAAGTATAATTGCGACTAATTTCATATACTTGCAAATGTGTCTCAACTTCTTTATGAGTGCCAAAAGATACATTGTAATATTTAATACATGGACATCGTATTTTATATTCTTCTCCTATTTTTTTCAAAGGCACAATTCAAAAATTTTTGCATGCCGACTAGGTAGATTTCATCAAGACGATTATCAACAAGTTCCATCCACTGGTTACTAGGTGTCATAACCTTACCATAAAAGAACTTTAAAAAGATTATCAATACAAAAAAATATTAACTTGTAAACAACTTGATACAATCAGATGTATATAATAGGGTTGAACTCTAAGGTTAGATGGTACTAAGAAATATAAAATATTGTAAATTAGGACAATTTATACTTTAGTAGGAGGGCTAAAAAGCTACTTTTTTGGCTAGTTAAATACATTCTAATATAGGTATTTTACTCTTTTCATCAATTTTACTCCTTTTCAAGCGCTCATCTAAGAGAAATTTATGGGTGCTAATTTTAGTACACGTGGTTTTAGTCATCTTTGTGTACCTAGTATATGCTGCATGCAGTGAAAATGGCAGCCCCAGTATCATTTACAGACATTAAATGCCAAGTCTATCCACTCATTTAATTTACAAGAGTAAATGTTTGGAACACCTTTGAGCATGCCCTATATGCAAGTATTTTGGGAAAAGATTAGGCTGCACAATTTCACATTTACTAGTTCAAAAAAAAAAAAAAAGGATAGGCTGCCCAGCTTGCAATTTTTTTGAGGATACTAGTTTGACATGATTCAGTATAGTAGGGTACAATAACTCTCCAGCCGGTAACATTAGCACAATAAAGTCCGAAAGTAAGAGAAAATATTAACTGGATGAGAAACTTTTGTGTATTGTAAGACATATTATGATGAGAGTCAATTAGAGAAGCACTTCATTCTCTAGAACTTAGCATTATTTTATTCTCTGTAAATTCCAACAAAACTATGTCTAAAGTAGGACAATTATTTAAAATCAATCAGAATTCAAAGTAGCGGCAAGATATTGAGTTTCTGTGCTTTTGAGATAAAACGATTTGGTCTGTTCATTCTAGACAAAGACAACCATTGGAGAAAGGAACAACAAAAATGTAATACTCTATGTGGCAAGTATAGAAATAGGAAATCAGAAGAAATTCATTGCGATTTTCTTGGTAGAGAGCGAAAGATATCAAAAAGGCTTGACAAGCATGGTACTGGAATAGAGAGAGAAAGATTAGGCTCATGCTATTCATGCTGTTTGCAACATTTTAACATCTTAAAATTATGACTGAAAGACTATAAAACAAATCACTGTGATTGAAAAGAAAAAGAGTGAATCGCCACCTGAAGAGTTCAACGAGGAAAAACTCAACAGAGCCAAAGAAAGGCTAATCAAATGGGGCATCGATTTCACATTCGCAATAGTAGTTCTCTGGCCTATTCTTATACTTCCTGTGGATAACTTAAGAAAATTCAATCTTAAGTGATTTCACAGCATGAGCTCCCAATAGTTACTAAGTTCCAAACTTGAAAATGCAGGACAATTTTGCAAGGGATACTTCACATTCTGGGTTGTAATATCTATTGCATGGAGTATAATTGGATCAACAATGATTATTTCTTTGCTATTGATGGAAAGATGGAGAACAATCCTAAATATGCTTAATGGCATATTTTCTACCAATGACAGAGTTATAAAAAAATTAGAAAACTTGAAGTTAAAACTGAATGCATTTATTATAGCAATGCTTGAAGTACATAGAGTATATTTACTTAACAAAGAAAGAAACAAGAAGGAAGCATCAGAATCTTATAAGATTGTTATTTCACCAAATCATTGAATTTCCAGAGAAAACAAGTGGATCAGTGTGTATTTGAAGAAAGCTCTTCAAATTTTTGGGGAAATAATTCCATCTTATGTACGTATACTAATCCTACGGCAACTATAGTTGTGTCTTGCTGTTGATTTTATTTGTCATTCCTCAAGGTCTTAATTATTGAATAATTAATTCTAACGTGGAGTTAAGCACTTAAATTCTCGATTTGAATCTTTTAAGTCCAGGGATGGCCTCCACCTGACTAGAGAATGAATTTTACATGATCAGGGTCCAAATTCCGACAAACACAAAAATACTAGATAATTTCTTCTCATCTAACCCTTGGTAGGAAGAGCTACCTACTACATATCTTGATGAGAGGTAGAACCACGTGGTGGGATAGTACAGGTGTGCAAAAGCTAGCCAGCACCATTATTTTCACAAAAAGAGAAACTGAAGCTGGTCTAGTACCATTATTTTCACAAAAACTGAAGATGTGACCAGAGAAACTCATTGAGTGATCAATGAGTATAATAGAAACACAACATTCTCAACAAACAGATGAGCCAATGAAGGAAGTTGAAAACACTAGTTATTTCAGACATTCAAAGTTGATAATCAATCACAATACTCCAAGTTTCTAATCCTCAATCATCTTCCACAGTCAAAAATCACAAGACTTCAAAATTCTCATATTCAATCATCTCCTATAGTAAAAAGTCACAATACTCCAAGATTCTCATCTTAATCATCTCCCACAGTCAAAAATTACAATACTCCAAGATTCTAATCTTTTACGTGATCATCAGAACATGTAAAATACATGACTACATCGATTTAAAGATAGAAAACTAGAGAAAGAAAATCACCTCTGAATATAGCAAATCCAGACGATTCATGGAGAAACCCACATCGAGTTGGTTTAGGGTTATTATCGATAGCGATGGAATTGAAGCTATGTGTTTCTAGGAAAAACATCCGATGAGTAATATAATTAAAATTAAAACTGCAGAGATCAGAGGTTTTACCTTTTTTACCTGCACTAAAACTTTTGGCTCCTAAATAATTTCTAGTGAAAAATTTTTACCGCCTAAATTTTTATCAAAACTAATTAATATTTTGATTTTTTAGTATTTAGTATAAATTGGTGGTATTATATTTCCCACCAAGTATTTAAATTACATTTAGGGACCAGTTACTAAATTTTTTAGAGACCAGATTTAGTCTCTTCACAATAAATTATATAAATAAGGGCCATATTATAATCTAGTCCTAATAGATATACTTTTAGAGACAAGATTATTAGCTCGTCCCTAAAATCTGATCTTAAATAACTGTTTTTCTTGTAGTTTGAAGCAATAATTCTATGGCTACTACACAAACTAACTCTAGTTGATGTAGACTTTTTCAACTTGTTCAAAGTTAACTCTGAGAACACAAGAAAGAAAAACCTTATAATGTAACCCATGACCCCTTTATAACTTAGGAGTTGATCTTACAATATTAGAACATGAAAATAATATTAGGATGACTCTATCAGGTCTCTTGATGACTATGTTGATGTCAGTTTTTCCTCTTGAGATCACAAAAATCACCTTTTTATTTTCTGTGAATATGTTATATGTGTTCAATGATCTCATGTCATGGAAATCGCATATAACGTTGACAATTGAAAACCTAGCGTTTTCTCACTGGTTTGTCAGACAAAACTACTCTATTATATTTCTCACCGACCATCGCAGACAATAACTTTTATAGTTGGAACGCATTTTGAAGAAGATCTTAGTAGTGGCAATAAGATGAAGAAGAAGATGGAGATTGAGAGAGTTGGGAGATACAGTTAATGGAGAGGAATGTGTATTGTATTGCAGAAGAAGAAATCTGTACAGTGTGTATACATGTATTTATACTACTATGTAATCTACACTCTAACTATCATGTGGCATTCCACATGTGATTATATCAACTAATTGACACAACTAACTAACTACTAATTAACAATTAATGGTTAATGAATGTATAACTAATCTTTCTAATTACATTCCAATACCCCCCCTCAAGCTGGATGTATTGAAAATATGTTCAATAATCCAAGCTTGTGTATCAAGTAGTCATGTTGTGTTCTCCCCAAAGCTTTTGTAAGCAAGTTAGCTTGTTGATCTTTGGTGTGCACATAGATGGTTTTAATGAGCCCCTTTTGGATCTTTTCTCTAATAAAGTGGCAATTGATCTCTATGTTTTTCGTTCGTTCATGAAAAATAGGATTAGCAGCAAGTTGTAAGGCTGACTTGTTGTCACACTGAACAATGGCTGGTGTTTTCATGTTCATTCCAAGCTCTCTGAGCAGACCAGTTACCCACACAATTTCAGCTATTAGTGTGGCTAAACTTCTATATTCTGCTTCTGTAGAACTCCTAGAGACTGTGTGTTGCTTCTTTGATTTCCAAGAGATCAAGGAGTCTCCAATCTTCAACACAAAACCAGTGATGGACCTTCTTATGCTGGAATATGCAGCCCAATCTGCCTCACAATATCCTTTGAGCTGAAGTTCCTGTCTTGCATTCATGAGTATCCCTTTTCCTGGTTCCAGCTTGATATATCTGATGACCCTCAGTGCAGCCTTCCAGTGTGACATTTTGGACTTCTGTAAGAACTGGCTAAGAGACTGAACTGCAAATGCAATATCTGGTCTGGTGGTAGTGAGATATAGCAGCCTTCCAATCATCCTTTGGTATCTTGGAATGTCTTCAAACAATATGTCTGGCTCAACTTCTACACTGGTCAGTTTCTGATTACATTCCAATGGTGTCATGTTAGGTTTGGCATTCCCCAACCCTGCCTCAGCTATCAATTCTAGTGCATATTTCCTTTGATTCATCACAATGCCCTCTTTGGACCTCATAAATTCAATGCCTAAGAAGTACTTCAGCTCACCTAAGTCCTTGATTTTGAAGTGCTTATGCAGAACTCTTTTAGTCTCCTCTATCAAAGCAGCATCAGTGCCTGTGATCAGCATGTCATCAACATATACCAAGACTATCACCGATCCACTACCCTTCCTCTTAATAAATAGAGAGTAATCAGTTGACTCTATGTGTATCCTGAAGTTACCAGTACCTCAGTGAGCTTTGCATTCCGTTGCCTTGAAGCTTGTTTGAGGCCATATATAGACTTTGTCAGTTTGCAGACAAGGTTCCTACCCTTCTCAGCCATGTAGAATCCC
>JAABOM020000101.1:9333042-9436337 GCA_011800125.2 Solanum clarkiae
TTTTCAGATTTCTTGTTCACTTATCTTGGGCCCAAATTGTTAAGTGTTTTGTATTGCCTTTGGGCCCCTTTTTAATAATTCTCTTGGGATGAACATTTGGTCCATATGTGGTTCTAAGACATGGGCAAAAGTTACCCTATTAACACGGACTTTATTCATAATCGAACTTCGACAATTTCGATGCCAGGTCTCGCCTCCGTTTAGTTAGTAATTTAAGCTAAGCAAGCAGCTGACTAACCTACTTGCTTCCTAAGTCCTACAAGAATCTCAATTCTCTCACTTCATTTTAAGTCCGTAGTCTCCTCATTTCTATACAAAACATGTATACACTGGACCCTCGTAAGCGCTAGGTGCACAAATAGCCCATTAACGTGAGATTCAAACACTTTTGAAAACTTGCGCTAGTTTAACCAAATCATGTCATATTTCATTTGTATAGTATTAGTGGTGTAATGTAGGGTGTGGGGTTTTACACTATTCACCCCGGTTCTGCCAAGATGTATACAGATTTGAGGGATGTGTTTTGGTGGGGAGCTATGAAGAAAGACATTGCCAAATTTGTATCCGGTTGTCATAGTTTCCAATAGGTCAAAGCCGAACACCAAAGGCTGGGTGGCCTAACTCAAGATATAGAGATTCCTACCTGGAAGTGGGAGGAAATTAACATGGATTTTATGGTTAGGTTGCCTAAGACTAGAAAGGGTTTTGATTCTACTTGTGTTGTGGTTGGTAGGATGATAAATTCGGCTCATTTCCTACCAGTTAAGACTACTTATGGGGCCGAAGACTATGCTAAATTATACAATAATAAGTTGGTTAGATTGCATGGGGTGCCCTTGTCTGTTATATCGGATCGTGGTGCTCAATTCACTTCTCACTTTTGGAGGTCCTTCCAAAGAGGTTTTTGTAACAAGTTTAATCTTAGAATGACCTTTCACCCTCAAATGGATGGCCAAGCCGAAAGAACTATCCAAAATATTGAGGATATGCTTAGATCTTGTGTTTTGAATTTAAGGGTAGGTGGAATGATCATCCTTCATTGCTTGAGTTTTCTTACAACAATAGCTATCATTCTAGCATCGATATTGTTCCTGTTGATGCTCTCTATGGTAGATATTATAGATCCCCGGTTGGATGGTGTGAGGTAGGGGAAATGGCTTTTTTGGGTTTGACTATAGTTGTAGAGGCTATGGAGAAGGTAAAGTTGATTAGGAAAAAGCTGAAAACAGCCCAAAGTCGTCAAAAGTCCTATGTCGATGTGAGGAAAAGGGAGCTTTAATTTAAAGTTGGTTATTGGGTCTATTTGAAGGTTTCACCCATAAAAGGTGTGGTTCATTTTGGTAAGAAGGGTAAATTGAGTCAAAGATTTGTGGGTCCTTATAGGGTGTTAAGGAAGATTGGTAATGTGCCCTACGAGTTGGAGATGCCTAGTAAAATGGACTTCTTTCATCTGATTTTTCATGTGTCTATGTTGTGGAAAGATGTGGGTGACCTGAATGCTATTGTCCCATCGGATGTTGTGGGTGTATTTAAAGATAACTTGACTTATAAAGAGGTTCGAGTGGATCTCTTTGATAGACAAGTGAAGAGGTTAAGGAACAAGGATGTGATTTTCATTCAGGTCCTTTGGAGGAATCAACAAGTTGAAAGTGCAACATGGGAGGCCGAAGCGAATATCCAAAAGTGATATCCCTATATTTTCCATTCCACTCAATCTGAAGGTACTAATTCCATGTCCTTTACATAATCTCAAGTCTTATGTGTTAGTCCTTATGTCATTTGTATGCATTCATGTTTATGCTGACAAGTTCATGGTATTTGGACACTTATGATGAGATTTTTGAAAATGATGTTTAAGTGCATTCTTGCATGCTTGTTGGGGCTGAACTCTTCATAATTATCCTTCTTATGTATATTTCCTTGATATTCGGGGAAGAATGTTCCAAGTGGGATATATTGAAACGGCCCAAAAAAGTGCCAGAAAATGTTCTCCGGAATGTCCATAATCGTAATTTCCATAGATGTCAAAATTTGTGTGTGATATAGAAAATTTGACTTCGTATTCTTGATCAGGGGAAAATATTGAGTGGGAAATAAGTCTAACCTTGATTTTAGAGCAACCGTATTAAAATTTGAAATATCTAAAATGCAATTTCTAGAGAGATTTCCGCACCCTTGGCGCAATGCGCCAAGGGCACGCCTGTATATTTTTGTAACAATTTTTTTGTTCAGTCCATGGCTTTTGTGTCTTGGGCCTAAGCCTTCACTTGCATAAAAAACCTATACTTAGCCATATTTCAGTACCATACCATACAAGACTTTCCTCAACACTCTCTCTCAAACACTTAGACAAATATTTTACTCAAAATCCAAGTGCCAAATCTTATTCCGGATCTTAAGGAAATCACTCAAGCTTCAAGTTCTCATCTCAATCTTCATCAATGAATTCTCCAAATACAAGGTATGTGGGTTTCAACTATTGGATCCTTTCATCCATAGTATCCAAGATTCCTTTTTACATAAATTTCATGTTTCTAAGTTGATTTACTTATGGGTCTTACATACTATGAGATTGACTATGAACGATGTTGGGGTTTCATAAAAGTGTTATTATTTGAGCATGTTTTGAGCTATGAATCTGGTATCTATTTTGAGATTTGATGAAGCATTTTAATGTATGTTGCATGAGGGTATTACCAAGTATTGGTGGGTTGATTTATTTCAAGTTTTATTGAATGATTTCACTCTTAAATTGCATGATTTTACATTAGCATTGCACACCTACCAAATGTTTAATGAAATGTAGGTTTAGGATTCTTGAGCTATTGATGATCTATTGGATGTCCTATGACTTGTATGATATGATGAAGAAAGTATAGTTTATATGTGTTGATTTCATGAAAGTATCTATAGTGTTATGAGTTGACCATAACAAATTGAGGGGTTGATACCTTAATCACCTTAGAAGAGGGTGGTATTCCATCAACCAATTGAGGGGTTGATACCTCAATCACCATAGATGGTAGGGTGTGACAATCATCAATCAATTAAGGGGTTGATACCTCAATCACCTCGAGTGGGGGTGGTCATTCCCATCAACCAATAGAGGGGTCGATTCATTAATCACTTCCAAGTGGTAGTCTACCTTAGATTCCAAGTACTAAGTTTGCTTGGTTTATGATGATGGTCATTTCTTACACATGTACTATGTTTCTTAAAAGTATGTTTTACTTAAAGCATTGATCATGCATGCCATGTTGCTAATATACTATCTCTCTCTTATGATTTTGCATTTTGATTATGTTGCCTATTGTTGCAGTTCATCCTACATACTTATTACATTTAAACGTATTAATGCATACTCTATGCCTACATGATGTTACAATGGTGGGAACCGTTGCTCCTCACGATCATCCCCATCCTCCCCGTGGCTAGTACTATCTTATTAAAGAAAGTTTGTTGAGTCCTCAACTCCGAGGATGATATCCCTTGTTCTTATGCTATGTAAAGACTCTCATTATCAAATTGTATGCTTTCGACTATGAGGGTGAGCCCGAAAGGTTGTCTTGGTCCCTGCTCAATTCTAAGTGTAGAGGTGTTGTTGGACAAGTTATGTAATGATGCTATAAGTTTTGACTCTCTTGACTCTTGTATGTTTTAATGCTATGAAAGACCTTCCTTAATCCCTTTTCACCCTTATTTCTACTTTCTATTGTTGTCTTATTGCTATGCCACCAATGATTTGTAATGATATCCTAAGAGGCTTATTTAGGGTCCCTTATGGTTCCTCATTCATCATGTCATGTTTAGGCCCTAGGCTTGAGTCGTGATCAGTGCCTAGTAGTATCTGAGTATCTGTAAACCTCTAATCATCAAACTTTTCCACAACTATAACCTTCATCTTATTTACTTTATCTTGTTTCATCGTTAACTTATTGTGAGTTACATCCTCCTTAGCATGTCGTTGCTTATCTTTTGTCAGCATCTTCAACAACACCTTTTCCCACTCCATCTGTTTAAACTTGATGTTGTTGTGCTTTTATATTAGAAATTTGGTCGCCCTTATATTTTGTTTTGTCTCCTAATTGACAAATCTTCATGATATTCTTCCATAGTTTCTCCAATCAAATCATGTTCCTCATTGTCTCCATTTGCTTTTTCTACTCTATCACTCCACTTTAAACCACTATAAAAAAAATTTTGCATTAAACTTTTGGTGCTACTTTGTTGTTTTTCCTTATTAGAACCCCTTTTTGCTGTCGTGTCTGCTTTTTATCCTCCATAATATGCTCACCTATATCAAGTATGGAGTCAAACTTACTGGAAGTGAAGAATCCTACTTTTGTTGTCTTATTTCTGTGATTGTTGACCTCTTCCCATTTTTATTATTGGACATAAAGCCCCTTTATTTGTGACTCAATTCCTTTTCTTTCCTTTGTAGGACTTATATCAACTATAATTGCCCAAACATCTAGATCTCTTATAATTTTGCAACTCATTAAAGTTCTTAGAGGGAAACATTTTATGAAAAGCCTTGGTTATATGCATTTTCCGACAAATTGCCTTTCTTATTTGTACCCGAATCTTTGTAGTACATCCTTAATTGAGGGTTTCATTTCCTATGTCCTTTTTCATTGTTCACTTATAATTGACGTTCCTTACAATATTTCAACAAATCATCATATTGTATCCTTATATTATTTGTACGTCTTGCTCCTATGGATTCATTTACTATGACCATAAGTACAAATTTAGGTAAATCTGTAGAGAGGTGAGTTTGAACTTTCATCTTTGCACTGTTGGGTCTTATCATTTGAATTGTAGCTGTGACTAAGTAGAGGGGCTTCCTAATTATTGATACCAATAAAAAAAGCTTCCATGATGAAGTACTTGGGAGTAGGTCAGCGAATGAAATCCAAGTTATATCCCAAGTGGTCTACCACAAACCAAGCCTAGGGCCTATTCATAACACAGCGAATGAAGAACCTGAAGTATCTTACCCCAACTATCTTCGCATATATCAAGTATTTATAGGCAATTTAAATAACATAGTACGGAGATGTAAAATGGGAAATGAGACTAAGGAAACATTTGAGTTTAAAATCAAGGTAGCATCCCATCTAGCTTCATTGTCCAAACATACCAACTATGTAAGACTTCAACAGGGACTAAAGCATAGTGATGGCTCACTTCAAATACAAAAGTCATCAAAATAAAATAGAAAGTAAAAGTCCCCAATCCACAAGTCTAAATACATAGGTGTGCCAAAATACATGGCATGATAGAAAATAGGTGAAGTCCACAAACTTAGGGTTCACTAATGCTACTAGTTTTAGTTGTCGAAAGCTCGCCACAAGACGAAGGAGGAGGTGGAACGCTAGATCCTACATGGTGACATCATCTAGGCCAAATATGTTTTAGTATTTTAGTATGTAAGATGCAATGAAAATATGAAATTGTAATACCATCATTCATAAAATTTAATAGTCTCCATGCATGGAATTATAATGTCATTGTTAAAGAACAAGCAAGACATTGTCAATGGATAACATTCAATATAAAGTAAAATCAATGTACAAATAAAAGCACATGTGATGGAACAAAGATATCAACTCTTATAATATGTGGAAAAAGACCGTAATTGACATATAAGACCATGTGAGCTACCATTTGGAATCTAATATAACCCCACACATTGGCTCAGGGAGGCCACATACCAGGTGGAACTCCGTCACTTAAGCATGCACCATTCTTTAACATATATGGCTTACACGAATCTACTAGCCTGGATTATAAGGGTTCATATGGCGGAACAATTAATGGAAAAAGGGGTTGCTACTAGGGTTCCCTTACAAAACCCTACATCAATACCTCATTTGGTGCTGAGTCAATCCCATAGAATAACTTTAACCACAAAAATATTTAAATAATGAAACTTAGAATCATAAGTCACAATTTCATAGGAGTAGCTCAAAACTTTAAAACTACCCAACTTAGAATTGGCCTTTCATATGGAAAGCACATGATTTGATGAAATGATGCATGAATATGATAAAATACGTAACTTTAAAGTTACCATTAAACAACCCACATATCATTGATAATACCCTAAATAGGGAAATCATAGTCATCAAGTTAGATATCACAAAATGTTATTCTATATTATCATATTACATAAATAGGATGAGAATACAAGCACATACATCATAAAAAGTCATTAAAATCATGCTCATTGGATTCAGGAATTTCAAGAACTCAAAGAAAACGTAAAACGATTTATAGAGGAACATTGCAGGTGGAAGCTACCTATAAATAAAACTCACATAGCTTAGAATGACCTTAAGGAAAGGCTTAAAGAAGTTTGAGGAAGAAGCTTCTGTATTGGAAATCCTAACCTTGCCTTATTCTTACCTTGGGAATATTCATGCCTTAGAGTATGTGAGAGAGTTTGAGAATGAAGTGAATGAGAGGGTCTAAGAAGTGTTTAAGTTTAAAATCGAATGAATAAGTCTCGTAAAGTTATAGAGTTTGAGTCTGAGCTATAAGGAATGGACAAAATTGTCCTTGGTTAAAATTGTTGGAACACCATTCATGACCCCGATTATGGGCCATAAACAAAACCACGAATCATGCTTTGGTTCTTTCTATTATTCTTTTATAATCTTTAGATATATACTAGTTTATAGGAGTCCCATCTACGACCGCAGATCGATCTGTGGGTCTTAGAATTCCTCTTGGTTTCCTTACACACTTAGTAAATTTTCAAATCTTAAGGCCCCAACCATGAGACGAAATTGTCATCTGTAAGCAATAGTACGACTCATCCCATTGTTCATACTTCCAAGTTCATAAACCCATTTTTTATATCATCTTAAGGCAATAGTCCACAAGCCTTTCTATGATCATAGTTTGATTTGCAGTTTAGCAACCTGACTGAGGAGCCTAGTTGTCACATTCCAAATGAGATACTCCAAGGCACCTCACTGAAGCCATCTTAAATATCTTAATTATTCATAGGCATTAAAAATAATGATAGGTGGAGTAAAATGGAGATGGGTCTATGGGCTTTTTATGACAGTGAAGCAACGTTAATAAGCATGAATTACTAACATATCTTGTTCATATAGCATACCAACTAATACATCGATGGATGGAACAAGTAATGGGCAGTTTCCATCAAATAGAAAAGACTCCACAATTGAACAACATAAAATCTAAAAGCCTAAAATGGAACACAATACATTGTCTCAAAATGAATACACACTAGAAAGAAAAATGGTTGAGTCCTGAACTAAGGGCTTATGACGAATAAAAATACTATTCTTGAATGTCAAATACTAGCCACGAGTCGGTGAAGGATTACAAGTCCTTACATGGTTAAATCATGCGGAAAAAATATATGTTAGTAAGTTGGAATGTATTAAGTATGTGAGATGCAATGCATGCATAAAATTATAATACGGTCATTCATAACTAGAACATATAAATATATTTGAGGTAATAAGGTACATAAATATGAGCTTAAGCATGCACAAGGAGTAACACTCAATATGAATAAAAGTCAATGCATGAGAAATTACTTGTAGTAGAATCATATCATAAAATCATAAACTTGTGGGAGAAGACATCAACCGACATATAAGACCACGTGAGCTATTACATGGAATCCAACATAACCTCCTGTGTTGGAATGGGGAGACTAGTTGCCAGGTGGAACTCCATCAACTTTACATGCATCTTAATAATATAAATGCCCTATATGGATCTACTAGCCTAGCTTACAAGGGCACCTATAGTGTCACATAGTTAATGCAACAAAGGGTAGCTTCTAAGGTTCCCTTACTGAACCCCACCTTAATGTCACATTCAGTGCTAAGCCATGCCACAAAATCTTTAAAACATAACTTACTCAAATTAAGGACAAAAAATCATAAGTAGAAATCATAAGAGTAGCTCCAACTTATGAACCACAAAGTGCGAATTATCCTTTCATCTTTGGGACCTTTATTAAACATCTTTTAGGGCAATTGTGAACATGCTTATATCTTTGAAAAATTGTTACTTTAAAACTTATCTATCATGCCCTAATTATCATCATAAATCAGGTAAAATCTTGCTTGAAACATGGTGGGATAGGCTTTTAAATGGAACAATATTACATCACATAAATCATGAGAATATACTATTTTTGGAAATATGTAAAACAATCCATATATCAACAACGAAACTCATCATTGGGGTCATCATCAATAACTTAAGTAGATGTGTATACTTAGTAAAATACCATAGGACTTAGTTAATATCATTAATAATCTAAAGTATCAAGAAACTATTACAAGCATGCATATTAAATTGAGGAACTTAAAGAAAAGATAAAATACATTATTAAGGACTTTGTGGGTGAGAGGATACCCACAGACCAAACTCACATACCTTAGAAATACTTGGGAAGAACAAACTTGAAGCCTTTGGGAAGAGCCTTGGAAATCTAGCTTTGTCTTGCCTTCTAAAGAGTGTTCTATCCTTAGGGAATTTTGAGAGTGGAAGAATGAGAAAGTTACTAAGGAAACTATGACTTTAAGGACTTATTTAGGGCCCTTTTCATCCAAACAAAATAACATAGTTTACAAATGAAAATTGTAGAATTAACAAAACTACCCCTCATTAAAACTGCTGAATTCATCCTACGAAGCCTTTTTATGGGCCGTAGACTAAACAACGGAACATAGGTCTTGATCGCCCTATTAACCTTTCCAAAATCCCTAGAACTGATTTGATGAACTCAGAACTGTGAAACAATCTTACGGGCCATCCTTTGGTCTATGGTTCATGGTTATACTCGTAGAGTCCTTCTATACTTAGTCATTTTCCTCATTTTTGGATCGTATACACGAATCTACGAGTTGTGTAATGCTTCAATGATCATGTTGTTAATTAGTAGATCACTTCCAAAAAACTATAAATCTTCTTCATGTCTGATAATCCCACCCACTACACTATTTACGGATCATCATTCTTTCTATGGGTTATCACTGGGTGTGTGGTTTACCTACACTTGTAAACTTTTTTCCTTTCCTAAAGTTCATATTTTAGGAACAAACCTACAGATCGTAACTCTACTTACGCGTCATAAGTTGCACTCTTACAATGACTCCAGATCATTTCTACCAAACCTTTTCTGCACTCTTAGGTTCCTTAACTAGGAGTTGTTATTATATCTCCCCCTTGAGAATAGTCGTCCCCAAATGTACTTAAAGGAGACTCTAAGGAGTGAATCATCGGCTAATAACCCAGTATGCACGCAAAAATACAACTCAAACATCATTTCATGAAAATTTCAAAATCCATACCTAAAACATGTCTCAAAATAGTCGACAAACATAGAAATAAATACATGCATCACGTAAAACTAAAATGCTAGGAATTTAGTGGGTTTAGGAAGAATTTATTTATACCTTCTGCTTGAGTAGAGTGGAATAGATACGAACAATACTTTATCATATCCGCCTCCACTTCCCATGTGGAACTGTCAACTTGTTGATTTCTCTAAAGAACTTGACAGATGCAACTTCCTTCTTTCTTAGCCTTTTCACCTATCGGTCTAGAATCTCAAACGGTACTTCCTTATAAATCAAATCCTCTTCAATGTTCCTATCATGCAAAGGAAATACGGAGTTTAGATCTGCTATGAACTTCCTCAACATGGACAAATGAAATAGCAGGTGAATTAAAGACATCTCATTGGGTGGTTCTAACTCACAAGCCACCTTTCCCTATCTTCTCACCACTTTATGGGGCTCTATACGCCTAGGGCTTAGTTTCTCCTTTTTACCAAACCAGATCACTCATCGGAGACACTTTTAAGTAGAAGTAATCTCTATTTTGGAACTCAAGTTTCATTCTCCTCACATTAGAGTAGGACTTTGTCGGCTTTGGACTATTTTTAAGTTTTCCCTTGTGCTTGTTATTTTCTCCATAGTATTCATTACTAAGTCCAGTCTTATCAATGCGACCTCACCAACGTCAAACCACCTGATGGGTGGCCTATGTTGTTTACCATACAATGTCTCAAATTGTGCCATCCCAATACTTGCATGGAAGTTATTGTTGTAGGAAAGCTTGATAAGTAGCAAATAGTTGTCCCAACTTCCCTTAAAATCCAACAAGCAAGCTCTTAACATGTCCTCTAAGGTTTGAGTAGTCCTCTCGGCTTGCCCATCGGTTTGGGGATAAAAAGTGATACTCAACTTCACCTTCGTACCAAGTCCCTTTTGGAAAGACTTCCAAAAGTGATAAGTGAATATAGTCTTCACCCCTATATGGTTAGATGATGTAGGCAAAAAATGTGCTAGTATATTTGAATGTACTATGTATGCAGGCGTGCAATGCATATGACTTATTAAACCTGCATTCAACGTTAGATGACAAGGGTACATATATAAAGAAAGAAATATATAAATATAGAAGAGTAATATAACATTATGCTATCAAACCCATGATGGATGAAATGCCATAATGCTCATATATAGTAGCGATTTGATCATAACCTACATCTCAAACCCATGCAAGCTATTACATGAATTTGCCCGATGTAGACCTCCTATCGAGTGAGAGAATATTATTTGCCAAAGGTACTCTACACCACACCTTATGATCCGATATTTTAGTGTAATGGCCACCTTCCTTATGTCCCAATCATTTCGGAAGGAAGTCTGTATCATATGATATCATATCATAATTCTCAACCATACCTTAAGACTCGGTCATTTTGGTAGAGGGGATGTAACACCCCACTTCTTACAACACTAGTATTATGCAAATGAAACATAATATGTTTATCAAATTAGTGCCAATTTTTTAAAGTGCTTTAATCTCAAATTAGAAGGTGATATGTATGTCTAACGCTGAAGAGGGTCGAGTGTAAATAATTTTAAATTAAATTGAGGAGATCACAACCTTAAATGAGGTGAAGTGAGGAGATCCCGACCAGAATGAGAAGTAGATTTTGGTATTGACTTACTTCCGACCATTCAACCTATTTCTATCCCTCTATATAGAATGGCCTCGGCAGTATTGCGTGAATTAAAAGAGCAGTTAAAATACTTATTAACGAAGGGTTTTACAAGACCTAGTGTGTCCCCTTGGGGTGCACTAGTGTTATTTGTACATAAAAAGGATAGAACCATGAGAATATATATTGACTATCAATAATTAAATAGGGTAACAATTAAGAATAAATACCCCCTCCCTAGGATTGATGATTTATTTGATCAGTTGCAAGGTGCCAAATGCTTTTCAAAAATTGATTTGAGATCAGGGTATCACCAAGTGAGGGTGAAGGAGGAAGATATACCTAAGACTGCTTTCAGAACATGTTATGGTCACTTTGAATTTCTTGTTATGTCATTTGGGCTAATGAATTCACCATCAGGTTTTATGGATATGATGAACAGGGTATTTAAGCCATTCTTGGATGTGTTCGTGATAGTATTTATATATGACATTTTGGTATGTTCAAGATCAGAAGAGGGCCACGTAAATCACTTACGACAAGTGTTATAGGTTCTTCGTGATAGATAATTGTATGCCAAATTCTCTAAATGTGAATTTTGGCTTTACTCAGTGGCATTCTTGGGTCATATTGTATATGATGAGGGAATAAGTCTTGATTCACAAATGATAGCGGCTGTAAAAGATTAGCCAAGACCAATGGCCCTCACAGAAGTTCAGAGCTTCCTAGCTTTGGCAGGTTATTATAGGAGGTTTGTTGAAGGTTTTTCTTCTACTTCTGCACCTCTAACAAAGTTGACACATGAGGCAACCAAGTTCCAATAAAATGATACGTGTGAAAGGAGCTTCCGGGGGCTGAAAAATAAGCTAACTTCTGCACATGTGCTAGTACTTCCAGAAGGCACCGAGGGGTATGCATCGTATTGTGATGCTTCAGGAGTTGGCTTAGGGTATGTACTGACATAGCATAGTAAGGTAATTGCTTATGCATCTAGACAGCTACGACCACATAAGGAAAATTACCCAACTCATGATCTTGAGCTAGCTGCGGTTATATTTGCTTTGAAAATATGGTGCCACTATTTGTATGGGGTTTACGCTGATATATATACTAACCATAAGAGTTTGTAATATATCTTTAAGCAGAAAGATCTAAATTTAAGACAGCAGAGATGGCTAGAGCTAATAAAGGATTACGATATTGATACACTATAACATTCGGGGAAGGAAAATGTGGTAGACGATGCTCTGAGCCATAAGGAAATCATGAATACAGGTTATCAAACTATGGTAAGTCAAGGAGTGGCTAAGGATCTACATCAGCTAGCCACTTCAGGAGTTCGCCTTTTTGAAACTCCAAAGGAAAGGGTTATTGTACATAATGCAACAACGTCATCATTAGTAATGGAGGTGAAAGAAAAACAGTTCAAGCATCCTATCCTATGACAAATTAAGGGAAAGGTTAGTCAGAGTATGATAAAGGGCTTTGACCTTACATAAAATGGAGTACTTTATTGCCAAAATATATTATGTTCTCCTGATATTAATGGATTAAGAAAGAGGATAATGGAAAAAACCCATCATTCCCGATATTCCATCTATCCAGGATCAACTAAGATGTACCATGACCTAAAGGGAATGTTTTGGTGGGGAGGCATGAAGAAGGACCTTGCAGAATTTGTGGGTCGATGTCCAAATTGCCAAGTGAAAGTAGAACACCAAAGGCCAGGAGGTTATATGAAGTGTATAGAGCTTCCAACATAGAAGTGGGATATGATCAACATGGATTTTTTTACCGGATTGCCTTGCTCATTTCAGAAGTTTGACTCCATATGGGTAATAGCCGATAGACTCACAAAGTCAACATACTTCTTGCCAGTCAGGAGTGATTATACGACTGAAGAATATACCAAGCTATACCTCGAAGAGATAGTCAGGCTACATGGAGTCCCAATCTCCATTATATCTGACGGAGGATCTCAATTCACTGCAGAGTTTTTGAAGTTCTTCCGAAGGGGTTTAGGGACACAAGTGAATTTGAGTATAGCATTCCACCCTCAAACAGATGGTCAAGCAGAACGAACCTTTCAAACACTTGAAGATATGTTACGAGCTTATGCATTGGATTTTAAAGGTAGTTGGGTGGACCATTTGCCACTTATTGAATTTGCCTATAATAATAGCTACCACTCGAGTATTACGATGGAACCTTATAAAGCTTTTTATGGAAGGAAATGTAGGTCACCAATTGGATGGTTTGAAGTGGGTGAAAACACCTTTCTTGGTCCAGATCCAGTACAACAAGCCATGGAAAAAGTTAAGGTAATACAGCAGAGGCTAGAAACAGCCCAAAGTCGTCACAAATCATATACGAATGCTAGAAGGAGAGGATTGGAATTCTCAATAGGGGATTGGGTATTTTTAAACGTGTCGCCAAGTAAGGGATTATGATATTTTGTAAGAAAGGAAAACTGAACCCACGTTACATAGGTCCATACAAAATTATTAAAAGGTTCGGGCAGGTTGCATATGAACTAGAGCTACCCTAAGAGCTTTCAATGGTTCATCCAGTTTTTCATGTCTCAATGCTTCGAAACTACATAGGTGACCCATCCTGTGTCACTCCTATCAAAGACATACAGGTTAGAGAAGATCTCATATATGAAGAGGTATGTATTGCTATTCTAGATCATCAAGTTAACAAGCTAAGAAATAAAGCAATAGCTCATTAAAAGTACTTTGGAGAAACCGGGAAGAAGAAGAAATAACATGGGAGGCCCAGGAAGTGATGAAATCAAAATACCCTTACTCATTTGAAGCTTAAGAGGAAGTCCAACATGCAGAATTGGGATGTTAATAGGTATGTGTGATTGGATACTGAGTGTGTTGTCAAAGGTTTGTGTAAGTAAAGGTTTATACTTGGATAAGCTATCCAATTGTGCTAACATTCAAGGACAAATGTTCCTAAGGGGGGAAGGATTTAATATGCCACATCTTACAATACTAATACTATGCAAATGAAACATGATATGACTTTGTTAAATTAGTGCCAATTTTTAAAATTGCTTGAATCTCAAATTAGAGGGCGATATGTATGTCTAACGTTGAAGAGGATCGAGTGTAAATAAGTTTTAAGTCAAATTGAGGAGATCATGACCTTAAATGAGGTGAAGAAGTAAGGTGCTTGTAGGACTTAGGAATCTAGCAGGTGAGTCACCCACTTGCTTATCTTAAATGTGCTAGCTAAACGGAGATAAGGCCCGACGTTGAATTTGTCAAAGTACGATAATGAATAAAGTCCGTGTCAAGTGTGTAACATTAACCGTTGTTTTACTGTCATAAATGGACAATACAAATAGCCTAAGCTGAATAATAAAATGGCCCAAATACATCACAACCCACTTGACTAATTGGGCCCAAACAAAATGAAGAGGAATTAGGAAAATGGGCAGCCAAGGCCCATCAACTTTGAGACCCATTTAGGCCCAAGTGTGAGGACCAAGCTACTACCTCACTAGCTTATTAATATGTGGTCAAAAGCTCAAGAGAAATTTGCCCAAATAGAGCCTTTAAAAGGGCTCAAAAACAGCCCTTTAAGTCATTTCACTTTGGAACAAATTTTTAGCTTCCTAAAGACTATTCTTTTCCTCTTTACTTCACTTTACAAGGCAGCCAATATGATATCCATGTATTTTTTATACTTATCCCATGACAAACAAGAAATATATGATAGTTATGCTTGTGCTGGAAATTTGGACAGCATGTGTCCTAAGGTTTTTTGTGAACTTTTCTTGTTACTCAAGGGGATTTTCTCTTTTTTGGTTGGTTGAATAATGAAGTAAGACTCATTTTTTAACAAGGTATAGTTTATTAGTGATGTAAGTAAGATGCTGCACCACTTCTACAGTTCGTAAAAGTGAGTTCTTATAGGATATCGCAATTGTGTTCTTAGTATGAACTTGTGGACTGATGGATGTAAGTCTATTGCCTCACGTCCTTCATGACTGCTTTGCTACTGTTATAAGATTTTTTTAAGGATGTTTTGTATCTATATATGTGTTGAGGATAGTTTGGGTATAGTTGAAACAGGTTCAGGATTGTCGACATCGAAATATAGCGAAAGGATATAACATTATATTGCCTATTTGTATTTTGTGTAGAATTATTATGTGTTGTTCTCTGTGGGGTATTGTAATAATGTTATGGCACTAAAATAGGCTTCACATGATATGTATTGATCATATGCATTAGAAAATATGATTAGAGGTGGAAAGGTTGAAAGCATACGCTCGGGTTTACAATTATACACTTGCTGCCCATATGTTGTTTTTTATGAGATTGGGCTGCCAAGATGTATCTATTTGATGTTAATGCTAGTTTTGTCACCTACTATGTTGTAGATGAATATTTGGAGGAAGGGAGGATTATCTTGACGTAATAGCAAGGTCATACAGTGAGGTATGTAAGGCTACTCGATTTCGTATTACTTGGCATCAAATCTAGATTCTTCCTTGGCATATAAAGGCACTTACCAACTCCGACATAACTATTAACTATGTTTCCACTCTTTCATGTGTTCATATGCTCCCATACATAGTCACCATCAAATCTACATACATACGTGGATACCAAGTTACATGGGTTCTTGTTAGTTAATAAAGTTCACGAGTTGTTTCATCTCATACGCATTTCATTATTTGGGTAATGTACTCTTTTCGTTGCCATATTGTCTTGTATGATTATTTATATGTCACATGCTATATCTATAGTCCTATTGCTCTAATATTATGACTAAAATAATCATCTCAAAGGCAATTGAAAGATAAAGTATATTGCTTGTCGATGGGTAGTAACCCGAGGGATGGAAGAATCACCTAGCAAGGGTCGATCCTATCAAGGAGGGTAACCCAAGGGGTTAAAGGAAAATCCTAGCTGGGGCCGATCCCGATATAAATTTACCACTGATCAGCAGGTCACTTGTATTACCTGATGTGCACAGATTATACAGTAAAGGTAAAGTAATAAAAAGAACATAAAGTACATGATCCCACAATATAACTAAGGGTGGTCTCTTATTCTACACTAGTGCTTAGTTTCATTTGAGTTGTTACTTCATATACAGTATATCCTTCCTTACATATTCAGTATATTATCTCGTACTGACATCCCTTACAGGGCACCTGCATTTGATGCTGTAAGTACAAGTGTTATTACATCTCCCCAGTAGGAGTACAAGATATCGAGCTGTTGTTACCAAGCTCCAGGTTGCTTCGGAGCTTTCTGTGTCTAGAGCTTATATCTTTTTTGTATTATATAGCTAGCCAAGGCGGGGCCCGTCCTGACCCTTATTAGATACTTTTCCTTATCTAGAAGCTTTGTAGACTATATAAATTAAAGTTTGGTCGTGTCTTGTACTCTAGAAACCGTGGCCCCAACGGCCTAGCCATATGCATTTCCTTTTGGCTAGTTATTACTATTTACTTTCATAAGGTCATGTTGAATGTAGAAATGCCTTATAATATGTATAGAAAGCATATAGATACAGGTCGGTTCTTCAGGGCCATATTGGCAATGGGTGCTGGTCCATCTTAATGGGATTTTAGGCATGACAGTGTCACCATATACATATGCTGGCATGATGTCGCTCTCAAGCTGACTACTCAAATGCAGAAGGGGTGGTTGTCGTCAGCATAATAACCCAACTTTAGTGGTTGGGGTCGATTCTACAAGAAATTGTTGTTCAAGGAGGAGGTGACTCATCGGACTAAGTAATTGTATGATCTGGGAGGTTGCAATAATTTAAATAAAATTTAGTTAATAAGTTCTAATTGATGAATTAAACAATTATCAATTGAAGATATTGGGGATGTGCAAAAATATGGACAATAATATAACAAATGGGTCTAGATGCTTGAATATATGAGTTGATGTTAAGTGAATAGGCTAGGTTGCATGCAAGCCAAATCACCTATGATATATGGGTGTTTCGCATAAATCAGCTAAGATATCATACGTGGACTGTCAAGACATGCTTGGCCTAATAAGTCGAGTGAAACACCTACTACCATGGCCATTGAATCCATAACTGTGGATTTCAACAAAAACCCCATAAGATTTCCGACCATTATATCCATTCCACACACTAATAATCCCAACTATGGAACAATCTGAGATCTAAAACAAAACCCCAAGTTTGCAACCTTCAAATTTATGCATTAAACTTAGGAATAGATACAAATTTACCCAAATCAAGTACAGATAAGCTAAGACTTTACAAATCTAGCATGCAACTTAAAGACCGATATAAAAAGCACACCCCCAACATGGGGGTTTTACCCACACATGCTAGAAATTAAAGATTGATTACCATACTTTGTAGCATAAATCATGGTAACAAGATTTTGTACGAATCAGTAGTTATCACCAGCTAATCCTCTCCTATTTGGTGCCCAAAATCATCCAAACCCTAGCATCTATGTACTCTAAGAAGAAGGCTCTATATACTACTACTATAGTGTAATTGTTCTGATGTGGAATGAATATATGATGTACAATGTCCTTTCTAATAATTCCTATATACTCTATGAAAATGTGTGAAAGTTCATTCTATGAAATGTCATACAGTGGTCAAGGCAGATCATCGCTGAGCACTCCAGCAATGCGTTGAATGTGCACTTGACGCTTTCCTATACATCTTTATGAAGCTTCTTCCACAAAAAAATTAGGCAATGACATTTTACTTTTCCTTTCCAACTCAGTGATGCACAAAAATATCCCTCACATTGCCCTTGTAATAGTGTTTTGGGGCTTTGGGTGCTGTAAATTTGTGCGATCACTTGTGCACATTAGCATAGCGCTTAGTATGCTATGCGACATCATTCTTGACTACACTCTAGACTTTACTTGGAACCTTGGTTTCTGCATAGTTAGACGATCACCACTAGCATTTAGCGGATCGCCAAGGATGTCAGCCATGCTGCTTTTTATCGCCTTTTGGCACTTTTGCTCATTTCTAGGATTCTTCCAAGTCTTGCCATTTTGTGCACTGTTAACTCCATTTCCTATCATAATGAATGAATATTTGTTAGAAATTAGAATTATTAGCACATTAAGGGCAATATTTCATTGCAATTTAACCCCCAAATGAGTCGAAAATATTGACTTATCAACACCTCCAACTTAAGCCTTTGCTTGCCCTCAAGCAAATCAAACGTGAATCTGTCAAAAGTCAGAGCATGCAAATAGGACCACAGGGAGAAACACATATATTTTCACCTTTTTCAACCTTTCTCGAACTTCTACAAGCGACTTATATGACCTTGGAGCCTCGAAAGATGTCTAAGGAGTAATCAAAACATGGCTACGCTTACAATTGCTCATGATGCTCATGTAGTTGCTAATCACTGCCTTAAATCATCACCATTTTCCCTTACTCCAAAGATGATCCTGAATACTCAAGATTACGCTATTGATTTATAGAGCATCTCTTCAAATATTGCTCTGCCAAATGAGAAATAACATGTAACCTTCAACCCATAGGCTTTCCCTTATTCTCAACGGGAGTTCACTTGACTTTCTTCTGGACTAGAATATTAAAGGACATTGCTAGGGCTGTAATGTAGCATCAAGGTTGGGTATGATAGCATATGGCCAATAGTGACTCATCCCTCCATAAACTCTATATGTTTTTTTTCAAGCACAAAGGTTCATTTGGCTTAAACTCTATATGTTCTTTCTAAGGACTAAGGTTCTTTAGGTTCCCTTTTCATTCATCCCTTTCTTGTCATCTCTTTTTCTTTTGATTCATTCACCCTAAATGTTTTCTTTTTTCTTTTCTTTCATCGCACAATTTTCTTTCTCTAATTTTTAGAGGGTCCTCTTTCCAAACTTTTTTCTTTTAAATTTTTCTTCTTCTTTTAGGACTCCTCGATGTATTTCTTTTCTTCTCACCTTTCTTCAACTCTTTCATAGGAGACACTTCCTTCTTCCTACTAACAACCCCTAACTTAGCCTTTGGCCACTTTGTTACCTTCAAGTTCAAAGAGGGATTGGTAAGGAACAAAAAAGACTTGCCATTCAGAAACATGATTTAAGGTTACAAGGTTGTGAAAAAAGGGAACCCTGAACCCTCAACGGATGCAACTAAGGTCAAATTAGGCTAATCAAACCAAAGAAGACCTATAATCCTCTTTGAATGTAGACTTAACCAAGTCATTTCTCAAGACAAACTGGACAAGTTCTAAATGATGCAATATAAGCATTTCAACAAGATCACGGACCATATATTGACAAAATGGCTTTGCGTTAAAGTAATGGCAACACATTTGCAATTTTTTTCATCATATATCAAAGCTTAACTGCTCAGATTGACTCAAAATTCCTCAAATCCATTTGGGGAATGATTTATCAAGAAGGGACTAATTAGCGAGTACATGCTCCACCTCCTTGACACTATCTATGTCAAAGATATGGATCATCATAGCTCAGATTGCTAAGG
Organism: Solanum clarkiae; assembly: GCA_011800125.2. Taxonomy (NCBI): domain Eukaryota; kingdom Viridiplantae; phylum Streptophyta; class Magnoliopsida; order Solanales; family Solanaceae; genus Solanum; species Solanum clarkiae. Next base: position 9,352,550 of record JAABOM020000101.1, read on the forward strand.
ACTCGAGACACAATATTAAATTCATATGCTTTTCATTTAATTCATAAAACAAGAAAAACAAAAGAAATAACCAACATAACACTACTCTATTACAACCTAAAAAGTTAAAAATTGTCTAAATACTCATCAGTAGCATTATTTAACAAAATGAAATACCATCATTGTCTCATTAGAAATAAAAATATAAAAGATAGGGAATTCCTCAAGCTCACTCCCTTCTAACAAAAATAAACCTTGCCCTGAATGTGCAAGGGATAATAAAGAGTAATCATAAGAGAAAGTAGTCAGTATAAGAATCCCCTTGAAAAGTAAACTTTGTTGTGGTGGTGGCGGTGGAGTTGAAGAAGATGTGATAATGGCATCCATGCCATCTTCTTCCAATGTGCTCTTAAGGTTAATGTCGGGCCTAAAAAGCTCAGATGCACTCACACCGGATGTGCGGATCATAGGTTGGTCTAACTCATAAGTTGTAAATGTTGTATCTACCATCTCTTTCTCCACTCCATCTAGTTCCTCCCGATTCTCTTAGCTCCACTCTGCTCCTAATCTATCCTCATCAATCCTTAGAGTGCTTACCTTCTGACTCTCTTCATCGCCAACACTTGGAAACTCTGTATTTGGTTTCTCATCTGGGACCATCGCCACATCCACCTTGAGTGGTGGATCTTCCAGGCCATCAAATAATGTGCTCATATCTGTGGACCGAAGGGATATAACCTCATTCCTTAACTCATTATTATCGACATTTAAGGCTGATACATCTGTACTACCACTATATTCTTTCTTGGTAGCTACCACTCCGTCTTTTAAGCTAGCCAACTTGTTACCATGACTATTAATAATGGATTCTAGCCTTTCCATCCTTAAGTTGTGAGCTTCATTCAGCTCACTCTGCTTTGATTATGCCTTAGCATATGGACTTAGGGCCTTGTCTATGGCCATTCTAACAAATTTGGGCACATATGACTCAACCTTAGCAGACCAAGAATTAGCAACTTTGGCCAGGTAGTCAATCGCAAAAATGGTGGCCCTAGTGAGTGGGGGTTAGTCATTTGTAGCCTCTGTCTTTGTAGAAGGAATATGGCCAACAGAGGAATATAGAATAGGGGAGGAAGAAGGTATACCTATCTCAGTGCCTTGCTCTGATTACCAAACTTTAGAGCCTCAACATCAACAACTTCCGTTTTGGCAGCCAGTTTCTTCCTAGCCCTATCCTCTTAAAGTTTTAAGTTCTCAGACTCAATCCTCCTAATATCAGTGGATGCTGATGGGTTTACCTCCACATCAATCTTTTCATTCTTTGTGATTTTAGTCCTTCTGTAAAGCACAGTGATGATACTTGGAAAGGGAAGTAGGTTCTGGAAACTGCTTTGTCCTTGTGTGGATTTCAAAGCAAAAATAGCACCACGGTTTAGCCTTTTCGATCTATGAAACTTCCAACCAGTACCACTTTGATTGGGCGAAGCACCAATTTATTTTGTGACAGGATTAAGTTGTTGCTGATAAAACCAAATAAAACCTTACTGCAACATTCATGTCTTTCTTGTCAATAATAGCTCCCTCTTCTGACCGCGAGGGAGCTGAAATACTAATAATTAAAGCCAGCCACACCTTTATATCATCAACTCTCTTCACCTTCAACACCTCATCCATCTCATTTATCCCTTTTCATGCATCCTAGGACGTCGCTAATATTAGTTTGAATGCATGGGATCTGCAGTCCATGAACTTGCACCCCATCTACGGGTTTAAACAATGACTTGACATGCTCTTGTTCTTTGGAATGGCCTTGTCATAGGCCTCATAAAATTCTCGGACCATGGGAGGTACATAAGGATCCCGAGGTCTAGTGAATAACTGGAAATTGTGGAATTTAAGTGTTTCCCAAAACTCTGGATATTGATCAATCACCCCATCAATGAATAATTGTTTTTCCTCGAGAATTATCTGTTTTCCCACTACTTTGAGTCTGTTTAGGTGTCTAGGGACTGCCATTTCTCTAATCCTTCGGGATGTCTAAAGTAGAGGTTTATAGGTGCCCTTTGACATTTTTGGGCTAGGCTCTGATGCAGGCTGTTTGGAAGGTCTAGGCCTTTCCTTATCCTTATCTGAGCTTGTCCAATTCATTCTGAGTCATTCATCCTCATTGTTGGTGGATTCCTACTACTCAATTTCTTTTCTCTTCCCTTTACCTCACATTTCTTTTTGAGGTTGGCTCTTCTTTTTGCTCTATCGGGGGCTATGACAACCCCCCTAGCTGCTCTTCATCCACTCCATACGACTTGTTCCTTTGGTTTTCCCATTCTTGTACCACAATAATCTCCAAAGACTTTTGAGAAAGCATTGACAGCAATCAAGCATACATTTTATCATATGAAATATATTTAAAGCAGGTTGGTCATTTAGATTGCATATCATACTTGGCGAATTGCCAAGCTAATTCATTGGTATGAATGACCATCACATTTCTGCATAGATTTAAGGCTTGGGGCTTCTGCTACTTTTGGTGATACTCACGCTTAATATGCAATCCACCAATTTGATTTAGTGACAAAGAGAGTTCATCGCTGAAAGTCACAGTGGTCCCTCAAGGAGAACAACCAAACAAGGCGGTTTATGTCAGTTGGGTGCACCAGGTGCACTTAAGTGCTCAAAATGACTATCGCCTGTTGTGACTGATAAGGCCCTTCATCCATTCACCTAAAACTTCAATAATTTTCACTAAGCACATGGATGAATTGCACATACTAACCAACCACAACAAATTTATACAAGCTTAATTAATGGCTAGCACTATTACATGGCTTCAATGGCTATGTTTTCGATCAAATGATGACTTACCCTTAAGAATGATGTCACCCAATCTATCATAGGGCACGTTCAATCACTTAAAAGAGATCGAGGATTACCCAAGCTTCACTCATAGCCTACAGAAGCAATCAATCCAACAAGCAAGAACATTACAAGAACATATTCATGTGATCATGGCCTATTTTCAAGTGAGCACAATCAAGGATCATAGCACGCACAAGAGTTGGGGTCAAATCCACAAACTAACTAGCAAGGAGTAAACAAAACCCTTCATTCATAGGTCTAATTCCACTCGTTCATAACCCCAATTTTGATATTCATAACCCTAATTTCGACATTCATAAAGAGATATTAAAACCGCCAAAATAAATCATATAAACATGCAATATAGGGTTCAAAAGCAACTCTAAACTTCTACCCACATGAATCTCTCAAGAATTGAAAGTATAAAGCATGATTTTCACATCAGAACTCTGATCAATCTCATGAACAATGGCTTTTTCAAAGAAGAACAATGAGGTGTCAGAATCATACCCATTCACAATGAGGCAAAATGAACTTTTATGTGATGCCCTTTGATGATAATTCTCAACTTCTTGGTGAAAATTTACAAAGAAAAGCAAAGGATAGGGGTATTGGCATGTAAGGGAAAAGAAAAGAAGAGAAGGCGTAAAATGAAAGGGCCAAGGCATTTAACAAGAGTTAATGGGTCAGTGAGCATGTATGTTCAGTGATACTGAACCACACCGCCTAGCACACTGAGTGCTATGCCAAACATACTAGGGACCACTCTTTTTCACAATACGTTTACCTTGTCTTCCACCAAGAAATGCGATTAGACTAACCATCACCAACTAGGATCGACAATTCGCCATTTGGACTTTTGATTTCCCAAAATTTGTAACACTCTCAGGGTCACCTCTCAACCAAAAATGTTGTCAAACAGACCATCGCCAATATCACTTGGAGAATGGCCCCTCTTGGCGCCCTTATCAACTTGCAACTCCCATTTTTCTTTTCAACTCTGTATAATTCATACCCATTATTCGAATAAGAAAGCAAAAAAATACTCACTTGAGCTTACCTCCCAAGCAGTGCCTTAGTTAATGTTATGGCACGGTGTTGTTCCTCTTTACATCAAATTACTGTCGATTGACCGATAATTGACAATACCTCTGGATTATCTCCTGGATTTGAAGCTTTGCAAATGTGGAAAACAATCTCCTCATCATTCACTCTAAAATTCAAGTCTCCACTCTCCATGTCAACCACAGCTCACCCAACGGCTAAGAATGGGCTCCCTAAAATGATAGGAACATTTGTATCCACCTCGCAATCCAAAATAACAAAAATTGCAGGAAGGATAAATTTATCTACCTTCACTAACACATCATGTAGAATTCCCACTAGTCTCTTGATAGACCTATCATCCATGAGTAGCTACATTGTTGTTGGTGAAGGGGTTTTCAAACCTAATTATTCAAAAATAGCTAAGGGCATGATATTTACGCTTACCAATAATTCAGAAAGAGCTTTACTGAACTTTGAGGCTCCAATTGTTCATGGAATAGTGGACGCCCCTAGGCCTTTCTATGTAGTCACCAGCTTTTGTGTCAGGATGGCACTATAGTTGTGAGACACTTCAATTGTCTCACATTCAAGAGTCCTCCTCTTTTTCACCAATTCCTTTATGAATTAGTATATCCAGGCATTTTAATTTATGCATCCACAGGGGGAACATTTATTAACACAGAATTGAACCTAGAAAGGAACTTTTGAAACTTAGCATTCTCCTATTTCTTCTTCAACCTTTGTGGGAATGAAGGGTTCACTTTGACATGAGGTTCCTTTGGCCTCATAGATAGACATTAGTTTTTTGGTATAGTGTTCTTGGCTTTTGCTGCATTGTCTACACTTTTCTCTTGCCCATATTTCTAGGGATTTCCAAGAACATAATCACCTGCAGGTTGAGCCTCCTACTCATCATCCTTAACAACGACCATATCTCTTTTTACTTTTATATTATTTAGACCTTCATCAATAGCCAGTGATGGTTTAGGGCTTTTGATCAACGTTTCACTATGAGTTGTAATGGCCAAGCACTGCTGATCACTCCTTTTTGGATTAGCCACCATGTCAATAGGTAGACCTCCCTTAGGATGTTGATTCAAATAAGCTGAAATATTTCATCATTATGTCTCGAAATGCTTAATAGACACCAAATAAGATGTCACAGTTTGACTCAACTAAAAAAATCATTTTTCATTTCTTTTAATGCCTTGTTTAAAGCCTCCACCTCACTCAAAACTAGTGAAAGTGTATCCTCAATTTGAGGGTTCTCTTGGTTAACCACTGGTTCAACCATCTTCACTTTTTTATGTGGTGGAATGTACTTGTCTCCCTCATGATTATGCCAACCCCCAACTTGAGGTTGAGTAGTCCATCCTCGATCATGCAATTCGGAGTTGTTGTTCCAACGTTAATTCCCGGTGGCCTTTGAAAAGCTGGCCAAGAACCTAGCATTTGGTTACCTATGTAATAACATTCTTCATTGTCACCACCTTCAATGGGTGCACCTTTACACATCACTTCCCTGGTAGCTCCCACAACATTCACAATCTTGTGATTTTCTCCCATGACATGCTTGGCCAAAATATCAAGCTGAGTTAATATCTTAGCCATGTTATATCCTTTTGTTTGCCTTTCCCAAGTTGTTCCTTAGTACGACCTCTGTGGCTTGAAGGGACTACATCATCTCTTACGTACAATGCTCTATTAGTTTTCGTTATACCATCAAAGAGGTTGCAAGATTCAATGAATGATTGTGTCACTAAACCTCCTCATACTAGTTGATCAACCACTCCTTTTTTTTTGCAGCATCAAGAATCACATAAAAGTATTTTAAAAGCATGTGGTCCAGAACTCCATAGTTAGGACACTGAAGCAAGAGTTTCCGAAACCGGAGCCATGTTTCATGCAATGGCTCACCCTCTAGCTACTTGAAGTTCTCAATACTTTTTCTCAATTTAATCATCTTTGAGGAAGGGAAAAATCTCTGTAGGAAAGCAGTTTCTAGCTCCTCCCATGAAGCTATAGAATCATGAGGCAACTCCGTTAGCCACCTCAATCCTTCTCTGGTGATAGAGAAATGAAATAGCCTTAGTCCCATTGCCTCCTGGCTTACTCCCGTGAAGTTGAATGTGAGACATACATCAATAAAGTTCCTCAAGTGTTCATGAGGACATTCGCGGATAAGCCCTTTGAACAATCTCTTCAGTTGGAGGAGTTGCAATGTTGTGCTCATAACATGGAAATTAACTTCTCCAGGCAATATGGGTAGTCGAATAGCACAGGTGCTTCCAACCTGATCCTTATTAACATGTTGCGTCTTTTTTATGTCCTCGACATTCTCACCATGAACGTTTCCATCATTCTCTATCTTTACACTTTGTGTTCAACAGCAAAAAAAACAAGAAAACAATAAAAAAAAAATTCAAATACAGGAACAAAGCTCAACAGACACTTCAAATATGAACATGCCAATTCCCCAACAATGACGCCATTTTTGTTGTCGCTCAACCTAGATACTCAAATATAGAAGGGACAGTCGTCATCAATATAATAAACAAATAATATATGGGTGTTTCTCCTAAATTAGCTAAGATATCACACGTGGACTACCGAGGACACGTTTGGCCTAAGAAGTCGAGCGAACCACCTACTACCTTGGCCATTGAATTCATAAATGTGGATATAAACTAAAACCCTATAAGGTTTTCATCTATTATGTCCATTCCACGCTCTAATAATCTCAGCAATGGAATAATAAGAGATCTAAACAACACCTAAGATTTGCAACCTTGAAATTCATATACTAAACTCAGTAATAGATATAAATTCACCAAAATCAACTATAGATAAGTCAAGACATAGCAAATCTAGCAAGTAAATTGAAGGCCCATATCAAAACCACACCACAACATGGGGGTTTTAGCCACACATCCTATAAATTAATGATCAATTGTCATATATAGTAGAAGAAGCCATCAGTAACAAGATTAGGCACAAATCAGTGGTTATTACTAGCTAATCCTCTCTAATTTGATACCCAAAAGCTCTCAAACCCTAGCTTCCCATGTCCTCTAAGAACAAGGTTCTATGTACTACTACTATAGTGTAATTGTGCTAATACCAAAGGAACAGATGCTGTACAATGTACTTTCTCAAATTACTTATAGACTCCGTGCACATGTGTGAAAGTTTGTGCTATTAAATGTCATTCAGCAGTCATTGCCGACAATCACCGAGCAGTCCGATGATGTGCCAAATATGCACTTAACTACTTTCTTGTACATCTTTATGAGGCTTCTTCCACTGCGACTTTAGGCGATGACTATTTGCTCCACCTTTCCAAATTGGCGATGCACCAAAATATCACACACATAGCATTTATATCCGTGTTTTAGGGCTTTAGGTACTGTAACTTTAGGCAATCACTTGTGTAATTTAGCATATCACTGTGTATACTTTGCGGCGTCGATCCTGATTGTACTTTTGACTTGACCTAGAACCGTTCTTGTTGTACAGTTAGGAAATCTCAATGAGCATTTAGTAGATTACCGAGGATGTCGGTGATACCGCTTTTCATCTCCTTTTAGCACTTTAGCTCATTTTCAAGGATTCTACAAAGTCTTAACCTTTTGCACTGTTAACTCCATTTTTTGTCATAGACTATGCATATTTTTGAGCAATTTGGAATTATTAACATACTAAGGCAATATTTCATTGCAGTTTAACCCCAAATGATTCCAAAATATAGAGTTATCATGACACATAGTTCAAGGGAAAGGGAGAGGATCCTTGGGGATAACCCTGGTGTCCCCAATCCCATTCAGTGCTAAGTAATCATCCTACAAGAATACATATACTCAAACATACATTCAAAGAGGCACGAGTAATTTCAAATAATTTCAATGAATACTTGGGCTTAAAAGGCAAACATTCTTCATATTCAGTCATACTTGTCTCAAAAGCCAAATCATATTTCAAATCATACTGCTCATGCATAGGAATAACTCATTCACATTAATCAATTTGGTGTAAACATATAATATGCTTAAAGAGCCAATATCATAAATATTTATGTGACCACATTCTTGTCATAACCATATGTGAGCTTAACTCACCAATAAATACATATGTGAGCTTAACACATCGTGTCATTTTATCAAAAACTATATGTGAGCTTAACCCACAAGGAATTTTCATTAAAATCAATGCTTATGAATGCATATTCCATGAATGATATGAGACTTGTAATGGTAAATAGACATTCAATCTTAAGTCAACAATATAATATGAAATTGAAGCAAATCCATAAGTAAAAACACATTAGATCATAATTTAGATTACCCATGATTAATTCAAACTTTAAAGGGATAACGCACATTCAAATATTGATAATATTCATGCAATGCAACGTATTAAGGCTTAAATAACTTTTAAAGCAACACTCAAACATATCACATATCTTAAAGGAATCAAATAAACAATAATCTTAAAACCCCACATTTAAAGTAAGCTCAAATTTCATAAATAATGTGTAAAAGAATTTGGGGTCTTCATGGTTGAAAGGGTCCATGAATTAATCTCACATACCTTAGTTAGCCAAGGAGAAACAAGAAGAATTTGATGAGGAAGAGAGCCTTTCCTTAATCCCGAAGCTAAGCATCAACTAGTTCTCTTAAGAGGAGTTCTTAAGGGAGAGCTTGAATAAATTCTAAGTGTTGAGTGAATTTGAATGAGAGAAGAAGAGTATAGGCCATTTGAGAGTCATAAGATAGGATAAAAAGTCACAAAAGATCTTTAGGTGAAGCCAAAATTACAAGAATACTATTAACAAAATGGATGACAAAAAGTGTTTAGGGTCACATATAGAGGTCACACAGATCGTGTAAGGGTCACACAGACCGTGTGGCCCTTCTATGGTGCCATACATATTAAACATTCTAACTAACGAAGTTCCAATATGGTGATTCTATACATAGAAAATTTTCACGCCAATGCCCATATGGAGGGCCAAACGACCTGTGAAGGGATATGCAAACTGTATGAGGTTCATATGTGAAAAGCCTTGGAAAAAAGTTATTTTCAAAGCCAAGGATACATCACACAAGTCACCACCACACGGATAGTGAAATGCCACACGGATCTTGTGGGTTTCATGTGGTGGCTGCCTTGGTATCAAACTCTAACATAGGAGCCAAGAATTTACACACAAGGCCAAGGGACACCTCAAGGCTCCTCCACTAGGCCCGTGGTGAGCCACACAGCCCTTGCCCTTAAGGTGTCACCTTAGATAAAAACTTTCTGAACAGAAATTCCAAGCACTATTAAGGTCATAAAAAGTATGAGTCCTTACATGTTATGGGGGCAATTAGGGACATAGGAATTTCATCTTATCTATAAAACAAGCATTCAACACATAAAAGGGATTAAGGGACTAGAGAGTATATCATAACGCATTACATAATAAGAGTCATGCTCAAAACATGTGTCCAAATATCCAATAACACTGCTAATATGAATGGAACGAGGGATAAGAATCCTCCCGAGCTCACCCTCAATAGATAGTATCAAAAAATATACAAGACTAAATAAGGAAAGAAAGTAAATGGCTATTTTCCTCAAAGATGTTGATTCACCAAAAGTGATCTTCAAATGAATCATCTAGCCACGTGGAGGAGGTGGATAGATATGAGCTCTGGACCCTACAAGGTTACATCATGTAGGTAAAAAGTATGCGTTAGTACTTGGAATGTACTAAGTATGCAGGGTGCAGTGCAACAAAGAACGTAATACATAATTAAATAATATAAAGAATAATAATAGGGGCTATAAGTCCAATATATCATGGATGCTCAATGCCTTAGTCAAATTATGCATGAAGAATCATTAAGTCATATATCATAGCATACATAGATGGGAAGGGACCATAAATGACATATAAGACTAAGCGAGCTACTTCTTCGAATCCTAATGTTCGCTCTACGCTGAACTAGGAGCAGTCTAATTTGCTAGGGTAAACAAAGCACTCACCTTGCGGGTGATCCCCCATTTCGAAAGGTGCTTCATAAACACCTTATGGAAACACCACCCTTTTCGGTTAACTTATGATAACAACCTTATGGGAACACCACCCATTTTGGTATTTAACTCACATGTGTCGTAAGGGAACACCACCTTTTTTGGTCAATCATTTAGCATGAGCAATATGGATCCATTAGATAATTCATTAACCTATGATGGTAACATAGTTATAGGATAATGTTTATCTACCAAGGTCCTCTTGGTGCTAGGTTACAATCCGAAGGAATATTCAAATCATACTTATATCCATAGTGTGCAAAATATCACAACATTATATTATTTTCAAAGAATAGCTCATCCAAAGATAGGATTCGTGATATCAAAATAGGGGTTCGTAACTTTCATAATATTTCACAATATTCTCATATCTCATAGCGTGCATAATAACCATTCAAAATTCATATAATTCAAAATTCGCATAACTTTCCATAACGCTTTCATCAACACAGCTTCGCGTACAAAACTAATCAAATCATGGTGGGTATATATATTTAGGTTTAAAACAATGCAATTCAAAGTGAAGTGCTTCAAAAGAGTAAAATGGAACCATTTGAACGCTATTCAAAATAACTCACCATAAGCAAAACAAGGCATAGTTAGGGTATCATCAACCGTTATAAAATCCATAACATTCACATGGCTTGCGAATGAGTAGTCATATGTATAAGTAAAATACCATAAATCTCTTTATAATATTATCATATGAAAGAGTTCACCCAAAAAAATCCATAAATATCCATAAATCTCATGTAGATGAAAAAAGAGAATGGTTAGATATGTGGAAGAAATGTCTCCACAATTGAACTCATATACTTTGATAATTTAATGGATTGAAATCTAATTTGGAGATTGAAAAACCGAAACCCTAGATTACACTTATTGCTTGAGAGCCTTGAAGAACTTGGGAGAGTTTAGGAGGGATTTGGGACATGGAATATTATAAAATGAAGAGGAATGGTGTCTTTTAGAGTTGTATAGGGCTAAAAAGGGTTTTGTGAGTGATAAAATCGGGTAGCGTAGGCAGAAAATAATATGAATGGTTGAAAATAACCTTTTCACAAAGCCTCCCGAACCAGATCATGAGACCTCATTTTTGGGCCGTGGTCCATTCCATAGGCCGCAGGGGAGGGGTTTCATGTGCTAACATTTTGGACCCTTAGAAACTTTTTGTGATCCTCATTCCACAACCGGACTTACGACTCGTAAGTCATTATGTGGGCTATCTAATAAGTTGTACATTGAATCCCTGAAAATCCCAAATTTTATCAAGTGAGCCATCATTCCACGAGCAGGAGTTAAGACTCGTGGAAAAACTTGTGGCTCGTAGAAACCTTCGTGGGAACTACTGATACTCAAAAAATTTCTATAATTCATTTCTTAGGCACTTTTATGCCCTCCAACATATGGGGCCTTAAAATATCCCCCCCCCCCCAGGAATATTCATCCCCAAATGCGCTAAAGTCAATCTCTACAGAGTAGAATACATACATTATATACAAAATGCTACATATCACCATAAAAGTTTCAAACCATGCATCAAATAACGTTCTTAAAGCAACCATAAAATCACATACTTATGCATAGATAACATGAACATGACATACATTGAGATTTTCTAAATAGGAAGATCTTAGTGCTTAAGCTTGTTAGAATGAAGAAATAGGGGTATCGCTTTCTCTGTCTTCTTCGGCTTCCGAAGAGGCGCTTTCAACTCGTTGGCTCATCCAAAGAACTTTGAAGTATTCAATGTATTTATTTCTCGACCTTTTCACTTGCCTTTCAAAGATTTCCACCATAACTTCCTCATAAGCCAAATTCTCTTAAACATTGATCACCTCTAAGGATGCCATGGTATTAGGAACTCTAACACACTTTCTCAATATACAGATATGGAAAACCAGATGGATCATACTCATTTCCATGGGAAACTCTAATTCGTATATAACTTTACCAACACACCTCAAGATTTGATAAGGCCATATATACCTAGGGCTTAACTTACATTTCTTTCGAAATGGGACTATATCTTTCATTGGTAAAACCTTCAAATACACCAAATCACCAACTTCAAATTCGAGATCTCTCCACCTAGTGTAGGCATAAAACTTTTGCCGATTTTGGGTCGCCTTCAATCTTTCCCTTATCATCCCCACCTTCTCCAAAGCTTCTATAATCAAATTTGTCATAGCCCAAGCCTAGGGCCTAGATGTTACACAGCGCATGAGAACCCAAAGGGTCCTAAACCAGCCCCTTACCATATCAATCACACATCATTGGTCTCGGAAGTAAAACAACAACAACAAAAGATACAAAAAGGGAAGTGAGATTAAGGGAAATCCTTGATAATCATAAAACATTTCAAGAGTCAAGCTCATAGCACAATTATATCTTAATATCCAACAACACCTCTAACATAGATTGGAGTGGGGTCAAAGATACTCTCCCAGCTAACCTCATAAGAATGAGTGTTAAACATGAATAAGTCTCGACATAGCCAGAGTAGTAAAGATAGTGTCCTTGAACTTGAGGACTCACCAATGCTTAACTCCAAAACACTGAACTAGCCATGTGGATGATGAAATGTAGTTCGATCCCTACATGGTAACATCATATAGGCATAGAGTATGCATTAGTATGTTTGAATGTACTAAGTATGTAGAATGTGATGCAACAAGACATTAGCCAACATAGTCAAAATAGATAGTCATAAGCAACGGATTAGTATAATATCAATATGGCATGCATGATCAATGCTTGAAGTAAAACATGCATATATATCATATAACTTGCAAAATATATATTACATATGTTGGAAGTGACCATAACAAATATAGATCAAGCAAACTACTACTTGGAATCCAAGGCACGTCACCCCTTTGGAAGGTGATTGAGGTATCCACCCCTTAACATGGTAATTGGGCATGTCACCGCCCAATAAGGTGGTCGAGGTATCCACCCCTAACATGGTGTTTGGGCATGTCACCCCCATGCAAGCCCTTAACTATCATAAAGTCACTTGAGTTATAAGCCATGTAATATATCATCAATAACTTGAGAATTCTTGTCAAAATATTTTAACCAAACAATTGGTGGGTTCATAATGCTAGTTCAAAATCATGCAATAAAAGAGTGAAATATTTTGAGAAAAATCAATGTAAATAAACCCATCAACTTGTAGTAAAACCCTCACGTAGTATACCTTGAAATCCATCATCGAATCTCATAATAGATCATAGTTTTATAGCTCAAAACTTGCATAGTCTCTATAGACAAAATTAATTTGTAACATAAGCTTGAAATAGATAGACATGCACAATCAATCAACATTTTGTAAAACCCCAACATAATTTATAGTAAAAATCCATAATAAGGAATACCCATAGAAGATACAACTTCAAATCATGCAATTTCTTAAAAATAAAAATCGGGCTCCATGGGTGAAAGGATCCAATGGATGAAACCCACGTACCTCAAACTTGGGTTTTCTTGAGTTAAGCTTAAAGAGGACTTGCAGCTTGAAGAGAATTCTTGAGCTCCAAAGTTACACTTGAAATCCTTGAAAGTTGAATGAAATATTTGGTTAAGTCTTGGTGAGGTTTTTGAGAGAGTCTTGATGATATAGAATTGAATAATGGCTAACTATGGGTATTTTTACGCATAAGTGGTCACGGGGCTATGACCGCAATGCTCTTAGGCTGAAATAGAAAATTAAAGAAAAATTGACACTGCATAGTGATGGATCCACGTCGTGGAGCCATCGGTACAGCTACAGGTTTCAAAAATTATGCGAGAATCATTTTTCGCCACTGGTCCTCTAAAATCTGGGTTATACCCATTCCCCACTCAATTTCTCCCCCTGATGAAGAATATGAAGTCAGATTTTTAATATCACGCACAAATTTTGAGATACATAGAAATTACAATTATGGGTATTTCTGAAGCATATTTTGGGGCATTTCAATGTCTCCCCCTTAGGAGCATTCGTCTCCGAATGTCAAAGAAACATGCATAAGTGAAGTAATAATGAAGATTTTAGCCTGACATGAATACAACAAACACATTGAAATATCATTTTCAAAAAGCTTAAAATGAATGTCAAAAATCACCATAAACTTGTTAACATAAACGTGAATGCATGCAAAATGACATAAGGGCTGAAACTTAAGACTTGAAATCATATTAGGGACTTAAATTAGTACCTTTGGCTTGAGTAAAGTGGAAGAGATATGGATATAACTTTTCATATCCGCCTCGGCTTCCCATGTGGTACTTTCAACTTGTTGGCTCCTACAAAGGACCTTGATGGAAGCTACATCTTTGTTTCTCAACCTCTTCGCTTGTCTATCCAAAATCTCCACTGGGACCTCCTCATAGGTCAAATTATCTCCTACAACACCCGCAATATCCAAGGGCAATATGGAACTTGGGGAAGCCACACACTTAATCAACATGGACGCATGAAAGACGGAGTGAACCATATCCATCTCCATAGGCAACTCCAACTCATATGCAACCTTACCCACTCTCCTCAAAACTTTATAAGGGCCCACAAACTTTGGGCATAACTTCCCTTTCTTGCCAAATCGGACCATAACCTTTATGGGTGAGACTTTCAAGTAAACCCAATCACTAACTTTGAACTCAAGAACTCTTCTCCTTATATCGGAGTAGGACTTTTGTCTTCTTTGCACTATTTTCATCCTCTCCCGTATCGACCTCACCTTTTCCAAGACTTCCATGACCAAATCTTGACCTAACAAAGCCATTTCCCCCACTTCAAACCACCCATAAGAGGATCTACAATGCATACCATAAAGAGCTTCAAAGGGAGCCATATTTGAATGGACACTATTATTGTCAGCAAACTCAATGAGTGGAAGATGTTCATCCCAACTACCCTTAAACTCCAAAACATAGTCTCTAAGCATATCCTCAAGAGTTTAGATAGACCTCTAGGCTTGACCATCCAGTTGAGGGTGAAAGGTCATGCTAAGCCTAACCTTGGTAACATGACCCCCTTGGAAGGACTCCAAAAATGAGAAATGAATTAAGCACCCCGATCCAAAATGATAGACAAGGGCATCCCATGAAATATAACCGACTCATGTATATACAACTTGGCATAATATTCGGCACCATAAGTAGTTTTGACAGGTAAGAAGTGACTCAACTTTGTCATTCTATCCACAACAATCCAAATAGAGTCAAAATGTTTCCTAGGATTAGGCAACACAACCAAAAAATCCATGTTGATCTTCTCCCTCATCCAAGTTGGTGTCTCTATATCTTTGGCTAGGCCACCTGACCTTTAGTGTTCGGCCTTCACTTTTTGGCAATTGTGACATCTGGATATGAATTTGGCAATGTCTTTCTTCATATCACCCTACAAATACACCTCCCTCAAGTCTCTATACATCTTTGTAGAACCGGAGTGAATGGAATAGGATGAATTATGGGCCTCCTTCAAGATCAATTCTTTCAAATCATCTACATTTGGAACATGCAATCTATCTTGGTACTTAAGGTCAACATGTCCCCCTTGGGAGAAAACCTCTACTTTACCATCTCTCACCAAGGTCTTCAAATCTAGCAAGGTGGGGTCAAGATCTTATTTCGCCTTTACCTCCTCAATCAAAGAAGATTTAGAACCATCAACAACCACTATACCCCCATTATCAACTTCATCCAATCTAACCCCCAAATTAGCTAACTGGCGAACTTCTCTAGCCACTTTTTTGCTACCATCACCAACATGAGCTAGACTACCCATAGACACCCTACTTAGAGTATCGACCACAACATTAGCTTTTTCGGGTAATAATACACACTCACATCATAATCTTTAAGGAGCTCTAACCACCTTCTTTGTCTTAAGCTAAGATCTTTTTGGGTGAACACATATTGGAGACTCTTATGGTCAGTAAACACATCAAAATGAACCCCATACAATTAGTGGTACCAAATTTTTAAAGCAAATACCACAACCGCCAATTCAAGATCATGGGTGGGATAATTCCTTTCATGCACCTTAAGATGTCTAGAGGCATATGCGATCACCTTACCACTTTACATCAAAACACACCCCAAACAAATTCTTGAGGCATCACAATATACAACAAATCCTTCCAACCCTTCAGGTAGAGAAAAGATAGGAGTGGAGACAAGCCTATATTCAAAGTTGGAAACTCTTCTCACATTCGTCGGTCAACACAAATTTTGCCTTCTATTGTGTCAACTTAGTCATAGGAGAAGAAATAGAAGAGAAGCTTTTCAAAAACCTCCGGTAATAACCCACCTAACCTAAGAAACTACTAATGTTCGATATAATTAAAGGTCTAGGTCAATATCTAATCACCTCTGACTTCTTCGAATCCACCTTAATGCCATCACCCAATACCACATGCCTTAGAAAAGCACCCTTTTTCCATCAATACTCACATTTTTCATATTTAGCATATAACCGCTCCTCCATCAAGTTTAAACACATGATCAAGTGATTCACATGCTCCTCCTCAATAAGGGAATAATCAAGATATCATCAATAAAAACCACCACAAACAAGTCAAAGTAGGGTTTGAAGATCCAATTCATGAGATCCATGAATATAGTCGGTGCATTAGTCAACCCAAAGGACATAACCACAAAATCAAAGTGCCCATACCTAATTTGAAAACTCATCTTAGGAATGTCACACTCCCTCACTTTTACTTGGTCATACCCAGATGGAAGGTTAATCTTGGAAAAGTGACTAGCCCCTTGAAGTTGATCAAAAAAGGTCATCAATCATTGGTAGAGTGTACTTGTTCTTTATGGTGACTCTATTAAGTTGCCAGTAATCAATGCACATTCTAAGAGAACTATCCGTTTTCTTCACAAACCATACCGGTGCACCCAAAGATGACTTACTAGGCCTTATGAAAACCCTTCTCCAATAAATCCCTCAATTGCTCCTTCAACTACTTTTTCTCCATCAGTGCTATACAGTAAAGGGAGAATAGAAATAGGTTGAGTATCGAGAAGGAGGTCTATACCAAAGTCTATTTCCCTTTTGGGAGGAACTGGGTAGCTTATCGAGAAAGACATCAAGGAACTCATTCTCCACCGGAACTGACTTAAGAGGAAGGACTTTGGACTCAATATCTCTAACCCTCACAAGATGATAGAGACAACCCTTAGAAATCAATTGTTGGGCTTTAAGGTAAGAAATGAATCTACCCTCAACCACCACTTCACGAATTTCCCACTCAAGGACGGGCTCATTAGGGAACTGGAATTTAACCCTATGTGTTCTACAATCAATAGAAGCATAATATGCATGCAACTAATCCATTCCAAGAATGACCTCAATATCCACCATATGTAACTCAACAAAATCACAAGGCAAGATTTTATGCAATATGAAGACGAGACAATTTCTATAGACTCTTTTAGAAACAACGGGCTCACCAATGGTGGTTGGCAGTTCATATGGTTCACACAATAATTCGGGACTAATATGAAGTTTTTTGGAAACAAAAGGAGTAATAAAAGAAAGAGTGGCACCCGGGTAAATCAATGCATACACATCAAAATGAAAAACCCTTAACATACCTATAAAGCACCATGCCAAGTCTAGTGACTCCTAGAGGGGTATGGTTGAGAACGTCGACAGTCATCCCCATAATCCTTAGCAACCCATGGACAATCAATAATCTTGTGGCCTATATTGCCACACCAAATAATGCACCCGTGTTCCTCCAACACGTGCCACTATGATTTTTCCCACATGTTGGGCACCTAGAAAGGGTCACTCCACCATTGCCACTACGATTAGCATACAGAAGCCTAGCTTCAAGTTTAGCCATTCTTCAAGCTTCCTTGGAAGCCATGGGGTAATAGCTCATCTTATGCCTAACACCGCCACTCTTGAAACAACCCTTAATTCCCACCAAACACTCCCCTTGATTCCTGTTGCCACATTCTTGACAATTGATAAAATGGATACTTTCCTTGTTGTACTCGGGCACCATTAGATTAGTAGAAGATGAAGCACACTCAACTCGGGCACTCAAAGCCTCTTTCTCCCTCCTCTTATCATTAGAGATCTTGGGGGCACCCACCGATTGGTTGTGTTGAATGGTAGACACTTTGGCGAATAGCGATAGAGCATTACAAACCTCTACATTTGACATGTCACCATTGGGGAGTTGACCCTCAAGTGAGAGATGGTTACTGTCCCACTCACCATTTTGAATAGCTTGAGACATCTCTGAATGTAATAATTAAGAATGAGAAATAAGCCTTAGATGACCTAGCTAGTCTACTACACGACTTTGATCATGAAGAAGTGAAACATTTCCTGAAACATCTCATAGCTTCCCATTCATAGTTTTGGTGCACTTGACAACCATGAATAAGACTCTAATCGACGCGATGTGTTGGATTCTGAGGACCGTTAACAACCTAGTGCTCTAATACAAAGTTTATCATGACCCAAGCCTAGGGTGTAGACGTGACACGGTAAATGGGAACCCGAAGGGTCCAAAACAGGACTCTTAGCATATCAATCAAACATCCATGATTACGGAAGCAAAACAACAATAACAAGAGATACAAATGAGGGAAGAATCACTAAGGGAAATCTTTGATAATCATAAAATATTTCAAGAGTCAGGCTTATCGAGCAATTACATCTTAATATACAACAACACAACTAACATAGATTGGAGTGGGGGCCAAGATACTCTCCGAGCTCACTCTCATAATAATAAGTGTTCAACATGAATAAGTCTTAACATTGAAAGAGTAGTAAAGATAGTGTCCTCAGACTTGAGGACTTACCAAAGCTTAACTCCAAAGCACCGAACTAGCAACGTGAAGAATGGTCAATCGGTGCTCCAGTCCCTTCATGGAAACATCATGTAGGCATAAAATATAGGTTAGTACGTTTGAATGTACTAAGTATGTAAGATGCAGTGCGATAAGACATAAGCCAACATAGTCAAAATGCGTAGTCATAAGAAATGGATAACTATAATAATATCAATATAGCATGCAAGATCAATGCTTGAAGTAAACCATGCTTGTAAATCATATAACTTGCAAAATATATATTACATGTGTGGGAAGAGACCATAACCAACATAAAACAATGGACTAGTTACCTGGAATCTAAGGCATATCACCCCGTTTGAAGGTGATTGTGGTCTCCACCCCTCAACATGGTGATTAGGCATGTCACCTCAACAAAGTGGTTGAGATATCCACCCCCAACAAGGTGATTTGGCATGTCCCCCCCTCCCCAAGAAGGTGGTAGAGGTATCCATCCCCAACATAGTGATTAGGCATGTCACCCCCAACAAGGTGATCGAGGTATCCACTCCTCTACATGGTGATTAGGCATGTCAGCCCCCAACAAGGTGGTCGAGGCATGTCACCCCCTCAACAAAGTTATTGGGCATGTCACCCCCTGACAAGGTATCGTCTACTTGCAACACCATAGATATTTTTCATGAATTCAATGCATACATGCAAGCTCTCAATCATTATAAAGTCACTTGACTTATAAATAATGCAATAGATCATCAATAACTTGAGAATCAATGTGAAGACATTTTATCAAACACTTGGTGAGTTCATAACGTTTGTTCAAAATCATGCAATTCAAGAGTGAGATAATATGAGAAAACTCATTGTAAATCAACCCATCAACATATTGTAAAACCCTCATGTGGTATACCTTGAAATCTATTATCAAATCTCATAATAGATCGTAGTTTCATGGCTCAAAACATGGATAGTCTCAATAGAAAAAATAAATTTATAATATAAGCCTAAAATAGATACATGCATAGTCAATGAACATTTCATAAACCCTAACATAATTTATAACCAAAATTCATAATAAGAAATACTTATATACGATACAACTTGAAATCATGTAATTTCGTATAAAGGAAGATTGGGCTCCATGGGTGAAAGGACCTAATGAATGAAACCTACATACATCAAACTTGGGTTTTCTTGTGTTGAGCATGAAGAGGACTTAGAAGCTTGAAGAGAATCCTTGAGTTCAAAAGTTAGACTTGAAACCTTTGAAATTTGAATGAAATATTTGGTTACGTCTTGGACAGGTTTTTGAGAGGGTCTTGAGGGATATAAAGTTGAAAAAAGGCTAAGTATATGTGGTTTTACGATTGAATGGGCATAGGCATATGACCCCAATGCCCTTAGGCTGAAATGGAAAATTAAGTGAAAATTGGCTCTGCTCCGTGATTGGTCCACATCGAGGTGCCATTATATACAGCTACCAGTTTCAAAAATTTTGCGAAAATCACTTTTTGCCACGATTCCTCTAAAATCTAGTTTATACCTATTTTCTACTCAATTTTACCTCCTGATAAAGAATATGAAGTCAAAATTTTGACATCACACATGAATTTTGAGATGTATGGAATTTACGACCATGGGTATTTTTGAAGCATATTTTGAGGCGTTTCAAAATTCAGTATATTTTGGAAATTACGGTCAGTTTGGATCTTGAGATTGCTTGTTATGATGATTCTTATCTTCTAAGAACAAATCATCATTCCTCTATGTATGGTGCTTTTGTGTTTATGTTATTTACATCGAGGGTGAGCCCTGGACATGTCTTGCCCCCTCTCCTATCTTATGACTAGAGGCATTATTGGACATCTGGTGTACTCTTTTACATTTATATACTAAGCACTATATTCGGAGATTATGTTTATTGATATAGCTATCTATTGGATATCGTTATGTGGATAGACGATGAGTATTATGATATGTTTCCTTTATGTTATGATGTGAAAGATCCTAAGTGCCATATTGCCCCCATAGAGTGAGTCCTACTTACCCGCCCCTTAGTCCTTATGTGTGATGTGTTATGTGGATCAATGTTAATCCCTTCCCCTATGACAACCCCATAGCGGGAGTCCTACTTTCTTGTCCCTTAGAACTATGGTTTTACTATTTGTATACAGTCCTAAACCGATGATGTGAATATGGATACTTTGAACTTGTTTTGGGACCCTCGGGTTCCTATTCGCCATGTTACTCTAAGGCCCTAGGTCCGGGTCATGACAGCCTATCCGGAAGTAGCACTTTTCTAAAACAATAAACCATATGGTACTATAGTAGAAGATTAGGTATTATTTTCCCCATCACCTTGCCTCCACATCAAACACCCTCTTTGGAATTGACCATCTAACAACACTTGTAGCAAACTATAATGCTTTAGCGGCACTCTCCTAAGTGAAGTCTACCATACCTACCATAAGTTGGATTTCCTTTAGAAGCTTTAGCCACACTTCATTGGGACTGAGAACTCTAAGCTTTAAAATTTTAAATACTACAATTTTTTTATCATACCTGTCATTGGGCATTAGTGGACATGCTGACGATGGTGCATAGTTTGTAGACCTCTCATGAAAGAAGGACTTGTTACCCTTACCTTTTTTTTTAATCAAGTTCATCCAATTAACTTATATCTCTTGCTTAAGTGCTCCTTCATATCCTTATTCTTACCCTCATCAACCACTTACATACATTATAAGACCAAAAATGTTTGTATAAGAATCAAGATTGATGTACTACACTCCTTCACGTGCTTGCCCAATCGTAGAACAAACTTCCTCATCTTAGACCTAAAATTCAAGACCATATATGGATATTTGGATAAATTTAAGATTGTGGGTGTCGCTGAAGCTAAGTTGACATACGAAAAGGTTCTGGTTAAGGTTTTGGATAGGCGAGTGAAGAGATTGATAAACAAGGAGGTGTCTTCCGTTAAGGTCCTTTAGAGGAATGAACAAGTCGAAAGTGCTATATGGTAGGCCGAAGCAAACATGCAAAATCGATATCTTTATCTTTTCCATTCCACTAAATCCTAAGGTATCACTCTAACTCCTATATGTAATTTCAAGTCTAAGTTCATCCCATGACATATGCATATATTCATGTTCAAATTGAAAAGTTCATGATGATTTTACACTTCTGATGAGATTTTTTAAATGATGTTTAAGTGTATTGTTGCATCCTTATGTGCACTGAAATTGTTATGTTTGTGTATCTTATAAATGTTTCTTCGACATTTGGGGACGAATGTTTCCAAGGGAGAGATACTGTAACGACCCCAAAAAGTGCTTGAAAATGTGCTTTGAAAGTGTCCAGAATCATAATTTCAAAATATCTCAAAATCCATGCATGATATCAAACATTCGACTTTATATTCTTGTTCAAGGGTTCAAATTGAGTGGAAAATGGGTCTAACTCTCATTTTTGAGCAACCGTATCAAAATTTAAAATTGCCAAAATGTAATTTCCAGTGAGATTTTTGCGCCCATGCCGCAATGGGCCAAGGGAGTGCACTAGTGTTACTTTTGTTCCAGTTTTGACTTCGGTCCAAGACTTTTAAGTCTTGGGCCTAAGTGTTCCTAAATATAAAAATACCTATATTAGCCATTTTCACCTTCATATCATTTTAAACATTTGTCAATATCCATTCAAACACTTAGCTAAATATTCTACTCCTAAATTCAAGTCTCATAACCCTCTCAAGATCTAAGGATTTCCTCTCAAGCTTCAAGTCTACATCTCCAATCTTTATCAAGTTCATCTCCAAAGATAAGGTATGTGGGGTTTCTTTCATGGATTCCTTTTACCCATGATATCTAAGCTTCCTTTTACTCTAATTTGTATGATTTGAGGTTGATTTACAAGTGGATCTTAAATGATACAAAATTCACTGCTCACTATGTTGGATTTTATGAAATTATGACTATTTTACTATATTTTGGGCTATGAATCTAAGATCTATTATGAGATTTGATGAAAGACTTTGATTTATATTGGTTGAGGTAATACCAAGTATCTATTGATGATTTTACCATGAATTTTCTAGCATGATTTCACTCTTGAATTGCATGGTTTTACACTAGCATTACACACTCTCTAAGTGTTTGATAAAATATACGGTTATGATTTCTTGAAGAATTGAAGGTTATATGCATGTCTTATGAATTGCAGGACTTTATGATGATGAAGTGATTGAGAGAGTGATGATGAAAGGGAATGAATGTATATGATGATGAAAGGAGTATGTGCGTGTGTAAATATATATATATAGTATTATCTTTATAGTGTTGGGAATGACCAAGCCTAGATCAGGGGGGTTGTAGGCCCAGGTAACCTTGTTGAGGGGTTAGTACCTCTATCGCCTAATTCGGGGAGTGGTAGGCCCGGGTAACCTTGTTGGGGGTTTGTAACCATAAACCTTGTTAGGGGTTTGTACCCATCAACCCATTGGGGGTTTATACTCTATCAACCTGTTGGGGAGTTTGTACTCCATCAACCTTGTTGGGGGGTTGGTACTCCATCAACCTCATAAAGGGGTTTATACCTCGTGTGCCTATCTAAGGGGTGGTAGGCCTTGGTTTGCACTATAATGGTCACTTTTTACACTCGAATTATGTTTTATGGAAGCATGATTTTACTTCAAGTATCATTCATACATGTCATATTGTTAGTATGCTATCTATTGCTTATGATTATGCATTTTGCCTATCATACCAATCACTTGTTCCAATTTCATCCTACATACTTAGTATACTCAAACGTACTAATGTGTACTCTATGTCTACATGATGTCACCATGTAGGAACTGGTGCACTGGATGATCCTTCTCCTCCTCCACATGGCTAGAACGATTGTCTCTCAAGTTTATTAGTGAGTTCTCCACATTCGGAGACGTTGCTTATGATCTCTTTCTTTGTACTAAGATTTTCTAACCTTTAATCATGTATTGACTATGAGGGTGAGCTCGGCTATTTTAGTGGCTCCCGCTCTTATCTATGTAGTAGAGGTGTGGTTGGACATGTTATGTATCATACTATGAGCCTTGACTTTCTTGTTTCTTGATGATATGAAATGGAAGTGTACTCTTAGCCCTATCTCCCTTGCTTATGCTTATTTCGTATTGTCATTTTTAATTGCTTCCGCAACCAAGGATGTGTAATGATATGCTATAAGTCTTGTTTGGGGTTCCTTCAGATTCCTCATTCGCTAATCATGTCTAAGCCCTCGGTCCGGGGCATGACATGAGGTCTAGAAGGTATTGGCTATCATGGGTGTTAGATCGGAGGAGAAAGCGGGGTTTGCAGTCTAGCCTTTAAAAGGGGTAACACAAATATGATTTAATCAATGGAAGGAGGAGAAGGGAATCAATAATGTGGTGGTATAAGAGGAGTTCAAGGTAGCATTTCTTAATAGGTTCTTCCCTCTTGAGCTTAGGGAAGCCAAACTAGTGGATCTTATGAACTTGAGGCAAGGATCCATGAGTGTGAGGGAGTATGCCCTCAAGTTCAATCAACTCTATATATATGCTCCCCACTTGGTTGTCGACCCAAGATCTAGAATGAACAAGTTCATGATCTGTATCCAATTTGGTGAGTGAGGAATGCCAGTCCACTATGTTAATTAGTGACATGGATTTGTACCATTTGATGACCTACGCAAACAAATGAGGGAGGAAAAATTAAGGAAGAGGAGCAGTAATGAGGCCAAGAGGGTCTGTTTTGAGGGAGAATTTCATGGTCGAAAGGGTGGTCGGTTCCATCATGGCCAAGGGTATTCTCATGCATTTATTAACAGGGTTGCCCATGACTTTCTAAGGGCCCAAGGTGTTGGGGGTGTGGTTCCTAATGGTAGGTGTCCAAAATGTGGTAAGGGTCATATTGGACCATGCTTGAGGGATACCAATTCTTGTTATGGTTGTGGGGAAATTGGGCATAACGTGATGGATTGCCCTCGAAATTGCAACAAGAGTAAGGAGGTTCTTCAACGAAGTGTTAATGTGGTTCCTTTAGGGAGAGGTGGCCGAAAGGATGGTGCCCCAAGGGACAATCGGTTCTATGCCATCCAAGGGAGAAAAGGGGTTGAGGAGGTTCCCGATGTCATCACTAGTATGTTAAAAGTCTTTACATTTGATGTGTATCCATTGATTGATCCAGGTGCCACTCTTTCTTTTGTTACTCCCATTTTTGCCAAAAATTTTCACGTTGAAACCGAATTGTTATGTGAATCTTCTGAGGTGTCAACTCCTATTGGTGCATCTATTGTTGCTAGAGAGGTGTATAGAAATTGTCTCATTTTCATCTTGCATAAAATATTGCCTTGTGATCTTGTTGAGTCGGATATGGTCGATTTTGATGTCATTCTTGGGATGGATTGGTTGCATGCATACTACGCCTCTATTGATTGTAGAACTCGTATGGTCAAATTCCAATTCCCAAATGATCCTATCCTTCTGTGGTAGAGTTATGATGTGGTGGTCAAGGGTAGATTCACCTCTTACATTATATCCCATAGTTGATCTCTAAGGGATATCTCTATCATCTTGTGAGGGTAAGGGATGTGGAGTCCAAAGTCCCTTCTAAATAGTCGGTTGTAGTTGTAAATGAGTTCCTTGATGCCCTCCCTAATGACCTTCTCAGTTTTACCCTGAAAGGGAAATAGATTTTGTATAGACCTCCTTCCAGATACTCAACCCATTTCTATTTCACCTTACTGCATAGCCCTGGTGGAGTTAAAAGAGTTGAAGGAGCAATTGAGGGATTTGTTGAGAAAGGGTTTCATTAGGCTTATCTAATCACCTTGGGATGCACTAGTGTTGTTTGTGAAAAAGAAGGACGGGTCCCTTAGAATGTGTATAGACTACTGACAACTTAATAGGGTCACCATAAAGAATAAGTATCAGTTTCCAAGGATTATTGATTTGTTTGACCAATTGCAAGGGGCTAGTCACTTCTTTAAGATTGATCTTCCGTCTGGGTACCATCAAGTGAAGGTGAGAGAGTATGATATTCCTAAGACTGCCTTTCAGAATAGGTATGGACAGTATGAATTTTTTGTGATGTCTTTTGGGTTGACCAATGCACCGGCTATTCATGGATCTTATGAATACGGTCTTCAAACCCTATGTTGATTTGTTTGTTGTGGTGTTCATTGATGTTATTTTTATCTACTCTCACAGTAAGTAGGAGCATGTGGCTCATTTGAGGGTAGTGTTGCAAAGATTGAGAGACGAGAAGTTGTGTGCGAAATATAAGAAGTGTGAATTTTGGCTAAAATAGGTTGCCTTTGTAGGTCATGTGGTATCGGGGGATGGTATTAAGGTGCCTAAAAAGATGAATGTCATTAAAAATTGGCCTAAACCATTGAGCCCTTTGGATATTAGGAGCTTCTTGGGCTTAGCGGGTTACTATCAGAGGTTTGTGAATGGGTTCACTTCTATTGCTTCTCCTATGACCAAGTTGACTCAAAATAAACCCAAATTTGTATGGACCGATGAGTGTGGAAAGAGTTTCCAAACATTGAAAGATAAGATTGTGTCCGCTCCTATATTGTCATTACCGGAAGGACTAGAGGGGTTTGTTGTGTATTGTGATACTTCTAGAGTTGGTTTGGTAGTGTGTTGATGCAAAATGGTAAGGTGATAGTCTATGCTACTAGGAAACTCAAAGTGCATGAAAGGAATTATCCTACTCATGATCTTGAACTAGTCGTCATGGTATTTGCATAGAGATTTAGCATCACTATTTCTAAGGATGCATGTTGATGTATTCACCGATCATAAGAGTCTCCAATATGTCTTCACTCAAAAAGATCTCAACTTGAGAAAAAGAAGGTGGTTAGAACTTCTTATGGACTATAACAAGATTGTGCATTACCATATCGGTAAGGCTAATGTGGTGGCCGATGATTTGAGTGAGGCGTCTATGGGTAGCCTAGCGCATGTTGATGATGGTGGCTAAGGAGGTCCACCAGTTGGCTAAATTGGCAATTAGGTTGGAAGAGGTTGATAATGGTGGTATTGTTGTTGTTAATAATTCTAAATCTTCATTGGTTGAGGAGGTGAGCACTAAGCAAGATCTTAACTCCACTTTGTTAGAATTGAAGACATCGGTAAAAGATGGTAAGGTGGAGGTTTTCTCCCAAGGGGGAGATGGTACCCTTAGATACCAAGGTAGGTTGTGTGCACCTTGTGTTTATGGCTTGAGAGAAAAGATTCTTGATGAGGCTTATGGTTCTTTCTTTTCTATTCACCCCAGTTCTACTAAAATGTATAAAGATTTGAGGGATGTGTATTGGTGGGGAGGCATGAAAAGGGACATTGCCAAATTTGTTTCTGGTTATCAGAGTTGTCAACAAGTCAAAGCCAAGCATCAAAGGTCGGGTGACCTAGTCCAACACATAGAGATTCCTACTTGGAAGTGGGAAGAGATTAATATGGATTTTGTGGTTGGGGTGCGCAAGACTAGAAAGGCTTTTGATTCCATTTGGGTTATGGTTGATTAGAAGACAAAATCGTCTCACTTTCTACTAGTTAAGACCACATATTGGACTGAAGATTATGCTAGGTTGTACATTTACGACTTGGTAAGGTTGCATGGTGTTCCTTTGTCCATTATATCGGATTGTGGTGCTAAATTTACTTCATGTTTTTGGAGGTCCTTCCAAAGGGGTCTTGATACAAGAGTTAAACTTAGTACAAATTTTCACACTCGAATGGATTGCCAAGCCAAAAGAACTATCCAAACTTTTGAGGATTTGTGTAGGGCTTGTGTATTGAAGCTTAAGGATAGTTGAGATGATCACCTTCCATTGATTGATTTTGCCTATAACAATAATTATCATTCTATCATCGCTATGACTTCTTTTGAGGCTCTTTACGGCAAATGTTATAGATCATCGGTTAGGTGGGTTGATGTTGGAGAGGTGGATTTTTGGGATAGATCTGGTTATGGAATCTCTTGAGAAGGTTAGGATGATTAGAAAAGGTTGAAGATAGCCAAAATTCACCAAAAGTCCTATGTCGATATGAGGAGGATGGATATTGAGTTCAGGGTTGGTTGAAGGTGTCACCCAAGAAGGGTGTGGTTCATTTTGGTAATAAGGGAAAGTTCAGTCCAAGATATGTGATTCCTTATAGGGTAATGAGGAGGATTGGCAAGGTTGCTTATGAGTTGGAATTGCCTAATGAGATGGATTTGGGTTCATTCGGTGTTTCATGTGTCTATGTTGAGGAAGTGTGTGGGTGATGCTAATGCTATTGTTCCTTTGGATGTTGTGGGCATAGTTGAAGACAACTTGACCTATGAGGAGGTTCCAGTGGAGATCTTGGATAGGTAAGTGAAGAGGCAAAAGAACAAGGATGTTGCTTCTGTTAAGGTCCTTTGGAGGAATCAACAAGTTAAAAGTCCTACATGGGAAACCGAAGAAGACACTTAAAAGTGATATCCTTATCTTTTCCACTCCATTCAAGCCTAAGGTATTGACATAATTCCCATATATGATTTCAAGTCTAAGTTCAGCCCATGACATTTGCATACATTCATGTTTAAATTGACAAGTTCATGATGATTTCACACTTATCTCGAGATTTTTGAAATGATGCTTAAGTGCATTGATGCATCCTTATGTGGACTAAATTTTTCATGCTTAGTTCTCTCATATACTTTTATTTGAAATTCGTGGATGAATGTTCCCAAGGGAGATATATTGAAACGATCCCAAAAAGTACCCAACAATGTGCCTCAGAAATGTCCGGAATCATAATTTCCATATATCTCAAAATTCATGCGTGATATCAAAAATTTGACTTCATATTCTTGTTTTGGGGGTAAAATTGAGTGAGGGATAGGTCTAACTCCGATTTCAGAGCAACCGTATAAAAATTTGAAAATTGCAAAAATGCGATTTCAAGTGACGATTCGCGCCCCTGGCTCGACGTACCAAGGGCATGCTACTATGTATTTTGTGCACTAATTTTTTATCTCGGTCCAAGATTTTTGGGTTTGGGTCCTAAGTGTTCCCATGCATGGAAATACCTACACTTAGACATATTTCACCCTCATACCAGTGAAGACATTCCTTACTACCCTCTCAAACACTTAGACAAATATTTCATTACAAATTTCAAGTCCCAAAACTCATTTGGATCTTAACTTTCTCATTCAAGCTTCAAGTCTCCATCTCTAATCTTCTTCAAGAATTCCCCAAAGTCAAGGTATGTGGGTTTCAACTATTGGGTCCTTTCACCCATGGTTCCCAAGCTTCTTTTTTACCTAAATTGTGTGATTTAAAGTTGATTTACTCATGTGTTCTCTATTATGAATTCAACTATGAACTATGTTAGGATTTTGTAAAAGTATGACTGTTTATGTATGTTTTGAGCTACGAATCTAAGATCTATGGTGACATTTGATGAAGGGTTTTGATATATGTTGTTTAAGGGTGTTACCAAGTAGTTATTGATGGTTTTACAGTAAATTTTATAGCATGATTTCACTCTTGAATTGCATGATTTTACACTAGCACTACACACCAGCCAAGTGTTTGATAAAATGTCCAGTTATGATTTCTTGAGGAATTGAAGGCCCATTACATGTCTTATGAGTTTAATGACTATATGATGACGAAAGGAATGTATGTATATGATATTATCTGTATAATGTTGGGAATTGACCAAGCCTCACTCAGGAGGTTATAGGCCCGGGTAACCATATTGAGGGTTTTGAACCTCGATCGTGTTGCTTAGGAGGTGGTAGGCCCGTGCAGCCATATTTTTAGGGGTTGTACCTAGATCGCTTCACTCAGGAGGTAGTAGGCCCATGCAACCACGTCGAGGGGCTTGTACCTTGATAACCATGTTGGGGGTTTGTACGTCATCAACCATGTTGAGGAGTTTGTACCTCATAAACCAAATTGAGGGGTTTGTACCTCATTCACCTCTCCAAGGAGTTGGTAGGCCTTGGATATTCACTAGTAATGGTTTCTCCTTACACATATATTATGTTCTATATAAGCATGATTTTATTTCAAGCGTCATTCATACATGTCATATCGATATATGCTCATTCATTACCTATGTTATGCATTATGTTTATAGTGCTTATTACTTGTTGCATTGCATTTTACATACTTAGTACACTTAATCTTACTAATGTATACTCTATGCCTACATGATGTCACCAAATAGGAACCGAAGCCCCACTTGAGCAACCTCCTCCATGTGGCTAGTACGATTTCTCCCAAACTAGTTGGTGAGTCCTCCATTCTGGGGTCAATGTCTATGATCTCATGCTATGTGCTAAGACCATCTTTCTTTTATATATATCTTGACTATGAGGGTAAGCCCAGTTGCTTGTCTTGGCCCCCACTCTTGTCTATACAGTAGAAGTGTTGTTGGACAAGTTATGTATCGAGCCTTGACTCTCTTGTTTTGAAGCTTATGTTATGGAAGTATCCCTTTAGTTCTTTCTTCCTCTATTTCTACTCTTATAATGTAGGGGTCCCTTCGAGTTCCCAATTCGCTATGTTACGTTTAGACCCTAGGCTTGGGCCGTAACAGATGGACAAGCTGAAAGAACAATACAAACATCAATGGATATATAGAGGGCTTGTGTGCTTGATTTTAAAGTAAGTTAAGATGATCATTTACCTCTTATTGAATTTTCTTATAATAATAGTTTTCATTCAAGTATTTGTATGGCTCTGTTTGATGCTTTATATGGTAGACGGTGTAGATCACTAGTGGGTTGGTTTGAGGTTGGAAAAATGTCCTTAATTGCTCCTGATTTGGTGCTTGATGTTATGGAGAAGGTGAAAGTCATACGGAAAAGGTTGAGAGTTGCCTAAAGTCGTTAAAGGTCATATGTCGATGTTAGGAGAATGGAATTAGAGTTTGATGAAGATGATTGGGTGTATTTGAAGGTTCCTGTAATTAAAGGAGTGATGTTTTTTGTAAGAAAGACAAATTAAGTCCTAGATATGTAGTACCTTATAAATAGTACAGAGAGTTAGAAAAGTAGCTTATAAGCTAGATTTGCCTATAGAGTAAGCTATGGTTCATCCAGTGTTTCATGTATCGATGCTAAGGAAATATTTAGGTGATCTTGATTCGATTGTACCATTGAAGGATGGGCCCATTAAGGATGATTCGACTTATGAAGAAGTACCTACTGAGATTTTCTACTGACAAGTGAAAAAGTTGAGAAATAAAGAGGTTGCACCCATCAAGTGTTATTGAGAAACCAACAAGTTGAAAGTGATACTCGGGAGGTTGAAGCGCACATGATGACACAATACCCTTAGGCTGAAACGAACATGATGAGATAATACGTTTAGCTTTTTTCTTCTATTCAAGCCTAAGACACTTAATATGATCTGTTACTTCAAAATTCTTATGAATGTGTATCTCTTAATAAGTTGCATCCATACATGATCATGAAGCTACTTTTGAATGACATTTGATACATAAGTTTGAAAATTTTATGAAAATCATGAGAAAGCTACATTTTTGCATATATGTGAAGTTGAATATGCTCCTACTCTATTTAAGTGTATTTCTGTCTCATTCGAGGATGAATGATCCTATAAGGGATATATTGTAACACCCTGCATGTTGTTAGCCTGGAAAGACTGAAAGTTCAGGATTTTGGTGATGCTTTGATCCTACGAATGAGTCAACGACCTATAGAAGCAACCACAGGTCATAGGAGGGTTTGTGGAAGGTGCTAAATGAAAATGAAAAATTGAAGGATTTCTGGAAGTTGATGTATGAGTTATTAGGACGGACTATAAGAAACCACGACCCATCAGCGGTTTTGTAGAAAGGTTCCCTGAAGGGCCTAAATTTTTCTAAGTCTAGAACACTTCTACAAAAGGACTTATGGCCTATAAATGGAACTACGGGTCGTCCTGCATGTTCGTGGTTTGGAAGATACAAATTCAAGAAATTCAACTTATATGACATGATGTTATATAGAATAAAGTACGGTTTGTAGGTCGATACACGACCCATAGAAGGGGATTCATGGACGACTCCGGCAGTTATTAAGGAAGGGTGTTTTTGACATTTTCATTTCATCTAAGTTGTAAACTACGTCGTTTTTGCTATCTTAACTGACTTGACTGATCTATCCCTTGTAAGGTCCATTCCTAAATCACTTAAAGCCTTGACTTTTTAAAAGTTCTCTCAAGGATTCTCAATATTTCTCTCTCTGAGTCAAGGATACCATTGGAGCTAGGCGTTGAAGGTTTGGTCAAGTTTTTCCAGATTCTTCTTAAATTTAAAGGATTTTACTTGAGGTATATAGGGCTTTTTCCATGGATTAGTTTCATCCATGAAGCTCAATCCAAAACCTTCTCTTATCACAACTTGAGGTATATAGGGCTTAATGATTTGATGAGGGTTTCCTTATTAATGATTCAATTTGATTTCAATTGCATATTTTCTTTATAAATCCTATCCATTGCACGATTTTAACTCAAATGTCGATGGACCCAACTTAGCCCTAGTCTCTGATGATAAATCTAGGTATTTTAATGATTATGATATCAATGTATGAAAAAGCATGTTTTATGACCATGATAACATTATGACAATGATTATGATAATGATGTTAAGGTTGAAATGTCTACCCACCCTTTGATGAAAAGTAAATGAGATGGACTGTTCTTGTGACATTATATTCTTATGAAAGTTATGATGACTATTTTATAAGCTATGAGAGTATGATTTTAATGAAGTATGAATGATGTTGAAAGTTATGTATATGCATCATTTATGTATTATGTGAGATTAGACTAAGTACCGAGAAGGCTTTGGTAGATACCATGATCCCATAACTACATGCCACCATAGGGACGACATTCATATTTTTATGACTTAAAGGTGTGCTAATGGATCCATACAGCTTTAATGGACACTCACCGTACTACGATAAATCCTAAAGGGTAGGGTTAAATAATAGTTCTCACTATGCTAGGATAGAGCCTATAGAGTGAGAATTGAGTCTATATTGGCAAAGTAGGCTCATCTTAGATCGATGTAGAGTGAACATCAAGATTCCTTGTAATAGTCTACATGGTCTTATATGTCAGTTATGGTCTTGTTCCCACATATGTATGTTAAGGTTATGAATAGAATTTAATGATGCCTCTTCTCATGATTTTAAGCTTGCATCCTCATGCATATAGTGGCCTTACCTTATTGATTGTGGCTATGCATATTGATATTATTGTGATGTCTCTTGATTCATGGCATACTCACATACTTAGTACATTCCACATACTAATGCATACTTTTTTGCCTACATGATCTAACCATGTACGGATGGACGACGAGGTGACTATTCTGTTTCGTAGCTAGATTCAGATTTTGAGCTTGAAGACTTTTTTGTGAGTTCCCATGCTCTAAGAACAACCACTTTTATGATGCTTTTCCATTTGAAACTTTGTTATTTTCTTGTGATTTATATTTTGAGGGTGACATAGAGTGCTATGTTCTAGACCCTGGCAAGATCTCATGATGTGGACGCATATTTTGGACACACAAGATTCTATGACATTCTTATCTTTATATACTTCTTCTTGTTTATTCTCTTATGTATGCTTATTTCACCTTATGAATTCTTATGATATGAACACGAGGGGGATGGGATGCCTTCCTGCGTCATATTGTACATGTCACGACTAGGCCCTAGGTCTGGGTGGTGACACAAAAATAGCTTTATAGACAAGAAACAATTCTAGTCCTAAATTATCCATAAGAGATGAGCAACAATTCTAGTCCTAAATTATCCATGAGAAACAAACAACAAATCTGGTCCTAGATTGACCTTTAGAGACGAACAATAATTTGTCTCTAATTGACCATCAGAGATCCTATATATATCCATTGATATCACAAGGATCTAAATTCATCAACAAATATAAAAATACTTCTAAAAAGCTTGATGTAAATATTAGAGAAAGGGTTGAAAGATAGAGAAAGAGTACGACTTATTACAATTAATTGGTTAAAAGCATGCACGTACTAGTTTCAATTTGCTTAAGAAATATATATAGATAACATCAAAAATTTTGCATAACATTCACAGGAAAATAATAATGAGTTAGTGCAATCTTCACTAAAGAACGAACAAAGTTGGGAAGATAAACTAGCTTCAAGTTTCAGTCCTTGTCGAGTGATATCTAGAAACATCAACAAAAGCTGCAACAAATAAGAAAAATCTATTAGAAAAATTTTAGTACGCATCAACCAATATCTACTTTGTGTTGTTATATAGATAACCACACCTAAGTAACACTTAGCAAAAGATAGAAATAAATGGACTAAATAAATAGCTTAACGACGAGCAGGACGAATGACAATCAAAAAAAATTATTAAAATAGAGATGCTGACCTGCAATGGTACAGAAAATTTTAAAATAAAACTGTCTTTATGCAGATGAGCGGAAAAATAAAAACAGAGCCAGCATAAAAAGTTGCATAGCAGTCGTAATTAAGATTCCTATACTCTGAAATTACTTCTATCTTTCATGGACTAGAATTATAGTTAGAAATATACAAAAAAAAAAGTTGTATCTGAAGAGTTATAAAGTTTGCACATTCTTGGCTACTAGTGTATCTTACAGCACATAGAGTGTTAAACTTTTGAATGATGTTTGGAAGAAGTCTACTATAGATTGTGAGAGTGTTCTGCATTTGCAACAAATATGGATCATGAATCAGTTACTTTACTAACCGATTCTCGGCTATAATATGACAGACATGTTCTTACTCTGTTACTTTGCTCCTTCAGTATGTGTAGTTGTTCAATTTCAAAAATATTGTTAAGCTTTGAACAACATCGAACTTTAGAATGTTTTCTCTCCAGGGTTGTTTTGCAGTTTTTTTAATAGGTACAGGAAATAGCATTGTAGCTTTCTTGTTTGCAGCCACGAGGACAAGGGAAAGGATCAAAATCTACATGGGGTGTCTGCTCCTTGCTCGTTGTCATATGTTTTATAGCTTTGTTATCAATGTATTTGATATCGTTGGCGACCATAAAGCTCATTCAATATTAAAGGTAAGTAGGACATGATCAACGTTCTACCACAAAAGCTAGTCTATTAACAATATTTTAACATAGAGTATAATCAGCAGCATAATGTTAGTTAGGCGCAGCAGGAGAATTCAACACATCATTTATGATGATGATTTTGATCGTGATGAGATTTTCAGAACATTTTTTGGTCGTTTTGATATGTTTAGGATAGCTCGTATTTACAAGACAAGAACAATATCTAACTTCGGAACACTTTCTCTCCAGCATTGTTTCTAACTTTTTTATAGGTATAGTAATTTTGCAAGAACGGGAACAAGGGAAAGGAGAAAAATCTACATGGGTGTCTGGTCCATGCTTTTCTTTTTAATGTCTTTGTTAGCATTGCATTTGATATCGTTGACAGATATATAGCTCATTCGATGCTAAAGGTAAGCAGGGCGTGATCAACATTCTAACACACCAAGCTAGTCTAGTAACAACATATCAACACACCACTTGGAATAGGAACCAATAATCATGCTAAGGTTCAGGAAGCAACATTTGGTATTCAATGGTGAATTTAATATAGCTACAGAAGGATTATACTGGAAGTTCATTCTAAATTGCTTCTGAAATGGATCAAGTACAATAGCGAACCCCCATGTAATCTCCAGAGTCGTATCACTGATTTGCAGATGCTCATTAACTGCTTGGAGTTTTTTAGGAGCAACCATACCTATAGGTAGGCTAACTGTATTGCAAATGTACTTTCCAAATGCAGACACCAGTTGGACATACCCAGGCACTGTTATATCTAACAACAAATACCATACCATGCAAGACAATACTATAAAATGGACAAACTTAGTTTGGCAAACATCAGAAGGAGAAAAATTGAAAGGATCAGGCTCCCTGAGGGGTTGTAGTTTTTTGTATTGATATAGATGTGTATGTATCCTCCTAGATTCCTTTATCCTTTTTAGATAGGTTAATTGCTTGTTAAATTATAGCTTTTTGGAATAAGTCTGAGGATGTTTCTTTTGTTGCTTTTGTAAGGGGAGAGTCTCCCTTATTATCAATGCATTTGATATGGTTGATGGCTATAAGCTCATTCGACGTTGAAGGCAAGCAGGACGCGATCAACATTCTAACGCCCAAAGCTAGTCTATTAAAAACAGAACAACATTCTAACATCGAATGTAATCAGCAGCGTGAGGTTAATTAGGTGCAGGAGGAGAACTCAGCACATCTATTATGATGATGATTTTTATCCTAATGAGATTTGCTGGGCATTTTTTGATCATTTCGATACGTTTGGAATAGCTCATATTTACAGGACAAGAATCAATGTTGTTGCCCAGAGAGAGAATTTACATTCCACTGGACCCAATTTAACAAGTTTCATTTTAAGTAGTATTCTATTTTATTATACTACTCAATTAACACAATAGGAGACAAGTATGCCATTCTATTTTTTCTGTAGCTTTCTTGTGTGAGCGGAAGTATTTTCTTTTCATATATAAAGGATCTTAGATTGATATTTAATGACACATTCATTGAGGTGTGACATCTAAACAAAATAAATTAAAAACTCTGGTATATTATTACCAACTTGATCAGCTGAAAAAGCAGTGGTCATTCTGTTGAAACTGACGATGTTGTAGGTTGGACACGTGATTATTAGGCAGCAAAAAATTCTTTCATCTTCGTTATTTCTTTAATCTCATCTTCTAAGGTAGACAAATGATCATTTAGCAATTTTTTCCTCATTGAAGGATTTAGTTTCTTAACTCAAGGATTTGATATCCTCTCGAGTTGTACGTAGTGCAGCCAACAATTCAGCCTTTGAAGAAAATCCACCTTTTAAGTCTTTTGCTTTTAATCCACCTCCAAATTCAAATACATGGCTATGAGTTTGAGGTCCACAAAATTTTACAACAATCTCTATGGGAGGTAGATATGGATTTGCTTGAACCATTTCTGCAAGTTGAGCCTACAAAGTATATTGGAGAATATTTTCTTTCATAACACACAATATTTTTAAGTTATTATCTCAATGGCTGCCCACATATGATTCATGTTTTCTTGTTTTATCACTCCAGGATCACACTCCAAAGGGTCAAATATTATGATCACGAATAAGTTTTTCCAAATGCCTCAAAAAAGTGGTTGTTATTTTTTTCAACTGTTTGATTATTATAAAAAGTTGCTTTCAACTTTTGTCCAATTTCAAGTGAAACTTCTATACACTTGTTTCTTCCTCGAACTTTTTTTTTTAAACCTTTGTAAGATTAGATGAACCTACAGTTACATAATTAATAAAACTATGTTAAACGTGTGTTTAGTTTTTGCTTCAACATAACATATGTCATTTTAGTTTAAATGATTCAAATAATGGTTGCTAGCTTTTAGGAGTTGTTGTTTTTATATTATTAGTGCCTAAAATTTAGTAATTAGATTTAATAGATTCGCTCTTTTGATTATAAATAGAAAAAAAGGCTGAATAAAGACTTACAGTCCTTTTCAACCAAAACTTCTAGTTCTCTTCTGCTTCTTACTTTTCCTTAGTTAGATTATTGTTTTTCCTCCATCCCAACATAAAACAGCAACAATTGGTATCAGAGCTAACTTCTTGAGGGATCTGTGAGGTTAATAGAGTGCAGTAATGGAAGGATAGTATTGTTTTTCAACAATAGCCCACCTGTCTTTGATGGATATAGTTATGACATGTGGGCAATGGGTATAGGGGCCTACCTGGAAACATTGGATCTGTGGGAAGCTGTTGAAGAAGACTATGAAATTCGATCACTTCCAGCCAACCCACCGTGCCACAAATGAAATAACAGAAGGAGAAGAAGACGAAGAAATGAAAGACAAAAGCATGCCTGTTTACAGCTGTATCTCCTATGATTTTCCATCGAATAATGTCCTTAAAGATAGCAAAAGCGATCTGGGATTTCATCAAAAGAGAATACGCAGGTGATGAGAAGGTTCGTGGGATGCAAGTACTAAACCTAGTACATGACTTTGAGCTATAAAGATGAAGAAGACTGAAAGCATAAAGGAGTACTCAGACCGATTGCTCAATATTGCAAATCGTGTCAGATTGCAAGGCTTAGATCTATCAGATACAAGGATTGTAGAAACAATTCTTGTAACAGTGCATGAAAGATTTGAAGTCACCATTACTACCTTAGAAAATACTAAGGACCTATCCAAAGTTACACTGAAAGAGCTCTTGAGTGCTTTTCAAGAACAAGAGCAGAGACCTGTAATGAGACAAGATGGAGCAGTAGAAAGAGCCTTACAAGCAAAGCATCAAGACACAAGTATAAAAAGAAGAAAAACTTCAAAAATCATCTTGAAAATGGAGAGAGTTCATCCAGCAATAATCAGAAGGGCAAAGGAGGAGGATCAAAAAAGACTTATCCACCCTGCAACCACTGTGAGAAGAAAGGTCATCCACCTTTCAAATGCTAGAGGAAACCAGATGCTAAGTGCAACCAACTTGGCCACGAAGCAGTGATCTGTAAAGTCAAGCCTCAATAGCAAAAGGAAGATGCAAATGTTGCTGATCAAGAGGAGGAAGACCAGTTATTTGTAGGAACCTACTTTTCAAGAAAAGAATAATTTGAAAGCTGGTTCATTAATAGTGGATGCACATATCATATGACTCTCGATAAGGAGCTATTTAAGGAGTTAAATTCCACAGAGATTAAAAAAGTGAGAATTGGCAATGGTATGCACTTGGATGTAAAAGGAAAAGGAACCATAACCATTTCTAGTTACTCAGGTACAAAACTTATTCATGATGTTCTTTTTGTATCAGAACTTGATCAAAATCTTTTGAGTGTTTGGTCAATTAATGGAGAACGGTTTCAAGTTGTCTTTTGAAGATAAACATTGGTTGATTAATATATGGTGCTGATAAGGAGATGTCAAAATTAAAATGAAGGGAAGGAGTTTCTCTCTTAATCCAATGGAGGAGGAGCAAGTTGGTAATCCTGTCGTGGCTACGATCGCTGAAATTTGGCATAAACGACTAGTGAACTATCATTACAATGTTCACTGCAGATGCACAGGCTAAACATGGTCAAGAACCTACTAGACTTGAAAGAGCATTCTCAGAATTGTCAAGTGTGTCAATATGGAAAGCTAACCAGGAAGCCGTTTCCTAAGGTGTCTTGGAAAGCTTCAAGAAAGCTGCAATTGATACACACAGATATATGAGGGCCTAAAAGAACACCCTCCTTGAATGGCAGTAGATACTATGCAGCATTCATTGATGACTTCACCAGGATGTGTTGGATATTCTTTCTAAAGCACAAGTCAGAAGTTGTAAGAGTTTTTTTGGAGTTTCAAGGCCCATGTTAAGAAAGAAAGTGGCTATAAAATTAAAATAATCAGATCTGATAATGGCAAAGAATTTACACTAGAAGTATTCAATCATTTTTGTGAGGAAGTAGCAATTGAACATAAACTAACTGCTCCCGATACTCCTCAACCAAATGGAGTAGTTGAAAGGAGAAATAGGTTCATATTGGAGATGACTCATTGTATGCTATATGAGAAGAACTTACCAAAGAAGTTCTGGGCAGAAGCAGCAAATACAATAATCTTTTTGCAAAATTGGCTCCCAACAAAAGCTGTGAAAAATCTGACTCCATTTGAAGCCTGTATGGACACAAACCATCTCTTCACTTTGTTAAAATTTTTTGTTGTTTGTGTATCACCCGTGTTCCACAATTAAATCAAGATAAGCTGGATAAGAGGGCATTGCCAGGAATTTTTATTGGGTACAACACAACCTCCAAAGCTTATAAACTTTCCAACCACAAACTGGAAAGATTGTCATAAGCAGAGATGTGCACTTCATGGAAGATGAAGAGTGGAGCTGGATGAGAAAAAGAAGATGCAACAATGCTAAAATGATCAAAGGCATTCTGTTTCGCACTCAGGAGAGCAAAATGATGGAGAATGGCAGAATGAGATGGTTGATGATGCACTTGTTAGAGACACCAGATTACTATCTGATATTTACCAAATATGTAATATTGCTGTGTGTGAGCTTGCAAATTTTGAAGAAGACAACACCAATCAAAATTAGAGTGCTACAATGAAGGAGGAGCTATCCATGATTGAGAAAAACAAAACATTGGAGTTGGTTGAACAACCCCAAAATAGAAACGTGATTGGACTCAAGTGGGTGTACAGAACCAAGCTTAATGCAGATGGATCAATCAACAAGCAAAATCTAGGCTCGTGGTTAAAGGATACACTCAAATATTTGGAGTAGACTACTCGGACACTTTTATACCTGCAGCAAGACTTGACACTATTAGGCTCTTGCTCAGTATTGCAGCACAAATGAATTGGAAAGTGTACGAGTTAGATGTCAAGTCAGCATTCCTTAATGACATACTTCAAGAGGAAATATATGTAGAGCAACCTGAATATTCTGTATGAAAGGCAAGGAAAATCATGTCTATTAGCTACATCAGGCACTTTATGGTTTAAAGCAAGCACCAAGAGCTTGGTATAGTCAAATAGATGACCATCGAAGAAGCATAAGCATTAAAAGAAGTCTGCTGAGTTTTCTCTTTATGTCAAGCAGTCTGGTATTGATA
Organism: Solanum clarkiae; assembly: GCA_011800125.2. NCBI lineage: Eukaryota > Viridiplantae > Streptophyta > Magnoliopsida > Solanales > Solanaceae > Solanum > Solanum clarkiae. The sequence continues at coordinate 9,393,009 of JAABOM020000101.1, forward strand.
TTCTCATTTTCTCACTTTATGTGGACGATCTTTTAGTGACCGGAAGCAGCACAAGGCTTCAAGCAAGATCTGAAGAAAGCCTTTGAGATGATTGATCACGGCTTAATGACATTCTTCCTTGGAATAGAGATAAAGCAGGATTTGAATAAAGTCTTCACTTTCCATAAAAAATATGCTAAGGAGATTCTTCAGAAATTTCACATGGAAGAATGCAAAGAAATTCATACTCCCATGATTCAGAAATAGAAGTTGTGCAAAGAAGATGGAGCTGCAAAAGCAGATGAGGCTTATTTCAGGGGTCTGATTGGGTGATTAATGTACCTTACAACAACAAGAACAGACATTTTAAGTGTTGTAAGTATTCTTTCATGATTCATGCATTGCGCAAGTGAATTGTACTTGAAAGCAGCAAAGAGAGTGGTCAGATAAATCAAAGGAACAATCAATTATGGTGTATTGTTCAAGAAAAACAAGGAGTTCAAGTTGCATGGATTTTCTGACAGTGACTGGGCAGGATCCTGATACGACATGAAAAGCACTTCTGGATACTGCTTTAGTCTTGGATCAGGTATGTTCTATTGGAGTTCAAGAAAGCAGGAGGTAGTAGCTAAATCTACTGCTGAAGCGGAATTTATTGTTGCAACTGCTGCAGTGAATCAAGCTCTCTAGCTGAGAAAAATATTAAGTGATCTTCAGTTTGGGCAAAATGAAGACACACAAATTTTGGTTGATAATCAAGATGCAATAGCTATTTCTCATAATTCGTTCTTTCAATGCAGAACCAAACACTTCAACATTAAGTTACTCTTCTTAAGGGAAATGCAGAAGAACAGTTTTGTTAAGTTAGTTTACTGTAAGACTGATGATCAAGTTGCTGATGTGTTTAGCAAACTGCTACAAGGGAGCAAGTTTGAGATTTTTAGAGAGAAACTTGGAGTCTGCAGCATCTAAAAAAGGAGGAGTATTACACGTGTGTTTAGCTTTTGATGCAAGATAGCAGATGTCGTTTTAGTTTGAATGATTCAAATAATGGTTGCTAGCTTTTAGGAGTTGTCGGTTTTATATTATTAGTGCCTAAAATTCAGTAGTTAGGTTTAACAACTTCTCTTTTTTGATTATAAGTAGATAAAAAAAAGGGTGAATAAACACTTACAATCGTTTTCAACCAAAACTTCTAGTTCTCTTCTATTTCTTACTTTCCCTTAGTTAGATTATTTTTTTTGCTTCGTTCCAACGTAAAACAACAACAAACTAAAGCAATAAAATTCAATTCTAAAACATAATAATATATGCATTCAAAATGTTTTATCTTTTTCAGTTGTTTGAGAGTTTCATAACTTGATCACTAGATGGAGGCAATGAAATATTGATTTGCATATCCTCTTTTTCAAGAAATAATTTTATAATTTTTTGCATTTCTTGACTAAAATACATGGTAGAACTTGATTTTATGCTTTTAGAAGGAGCTTGCATATGCTGATCAACGAAAATAATACTTTTGTTAAAAGATCCCACCTCACATTCAGAAATTCCTAGAGAGCAGCTCAAAGATCCAGATCTTTATTCTAGTCTCTTTTCTGTAGAATCTAGACCCATAAATACGTATAAAAAATTGAAAACACAACATATTTACAAAAAAATACAACATATTTGAAAAAAATTACTTGTTTAAACTTCTTGGATGTATTCCCTATCTTGAATAGTGGATGCAGGAGATGAAGAATTCATTTGCATATTCTTTTCTCAGAAGCCATGGAGTTCTTAGGTATCATTCGCATTCATTGACTAGCAGACATGGTAGAATTTTTAAGTCTTTTTCTTTGGTCCTTCCTAGTAAAACCTAAAAGAAATATCATAATACCAATATTTTACCACTGTTTTGAAGAGCAAAAGGATGAAAGTATATCATAGGGCATAATCAATCAGGAACACAACGTTAACATGAAAGAGGAACAACTACTGTTGTTACAGGAGAAAATGCAAAGCAAGGAGACTGTATGTTTTGGCACAAAAGATAAATATGATTTCATCTTCTACCTTTTTACATTTATTTATCTTCTTATTATGAGGGACCATATAGGATGGAATTAAGTAGGTTATGATTGACCAGGACGCCACATTGGTAAGTAAGATAGCTTTTATCGAGGCAGCATACTCAATTCTCGTTCTTTTTTAACAAAATTGCTTCCATCTAGAGGAGAAAAAGAGGTAAGGCCACACCATGCATGTATATATATCTTAACAAGAGGCGATTATTTCTATCCAAGAAATTTTCAAAATAATGAGCAACAAAACTACCTTCAACATTCTCAGATTTATGAGCTCTGGGCACAACTCTCAAAAGTAGGGAAAATATGGTATTGTCCCATAATGACTATCCAGTTTTTCTGGTCTACTCACTGCTGTAAATGTGCCCTAATATCTCACTATGATGAGGTATGTAAGGTAGAATGCTTCAAGCTACTCATTAGCTTTCAAAACAAGAAGGCGCCAGAAGGCAAAATCCCTGTGCTGTACACCCTTGAGGGAAAGGCTTTTGTAATTCATTGAGAATTTCTTGTGCAAGAGACTTGATCGGAAGCTTAATTGAAAATACAACAGATATAAAAAATATACAACATATTTGAAAATAACTTGTTTCAACTTCTTGGACGTGTTTCCTAACTTAAATAGTGGATTCAAGAGATGAATAGTTCATTTGCATGTTCTCTTTCTCACAATCCATGGAGTTCTTATGTATGATTCATATTCCTTGACTAGTGGACACGGAAGAATTTGTAAGTCCTTATATTTGGTCCTTCCCATTAGAACCTGAAAGAAAAGTCACATTACCAATATTTTATTAGTGTTTTTAAGAGTAAGAGGATGAGAATATATCATAGGGTATAATCAATAAGGAACACAAACTTAACATGAAAAACGAACAACTACTGTTATTACAGGTGAAAATGCAAAGCAAGGAGACTACAAGTTTTGGCACAAAAGATAACTATGGTTCTATCCTTTACAATTTTAGATTTCTTTATGGTCTTAGTATAATGAACCATGCAAGATTCAATCTCATTAAGAATTTCTTGTGCAAGAGACTTGATAGAAAGATCTACAACTTCTACCATTTCCTGAATTAGGAAAAAGAGGAATGATCTTGAAAAGTCCCTAAAAATGCTCAATAAGATAATAAAATGCGTCGACCATGACGAAGAAAAAGTGGAGGCTATTAGTGGGTATGGCTTTTACTTTCCATTTTTTTGTAACTACTTTGAATTGAAGATTGAAATATGTGACTCAAGATAAATAATTATTTGCAGTGTCAAACCTGAGATCTTGAAGAATGTCGGTAAAGCCATCACATCACTTCCTGAGGCTTTTAAGCCTTGTAGAGCTGTAACAAAGATTTTTCATGATCATATAAAATATTGAGATAAGGGGAGGGTGTTGATGGACATCGGGAGAAGCTCTTTCTTTTGCAACATTACTTGTGGAAGGAAATCATGTTAGGTTGAGTGGTTAGGATGTTGAGAGAGGTACTTTCAGTCACAGACACCCTTTTATCTTCATATATTCTAGTTTATATCTCTACATATTTGTCTCTGAGTTTGAATTGTGAGTTTCTATTTGATCGTGCTGTGTATCTAGTTGGATTCACATTCATCCGAATTATCATACGGTACTGTTAACCCATAGCCATCCATATGGGAAGAAAAAGTGGAGGATATGAAAAATGATGTGCAGAAAAAGTGGAGAATATGAAAAATGATGCCCAGAAAAAGTGGAGGATATGAAAAATGATACGGTACAGTTGTTGATTCTGGAAACAAGGATAAAGAAAGAGATTGATATGATTAGAAAGGAGAAGGATGAAACTGAAAAGAAGGTAGATTGGTTGAAAGAAAAGAAAGCTAAATTTGAAACTGAATGGGAGGTAATTGATGAAAAATGACAAGAGTTGCAGAATGAAGCTGACGTGTAAATGAAGAGGATTTTTACATTTCTAAACTTCTCAAGGATAGTCATGACAGTCTGATAGAAGAGAAAAATGCAATTCAAGAAGAATAAAGCAAAATTTGGAGTCACTTTCTTGTGATTGTGAAATCTTCACGTATGAGAAAAATGCAATTCAAGAAGAATACAAGTAATATCTTACATGTTTCAACATCGCTGATGTACTGCTTAACTACATCACTTGATTGAGGCAGCAAATTCTTCATTTTTATATTCCCTTTCTCACCTAGAGATTTAAGACCTCATCCTCTTTATTTTCCAATAGCTCCAAACGTGACAAATGTATATCGGATAGTACTATTCATATTAGAATCAACCACATTTTCAATCTTTAATGGTTTCTTCTTGAGTCTGCAAAAAGATTAAAGAGTTAAAAACCAAACATGAAAAAAATGTGTAATAACATAATAAAAAATTAAATTATGTTATCACAATATTTTAAAATAGATATAATTAATTCATACAAAGATACTTTACCTCATTAGTTCTTTTTCTTTTCTTTTGTGAATAACATCCCAACTCTACAATTTCATCATCCATTTGATCTACAATCTCATAGAAATCATGAACTAGTGTCTTACTCACTACTTGCCAACCCTTATTTAAGTTACCATTAGCAAAAAACACTTGAGATGCTTGTTCTACAAAAACAAACTGCTCATTTGTTTTCAGAATCTACTCGGATTAACAATCACAAAATCGTACTCATCCTTTTTGACTCCTTTTATTTCATCGTACACATCAAAATAATTATATTGAAATAAAAGCACTCTTCTATACATGACAAATTGCAACTCAATCACTCTGTTAAAACTCCATATTAATCAAGATTCTCACTATCTTTATCATTCTCACCCAATACGATAATACAACAATTTTGAGTCCTTAACTTTTAATCATAATCTTTCACATTAAATCTATATCCATTAATGTCACGACCTAAGCCTAGAGTCTGGACATGACACGGTGAATGAGAATTCACAAATAAGCCTCTTAGCATACCATTCACACATCGTTGGTCGTGTCAGCAAAATAAATAATAACAAGATATATAAATAAGGGAAGCGGGACTAAGGGAAGCCTTGATATTGATAAAACATAAAAGAGTCAAGGCTCAAAGCAAAAGTATATCAATTATTCCAACAACACCTCTAACATGGATTGGAGCGGGGGCAAAGACACTTTTCAAGCTCACCCTCATAGTATCAAGTATTAAACATAAAGAGATATCAAAAGTGGAGTAGCATAGCTAGTGTCCCTGGACTTGAGGATTCACCAAAGCTCATCTTCCGGAATGCCAAATCTAGCCACGTGCAGGATGACTGAGAGGTGCTCCGGTTCCTATATGATAACATTATGTAGGCATAAAGTACGCGCTAGTACGTTTGAATGTACTATGTATGTAGGATGGAATGCAACAAGACATAAGGCAACATAGTCAAAATGCGTAGTTATAAATAAGCATAATATTTATATGGCATGCATGATTAATGATTGAGGTAAAACATGCTTGTAAATTATATAACTTGCAAATATAGATTACATGTGTATGAAGTGACCATAATCATCATATCCCAAGCAAACTATTACTTGAACTCCAAGTCATGCCACCACCTTAGAATGTGATTGAGGTACTTACCCTCAACATGGCAGTACAGGCATGTCAGCCCCCAACAAGGTGATTGAGGTACATACTCCTCAATAAGGTAGTATGGGCATGCCATCCCCCGACAAGGTGATTGAGGTACATACCCCTCACCATGATAGTACGGGCATGCCATCCCCCAACAAGGTGATTGAAGGTTGTCACCCCCTAAATAAGGTGATTGGGCATGCCACCCCTAACAAGGTGTGGTTAATTTGCAACACCATAGATACTTTCCATAAATTCAATGCATATATACAATCCCTTAATCATCATAATGTCACTTGACTTGTAAAGTATGAAATAGATCATCAGTAACTCAAGAATCATTGTCAAGAAATTTTATCAAACACTTGGTGGGTTTACAATGCTAGTTTAAAATTATGCAATTTAAGAGTGAAATAATGTGAGAAAACTTAATATAAACCAATCCACCAACACATAATAAAAGCCTCATGTAAGATCCTTGAAATCCATCATCAAATCTCAAAATAGATTGTAGTTTCATAGACCAAAATATGCATAGTCACAACAGATAAACCAATTCATAGTATAAGCTTGTAATAGTTAGACATGCATTTTCAATCAACACATCATAAAACCCCAACGTAATTTATAATCATAATCCATAATAAGTAATACACTTAAGTAATACAACTTGAAAACATGCAATCTTTCATAAAAAGGAAGGTTGGGCACCATGATGAAAGGGCCTAATGGTTGAAACCCACATACCTTAAACTTGGGTTTTCTTGATGTAGACTTGAAGGAGACTTGAAGCTTGAATGTAGTTTTTGAGATCCAGAATTATGCTTGAGACACTTGAATTTTGGATGAAATATTTGATTGAGTGTTAGAGAGGGTTCTGAGAGGGTATTGAGTGATATAGAGTAGAAAAATGGCTAAGGATAGGTGTTTTTACGCATAAATGGACATGGGGCTTTGACTAAATGGCTACGGATTGGTGTTTTTACATATAAGTATAGGTGTTTTCCCACATATGATCGCATGGGGCCAAGACCACAATGTCTTAGGCCATACTGGAAATATTAAGAAAGTGCAAACACATCTCCGTGATGGGTCCGCGTCATGGAGGCATCGCGCATGCCTACTATTTTTGAAAATTTTGTGTCATGACCTAAGCCTAGGGACTAGACATGACAAGGAAAATGGGGAACCTGAAGGGAGCCAAACAAGCCTCTTAACATATCATTTCACATCATTAGTCGCAGAAGCAATTGAAAACATAAATAGGAGTACAAATAAGGAAAAATGGGACTAAGGGGTAACCTTTCATGACATGAGACATCATTAAATCAAGAGACTCAAGTCTCACAACATAATTACGTAACTTGTCCAACAACACCTTTTCTTCATAGATGGGAACGGGGGCCAAGACGAATTGGGCACTATGGGTGAAAGGGCCCAATAGTTGAATCCCACATACCTTGACTTTGGAGAATTCCTTGAAGAAGATTTGACTGGAGGCTTGAATCTTGAATGAATTCCTTAAGATCTAGAAGAGATTTGGACACTAGAATTTTAAGAGAAATATTAGTCTAAGGATTTGAGAGAGTAATGGGGAATGTCTTGTATGATATGAAGTTGAAATATGGCTAAGTATAGGTATTTTCTCGCATGGGAAGGATTAATCCCAAGATCGAAAAGCCTTGGACCTAAGTGAAAAACTGCACAAAAAAAAACACTGAGGCGCGCCCTTGGCACGTCACGCCAGGGGCGCGAAAACCTCACTAGAATTCAATTTTTGGAAAATTGAAATTGTGATTTGTTTGCTCTAAAATTGGGTTAGACCCATTTCCCACTCATTTTTGCCCCTGATCAGGAATACAAAGTTGAAATTTTGATATCGTACATGAATTTTGAGATATATGGAAATTACAATTTTGGGCACTTTCGAGGCATATTTTCGAGCACCTTTTGTGGTTGTTTCATTTTGTGAAAATCATTTTCCGCTATGGGTATTCTAAAGGCTAGATTATACCCACCTCTTATTCAATTTTTCCCCCTGATCAAGAATATAAAGTTGTATTTTTGATATCACACACGAAGTTTGAGATATATGGAAATTACAATTATGGGTATTTCTAGGCATACATTCGGGGCATTTTAATATCTCCCCTTTGGGAACATTCGTCCCAGAATATCAAAAAAATGTATATAAGAGAAGTAATCATGAAAATTTCAGTGTGACATGAATGCAACAAATATATTTAAACATCATTTCAAAAATCTCAACATGAAAGTAAAAAATCACCATAAACTTGTCAACATAAACATGAATGCATGCAAAATGACATAAGGTGCTGAAACTTAAGGCTTGAAATCATATAAGGGACTTAAATTAGTATCTTAGACTTGAGTAGAGTGGAAGAGATATGATATCGCTTTCTCATGTCCGCCTCGGCTTCTCATGTGGCACTTTCAACTTGTTCGTTCCTCCAAAGGACCTTAATGGAAGTCATAGCTTTGTTTCTCAACCTCTTTACTTGTCTATCCAAAATCTCCACAGGGACCTCCTCATAAGTCAAATTATCTTTTACAACATCCACAACATGCAAAGGAGCTATAGAACTTGGGTCACCCGCAAACTTCCTCCACATGGATACATGAAAAATCAGATGAATCATATTCATCTCTATAGGCAACTCCAACTCATAGGCAAACTTAACAATCATCCTCAAAACTCTATAAGGACCCACAAATCGTGGGAATAATTTCCCCTTCATGCCAAATCGAACCACACCCTTTATAGGTGAGACTTTCAAGTAAACCCAATCACCAACCTTAAACTCAAGATCTCTTCTCCTCACATCGGAATAGGACTTTTGTCTACTTTGGGCTGTTTTCAATCTCTTCCTAATCAATCTCACCTTCTCCAAGGCTTCTTTTACCAAATCTGGACCTAGAAAATCCAATTCACCCACTTTGAACCACCCAACTGGGGATTTAAAACACCTACATAAAGAGCTTCAAAAGGAGGCATACTAATGCTTGAGTGGTAGCTGTTGTTGTAAGCATATTCAATGAGTGGAAGGTGTTCATCCCAACTATCCTTAAACTCCAAAACACAAGATCTAAGCATATCCTCAATAGTTTGGATAGTCCTCTCAGTTTGACCATTTGTTTGAAGATGAAAGGCCGTGCTAAGCTTAACCTTGGTACCAAGATCTCTTTGGAAGGACCTCCAAAAGTGAGAAGTGAATTGAGCATCATGATCCAAAATGATAGACAGGGGCATTCTGTGCAATCTAACCAACTCATGAATGTACAATTTGCCATAATCGTCGGCACCATAAGTAGTCTTGACCGGTAGGAAGTGAGTCGACTTGTCATTCTATCCATAACAACCTAAATAGAATCAAGTTGTTTTCTAGTCTTAGGAAACCCAATGACAAAATCTATGTTGATTTCTTCCCACTTCCAAGCAAGAATCTTTAGATTTTGGGCCAGGCCACCCCATCTTTGGTGTTTGGCTTTGACTTGTTTGAAATTGTGACATCTGGATATGAACTTGACAACGTCTCTCTTCATGCCACCCAGCAATATACTTCCCTCAAATCTCTATACATCTTTGTGGAGCCGGGGTGGATAGAATAGGAAGAATTATGAGCCTTATCTAAAATCTTCTTTCTCAAGTCATCAACAGCAGGCACACACAATCTACCTTGGTACCTAAGGGAACCATCTCCCCTTCGGAAAAAACCTCAACTTTACTATCACTCACCAAGGCCTTCAACTCTAGCAAGGCAGGGTTCAAGATCTTGTTTGGCCTTCACCTCCTCAATCAAGGAAGATTTAGAACTATCAACAACCACTACACCACCATTGACAACCTCATCTAATCTAACCCCCAATCTAGCCAACTGATGAACCTCTCTAGCCACTTCTTTGCGCCCAAGATCAACATGAGCTAGACTACCCATAGGCACCCTACTTAGTGCATCGGCCACAACATTAGCTTTGCCAGGGTGATAATGCACACTCATATCAAAATTCTTAAGGAGCTCTAACCACCTTCTTTGTCTCAAGTTAAGATCTTTTTGGGTTAACACATATTGGAAACCCTTGTGGTTGGTGAACACATCAACATGAACCCGAAATAAGTATTGATGCCAAATTTACAAAGCAAATGCCACAGCCGCCAATTCAAGATCATGGGTGGGATGATTCTTCTCATGTACCTTAATTTTTCTAGAGGCATATGCTATCACCTTACAAATTTGCATCAACACACACCCAAAACCAATTCTTAACGCATCACAATACGCAACAAACCCTTCTAACCATTCCAATAGAGACAAGATAGGAGCGGAGACAAGCTTATCTTTCAAAGTTTGGAAACTCTTTCCACACTCATCGGTCCACACAAATTTCACCTTCTTTTGTGTCAATTTAGTCATGGGAGAAGAAATAGAAGACAAACCATTTAAAATCTCTAGTAATAACCTCCAAATTGAAGAAACTTCTAATGTTCGATGGTTTCCAAGGTCTAGGCCATTTTCTAATCACCTCCGTTATCTTAGAGTCTACCTTAATGCCATCCCCTGACACTACATGCCTAAGGAAAGCAACCTCTTTCAACCAAAACTCACATTTTTCATATTTTGTATACAACCTTTCCTCCCTCAAGATTTGCAACACCACCCTCAAGTGATCCACATGCTACTCCACATTATGGGAAAAGATCAAGATATCATCAATAAAAAGCACCACAAACAAGTCAAGATAGGGCTTAAAGACCCTATCCATAAGATCCGTTAATATAGCTGGTGCATTAGTCAACCCAAAGGGCACAAACGCAAACACAAAGAGCCCATACCTAGTTCCGAAAGTCATCTTGGGAATTTCACACTCCCTTACTTTCACTTGGTGATACCCAGACCGAAGATCAATCTTAGAGAAGTGAGTATCCCCTTGAAGTTGATAAAAAAAGTCATCAATCCTTAGTAGAAGGTACTTGTTCTTTATGATGACTCTATTGAGTTATCGGTAATCAATGCATATTCTAAGAGAACCACCTTTTGATTCACAAACAATACTGGTGCACCTCAAGGTGACTTACTAGGCTTTATAAAACCATTCTCCAACAAATCCCTCAATTGCTCCTTCAACTCCTTCAAGTCCGTCGGGGCCATAAAGTAAGGGGGAATAGAAATGGGTTGAGTATCAAGAAGAAGGTCATACGAAAGTCTATTTCCCTTTTGGGAGGAACACTGGGAAGATCATCAGGAAAGACATCAAGAAACTCTTATTAACCATCGAAACTGACTCAATCGGAAGGACTTTGGACTCAACATCCCTAACTCTCAAAAGATGATAGAGACAACACTTAGAAATCAACATTTGGGCTTTAAGACAAGGAATGAATCTACCCTTGAATACCACATGACGACGTTTCCACTCAAGGACGGGTTCATTAGGGAATTAGATTCTAACCTATGGGTTCTACAATCAATAGAAGCATAATATGTATGCAACCAATCCATCCTAAGAATGACATCTAAATCAACCATATCTAATTAAACAAAATCACAAGGTAAGATATTATGGAAAATGAACACGAGACAATTTCTATAGACTCTTTATGCAACAATGGACTCACCAACGGGAGTAGACACTTCATAAGGTTCACACAAAAATTTAGGGCTAACATAGACCTTTTTGGCAACAAAGGGAGTAATAAAAGAAAGAGTGGCACCCAGGTCTATCAAAGCATATACATCAAAATAAAAAACCTTTAACATATCGGTGGCGACATCGGGCACCTCATTCACCACTTGTCTCCTTTGAAGAGCATAAAATCTATTTTGTCTTGGAACACACCCTTGTTGGCCTCCTCTTCCCTTCGGACCCGCATTTGCACCTTGAATTTGTGGATGACCATCTCTACCTTTGTTTTGAGAATGAGGAAAATCAATCAACTTATGACCCACCTCACCACAACCATAGCAATCATTAGTGCGCTTCAAATATGGGAGATTATGGATCCTACTACACCTTTGGCATATAGGGTTGTCATTTGCAAACCTTCTACTAGGAGCATTGGAAGACCTTTGGCCTTGGAACTTGGGGCCTTGAGGAAACTAAGCACCCTTGGAATTTTGGAATCCACCTTCAAAATGAGCCTTCTTGGACTCACCACTTCTTCTTTATCTAAATTTTTCTCCCTTTGATACCAAGTTTGTCATAAAATAGCGAATGGGAATCCGAAGGGACCCCAAACAAGCCTTTTATCATTGATCTCGGAAGTAGAATAAACAAAAACAAGAGATATAAATAAGGGAAGTGGGACAAATACATATCCCCTAGTAGCATGGTCGTATGGCACTCCTCATTGACCAAGTCATACACACTCGACACAAACTTGTTCATCCTCGACCTTAGCTCGGCAACCAATTGTAAGGCATACTTTTAGAGTTGGTTGACTTGAGGGCATGCTCCCTCACATTCATAGACCCTTGATTTAGATTCATAAATTCCATCATCTTTGCCTCCCTTAGCTCAATGGGAAAGAACTAGTTGAGAAATGTCGCATTGACTCCTCCCAAAGGATAGCATAACTATTCCCTTTCTCCATCTTTCATTGAGCGACTCATATTTAAGCCACCCCTTTTAGTTTGTAGGCCGCCAACTCCGCTTTTTCCTCTGAATTAACCCCTATAATGGACAATACCTTATATACATCATCAATGAATTATTGGGGATCCTCATCCACCTTGGACCCATGGAACTCCAGAGGATTCATCCTAGTAAAATCCCTCACCTTTGAGGCTACAGTAGGAGCAAGAGGAGCTTAGGCCCCTTGGTCGATTTGGTTGGTCATAACATGAGCCAATATGGTGATAGCCTCTCGAAACTCATCATGAACCACTCTTTAATCTTGAGGAGCTTGAGGAGCGGGAGGAGCCGGTTGCTCCTCTAGTGAATAGGCTCTCATTAGTCTTCCTCTTGGAATACGCATGATCTAGAATATCAAGGAACATTCATTAGAGGAAAAGCCTTACCTTAACTTCTATAGCACGACATAGATCGTGAAGAAGGGAAATATTTCTTAAAATGCCTCATAGCCTCTTACTCATAGTTATGGTGCACATTAGAACTATGAACAAGACTCTAATCAATGTGGGGTCTTGGCTTCCGAGGAGCATTAACAACCTCGTGCACCGATACAAAGTTTATCACGACCAAAGCCTAGGGCCTAGACATGACACGACGAATAGGAATCGAAGGGACCCTAAATAAGCCTCTTAGCATACCATTCACACATCATTGGTCACTAAAGCAAAATAAACAACCACAAAAGATATAAATAAGGGAAGCAGGAGTAAGGGAAGCCTTAATCTTTATAAAACATAAAAGAGTCAAAGATCAAAGCATAAGTATATCAATTGTTCCAACAACACCTCTAACATAGATTAGAGAAGGGTAAAGACACTTTTCGGGCTCACCCCAATAGTATCAAGTATTCAACACAAAGAGATATGAAAAGTAGAGTAGCATAGCTAGTCTCCCCGGACTTGAGGACTCACCAAAGCTTATCTTCTGGATTGCTAAATCTAGCCACGTGGAGGATGATCGAGAGGTGCTCCGATTCCTACATGGTAACATCATATAGGCATAGAGTATGCATTAGCACGTTTGAATGAACTAAGTATGTAGGATGAAATGCAATAAGACATAAGGCAACATAGTCAAAATTCTTATTTAAGCAATGGATAAGTATAATACCAATATGGATTGCATGATCAATGCTTGAGGTAAAATATGCTTATAAATCATATAACTTGCAAATATAGATTACATGTGTATGAAGAGACCATAATCATCATAGCCCAAGCAAACTATCATTTGAACTCCAAGGAATGACACCCCCTTGGAAGGTGATTGAGGTACCTATTCCTCAACATGGTAGTATGGACATGCCACCCCCGATAAGGTGATTGAGGTATATACCCCTCAACAAGGTACTACGGTTATGCCACCCCTTGACTAGGTGATTGAGTTACATACCCCTCAATAAGGTAGTACGGGCATGCCACCCTCTGATAAGGTTATTGAGGTACATACCCCTCAATAAGGTAGTACGGGCATGACACCCCTCGATAAGGTGATTGACGCTTGTAACCCCCTCAACAAGGTGATTGGGCATGCCACACCCTAATAAGGTGTGGTCAACTTGCACTACCATAGATACTTTTCGTAAATTCAATGCGTACATATAATACTTAATCATCGTAGCATCACTTGACTTGTAAACTATGCAATAGATCATCAATCACTCAAGAATCCTTGTCAAGACATTTTATCAAACATTTGGCGGGTGTGCAATGCTAGTTCAAAATCATACAGTACAAGAGTGAAATAATGTGAGAAAACATAATGTAAATCAGTGCACTAACATATAGTAAAACCCTCATGGAATATACCTTAAAATCCAACATCAAATCACATAATAGATTGTAGTTTCATAGCCCAAAATATGCATAGTCACAACTGACAAAACATCTCATAGTATACGCTTCAAATAGATAGACATATGTTTTCAATCAACACTTGATTAAAGACCAACATAATTTATAATCATAATCCATAATAAGTAATACCCGTAAGTAATACAATTTGAAAATATGCAATCTTTCATAAAAAGGAAGGTTGGGCACCATGGGTGAAAGGACCTAATGGTTGAAACCCACATACCTTAAACTTGGGTTTTCTTGATGTAGATTTGAAGGAGACTTAAAGCTTGAATGGAGTTCTTGAGATCTTGAATTAATTTTAAGACACTTGAATTTTGGATGAATTATTTGGTTAAGTGTTAGAGAGGATTTTGAGAGGGTCTTAGTGATATAGTGTTGAAAAATGACTAAGTATGAGTGTCTTCACACATACGTCGGCATGGGGCCAAGACCCCAATATCTTAGGTTGAACAGGAAAAATTAAGGAAGTGTAAACACACCTCCGCGATGAATTCCTGTCATGGAGGCATCGCAGATGCCTACTATTTTCGAAAATTTTGTGAAAATTATTTTTCTCTTTGGGTTTTCTAAAATCTAGGTTATACCCATTTCCCACTCAATTTTGCCCCCTAATCATGAATATGAATTAAAATTTTTGATATCACATACGAATTTGAAGATATATGAAAGTACGATTATAGGCATTTTTGAGGTACATTCTCAGGGTATTTCAATTAACTACATAAATATTTGAATGCGTCAAATATTTAGTGCGATCGCATGAATGTTAAATTAGATCTTTCATGATACGACTATCATCTCATTTATGCAATTGTGCGAGCTATATAAAAATATTATATTGACTATTGTAGGATGAATATTACAATATTAGAATATCAAATGTGATATTTATATATTACTTACTCCATCTTTGAATCATTTCATAAACTATCGGCTCCATTCTGCATAAAACGGATGTCAAGCATTCTTATAAGTTTTTGTAAACTCTCTACAAATGTAAGTGAACAATAAGTCTCATGAAAAGAAATTACCGTATAATAATAAGGAGTTTCTACGAAAGCAGTCTCCAAACATGAGATATGGTAAGACTTCCTTACAATTCTTCAGTACGTAGATATGTGCCTATTCTAATACATCTACTTCAAGTTCACATGGATCTTTAGATCCTAGAATTTTTCCGAGTTGAATAATAAAAAATAAACCCCCATTATATTATTTTAAGCCACCATCATAATTTTTATTCGGTCGATTGAATCTTATGTCAACTGTATGCAAATATCTTTAACATAAAGTCCTACACTCATTTAAAATGTGGTCCACTTCAATAGAACCTTTTGGACATGCTCGATTACCAATAATAGACTTTAAAAAAATATAACCATCATTTCACAAGATACATCCATCGATAATGAAATGGTCATACAATCTTAGCTTTAGTAGCTAAATGAATAGGTAAGTGCATGATGATATCAAAAAATGAAGAAGAAAAGACAT
Organism: Solanum clarkiae; assembly: GCA_011800125.2. NCBI lineage: Eukaryota > Viridiplantae > Streptophyta > Magnoliopsida > Solanales > Solanaceae > Solanum > Solanum clarkiae. The sequence goes on from JAABOM020000101.1 coordinate 9,408,648, forward strand.
TTTCTAACTTGCAAAGGTGTTATGGGTATTTGCAATGCAACATGTTCCATGTTATCAATTCTCAACTCCTTTGATCCAAGAACACTAAAAAATATAGATAATTAAATAAGTTATTCACACACTTCTTTGGACAGTATACCATGAAGTGCAAGAAGGAGTAGCTATTGCAAAAGAACATGACAATCATGACTTTTTAATTCATATATTCTGTGATCTTTTAGGTTTACACACTGATAAATGTTAGATGAAAATACATCAGTAAACTTCAGGATGTTTAAGAAAAGGCACAATTTGTGCTTATCCATAATACCCCACAAGTTGTAAGATCGGATAAAGGCTAGAAATTTCATTTTCTGGAGGAATTTTGTAAGTATTTGGGGTTCATAAGGATGAGAAATGATTGGACATGGTCTTTCCAATGTATATTTGATTAGGGCTATTACTTTAACCTCCCAAATCAGTTCTAAGCTTTTGATGTCACCTCATATCACTCCACAATATTTGGCCTCTTACTTATTCGCTCAAAACGCTTTCCGAATCCTTCTTTCAAGCTCTACTCGAAGGATCTCCATGGAACTTTTAAGCCCATAATAAATTCAATTTCAAGCCTTCAATACAAGCTCATGTATGTGGTTTAGGGTCATAATGGGCCCTTCATCAAGCCAAGTTCAAAAGAATTACATTGGCTATGCTTTTCACATGAATCGAAAGAAGGGACAAATTTAAATAGTCATATCTCTTAGCTCAATATGAATTGGGTGGCCTATGACCTATCCAATAAAAGCTCTTTGAATTATCTTTCCAACGCATCCAGTTTTGACTGATACTCAGTTTGGATCAAGAGGTTATGCCCGTTTTAGTAGAAATCCTCTATGTAGGGGTTTATGCAAATTTTTAAATTCCGTGTCATTAATGGACCTTACATAATTATAAGTTATTCTAAGAGTATTTTATGACGTTTTCACCTATCCTAGACCCCTAAATCAGTTGGTACTCTTTCATTACAATTCGTCCTCATTAGAAAATACTCACGGTCGAGAATTTAATTTCTAAAATTCTCTCTAAGTCTCATCTTCAAGATTCAAGGTAAGATTCACTTGGGATTTCAAATTTAAGATAAATTCTTCTCAAATTCATCCTCCTAACCAAGGCATATGAGATTGATTCATGGTCCTTTTCAACCATGAAGACCCAAACTCTTTTTACTCCTTGATTTATTAAATTAAGCTTACTTTGAAGATGAATCTTTTAAATTATTATTTATTTAATTCAATTAAGATATGAGCTATGTTTTATTGTTGATAGTAAATTGATTTAAGCCCTGATATGCTGAATTACATAATTATTATGAAGATTTGAATATGTATTGTCCCTTTAAAGTTTTATTTAAGCATGAGTAATCTGAATTGTGATTTGAATGTGGAATTTACTTGTGGATTTAATTGAATTTCCTATTGTATTGTTGAGTTTAGCTTGAATCTATATTACTCATGCTAATCTTATATCATTCATTTCATATGCATTCATGAGCATTAGATTTTAAGAAGATTATGAGGTGGGTTAAGCCCAATTATGTTTATTTATATGATTTTGATTAAAGTATGATTATGATAAGAATTTGATCACATCAATGTCTATGATATTGATTGTTTGACCATACTGGGTATTTACACCTCATTTCGTAATTGTGAATGGGATATTCCTATGCATGAAAAATATAATATGAAATGTGATTTGGCTTTTAAGCCCAAGTATGAATGATTCTGAAAATGTTTGGCTTTTAAGCTCAATTATGCTTTAAAATGAATTGAAATGACTTGCATCTCTTTTGAAAGCATGTATATGTATATGTATTCTTTGTGGGATAATGATTTAACACCGATGGGTTGGGGGTGTTAGGGCTATCCCCATGGGCCTTCTCCCTATCCTTGAACTATGTGCTGGGATAGGTATATGTGTATGGTAACCCTTACCGAAATTGGGAGGCCCATAAGGTACGATGACAAGGCATTAAGATCTGACACTCATCCTGTTAGTGAAGACATGACCCATTAGAAAGATCTTGTGCTTATCATGTTAATTAAGGCATGACCTGCTAGAAATATTATAGACATCCTATCCGAAATGGGAGACCCATAGGGAAGCATACTTCTCTGAAATGGGAGACTCGTAAGGGGAAGTATGGTTTACCGCTGGCAAGTAGACCTCCTCTTTTCTGGTGTAGGGATAACATTAGGATTCCAGATAATAGCTCGCTTGGTCTTATATGTCTATTGAGGTCTCATCCCCACTATATACGAGCATTATTACATTTCATGCATCATGGATTACATGGAATATCGTTATACTACTCTTCCTTGCTACATATCTCTTTCCATATTTTATGCCCTCGTCATTTATCACAAATGAAAGTTTGATAAGTCATATGCATTACATGCCCACATTCTTGGTATATTCAAATGTACTAACAAATACTTTTTTCTTATATGATTTATCCATGTAGGGATCGGAGACTACCTTTATCCACCATTAGACGACTAGATTTGATTTGAGATACTTGTTGTGGTCAATCTTATCTACCAAGGACAAGCCATCATCCCCCTACCTTAAGTTACTTTTTATTATGTTATCTTTACTTTGACGGTGAGCTCGGGACACGTCTTGGTTCCCGTCCCATCTTATGACTAGAGGCATTGTTGGACATCTTATAGACTCTTGTACGGATATATGTTATGTGTTGTATTTGGAGTTTACGATTATGGTTATCTACTCGATATTTCTATTATAGATTGATTATAAGAATCATGATAAGTATGTATATTTTGATGTGGAAAAGTGAAAGATCCTAAGTGTCGTATTGCCCCCATAGAGTGAGTCATTACTTACCTGTCCCTTAGTCATTCTTATGTGCTATGTGCTATGGGAATCCATGTGAATCCATTACCCCTATGACATCCCCATAGCGTGAGCCCTACTTTCCAATCCCTTAGAACTATGTGTTTACTATTTGTATATATGCTTTCGAACCGATTGAAACGATCCCAAAAAGTGTCTGAAAATGTGCCTCTGAATGCCCGAAATCTTAGATTCCATATTTCTCAAAATCCATGCGCGATATCAGAAATTTGACTTAATATTCTTGTTCAGGGGGTCAAAATTGGGGGAGAAGGGTCTAAACTAGATTTTAGAGGAATTGAATCGCAATTTAAAAAATTTCAATTTCTAGATACGATCCGTGATAGCACCGCGACACGTAACTGTCGTGGACATGTGTTAATTTGGCCTCTGCGATAGGTCCACACCACGAACCTTTGTATTTCATTGAAAGTGATTTCTATCTCGGTCTAAGGCTTTGGGGTCTTGGGCCTAAGTGTTCCAACAATGTTTTTACCTATACTTAGCCTTATTTTACCCTCATATCATCCTAAACATTATCCAATGCTCACTAAAACACTTAACCATATTTTCACTCCCAAATTCAAGTCCTAAACCCTCATCCCAAGCTAAGGTTCTTCTTCGAGCTTCAGGTCACCATCTTCAATCTTCATCAAGTTCATCTCGAAGCTAAGGTATATGGATTTCCTTCATGGGTTCCTTTCACCCATGATACTCAAGTCTATTTTTACTTAAATTGCATGATTTAAAGTTGATTTACAAGTGGGTCTTTCTTATTATGAAATTCATTTCATACTATGTTAAAGTTATGTAAAGTTGTGACTGTTTTGCTATGTTTTGAGCTATACCTCTTGGATCTATTGTAAGATTGTTGAGGAGTTTTGATGCATATTGCTTAAGGGTGTTGCAAGTTGTTGATTGATGGGTTTACAATAGATTTTCTTGAATGATTCCATCTCTATATTTCATGGTTTTGTACTATCATTACACACCCTCTAGTGTTTAATAAAATATCCGGATGTAGTTTCTTAAGGAGTTAAAGGACCAAAGTATGGGATATGATATGAATGACTATATGATGATGAAATGAGCTCATGTATACGATATAATCTTTAGAAAGTGTTGCATTAGAGCATACCTGATCCGGGGGATAAGAACCCGGGCAATAATGTTTGGGATTTGTACTCATCAACCATGTGAGGAGTTTGTACTTTGCCACCGTGTTGATAAGGTTTGGTTATCATCAACAATGTGAGAGATTTATACCACACAACCACCAAGGGGTTTGTACCTTGAATAGTTAGCTTGATCTCTTCTACACATATGATATCCTATTTGAGTATGAGTTACTTAAGCATTGATCATACATGCCATATTGTTATATTATGCCTATTGCTTAATATTATGCATTTTGATTATGATGCCTATCTATTGTTGCATTGTATCTTACATACTTATTACATTCAAATGGACTAATGCATACTCTTTCCTACATGATATCACTATGTAAGAACCGGAGGCCAAGTTGATCATCCTCCTCCATATGGCTAGTTGGGTGCTACTCAAGCTAGTTGGTGAGTCCTCCACTTTACGAACCTTAGTCTACTCTCTCTCTCTCTTGTTATGTATTGAGACACTCTTCTTTATGTTCTATCTGATCATGAGGGTGAGCCCGGTTTCTTTGTCTTAGCCCCCGCTCTTATCTATGTAGTAAAGGTGGTTGTTGGATATGTTATATATCTATGATATGAGCTGAATCTTGTCTCTTCAATATGATATTGTGCAAACCTTTTCCCTTAGACCCTTTGTCCTTATTCTTTCTCTTTAATATTTTTATATGCTTCCACAACAAATGATATGTAATGATAAGTTAAGAGGCTCGTTTGGGGTTCCTTTGGGTTTGGGTCGTGACAACCTTGGTATCAGAGAAGTAGGTTGATAGATCCTTGGAGTCTAATCCACTGCATCGATTAGAGTCTTATTCATGGTTGTGAAGTGTGCCATGACTATTAGTAGGAGGCTTTGAGATGTTTTAGGAAATGTTTCCCTTCTTCATGTTCCACGTTGTGCTATAGAGTTGTAGTGAGTTTTTCCTCCCAATAATTGTTCTTTACTATGCTAGATCATGCCAAATACTAGAGGAAGTTGGGCCCAAACTCCCGAGGAGCAACCTACCAATGGTGAGCTCCGGGATGCTCTCACGATGCTTGCCCAAATTGTGGCCAACTAAGTCAATCAAGGGGCCTAAGTCCCTCATTCTATTACCCTAGGAGCTAGGGTAAGAGACTTAATGATAATGAATCCTCCCGTATTCTATTAGTCAAAGGTGTATGAAGATCCACAAGAGTTCGTTGATGGATCTACAAAATCTTAAATATTATGTGTATTGGGCCAAATGAGAAGGCGGAGTTTGCGGTATGACCAATGGAAGGGTTAGAAGGGGATTGGTAATGTGGTGCTTTCGGAGGAGTTCAAAATGGCTTTTCTTAACCGGTTTTTCCCTCTTGAGATTAGGGAAGCAAAGTTGGTGGAGTTTATGAACATGAAATAAGGTGCTATGAGTGTGAGAGAGTATGCCCTTAAGTTTAATCAACTTTCAAAGTATGATCCTCATTTTCCTCAAGGTGTTGGTGGGGTGGCTCCTATTGATGTGTTCCCTAAATGTGGAAGGAGCCATGGAGGCCCATGTTTGAAGGGTTCTAATGCATGCTATGAATGTGGGGAGCTTGGTCACAAGAAGATAAATTATCTAAGAAACCGTGGCAAGGGTCGAGCTGCAAATGCAGTCCCATCGGGTAGAGGTGGTCCTCAAGGTGGTGCCCCAAGGCATAAGCAGATTTATGCACTACATGGGAGGCAAGATGTTGGTGAGGTCCCTAGTGTTGTTATCGTTATGTTGAAAATCTTTGACATTGATGTGTATGATTTGATTGATCCAGGTTCCACTCTCTCCTTTGTTGCCCCTTTTGTTGCTAAAATGTTCCATTTTGTCCCTGAGTTGTTGCATGAGTCATATGAAGTATCTTCTCCTATTGGTGCCTCTATTGTTGCTAGGAAAGTTTATAGGAGTTGTTACCTTGTAATTGTGTTGAATTAGACATGGTGGATTTTGATGTCATTCTTGGGATGGATAGGTTGCATGCCTACTATGCTTCTATTGATTGTAGAACCCGTAAGGTCAAGTTTCAATTTCCTAATGAACCCATCCTTGAGTGGGAAAGTTAAGATGTGGTGGTCAAGGGTAGATTCATTTTATGCATTAAAGCCTGTAAGTTGATCTCTAAGGGGTGGCTTTACCATCTTGTGAGGGTTAAAGATGTGGAGTCCAAATTCCCTTCCATAGAGTCGGTCCCGGTTGTAAACGAGTTTCTTGATGTCTTTCCAAATGACCTTCCCAGTGTCCCTCCCAAAAGGGGGATACAGTTTGGCATAGATCTCATTCCTAATACTCAACCTATCTCCATTCCCCCTAGCCGTATGGCCCCGACTAAGTTGAAGGAATTAAAGGAACAATTGAAATGCTTATTGGAAAAGGGATATATTAGACCTAGTTAATCACCTTGGGGTGCCCCAGTGTTGTTTGTAAAGAAGAAGGATGGGTCATGTAGAATGTGCATTGACTACCGATAAATCAATAGGGTCACCATCAAGAATAAGTATCCTCTTCCAATGATTGATGTATTTGTTTGACAAATTGTAAGGGGCTAGCTTCTTCTCTAAGATTGATCTTAGGTCCGGGTACCATCAATGGAGGGTGAGGGAGTTTTATATTCCCAAGATGACATTCCAGAGTAGATATGGGCATTATGAGTTTGTTGTGATGTCGTTTGGGTTGACTAATGCACTGACAATCTTCGTGGACCCAATGAATAGGGTCTTGAAACATTGATTCCTTTGTGGTGGTCCTCATTGATGATATTTTGATCTATTCACATAGTACGGAGGAGCATATAGAACATTTGAGGGTTGTGTGCAAAGGTTAAGGGAGGAGAGATTGTATGCTAAATGATAAGTGTGAATTTTTGTTGAAGGAGGTTGCATTATTAGGTCATGTGGTATCGGAGGATGGCATAAAAGTGGATCCTGAGAAAATTGATGTGATTAGAAATTTTCCTAGACCAATGACCTCGTCGGATATTAGGAACTTCTTGGGCCTAGCGGGTTATTATAGATGGTTTGTGAATGGATTCTCCTCTATTGATTCCCCTATGAAAAAATTGACTCAAAAGAAGGTTAAGTTTACGTGGACCAACTAATGTAAGAGGAGCTTCCAAACATTGAAGGATAGGCTTGTGTCCATTGCTACATTATCACTATCGGATGGGCTTTACGGTTTTGTTGTGTTTTGTGATGCATCTAGAGTTGGTTTGGGTTGTCTATTAATGCAAAATGGTAAGGTCATAGTGTATGGCTCTAGGAAACTCAAGGTACATGAAAAGAATTACCCTACCAATGATTTGGAGTTAGCCGCAGTTATGTTTGCATTAAAGATTTGGAGTCAGTATTTGTATAGGGTGCATGTTGAAGTCTTCACCGATCATAAGAGCCTCCACTACGTCTTCATTAAAAAAGATCTCAACTTAGGCAAAGGAGATGGTTAGAACTTCTTAAAGACTATGACATGAGTGTGCACTATCATTCGGGTAACACAAATGTGGTGGCAGATGCCTTGATAGGGTATCTATTAGTATCCCATCCCATTTTGATGGTGATGATAGAGATATGGCTAGGGAGGGGCATCCATTGGCTAGATTAGGGGTTATGTTGGAGTAAGTTGGAGATGATGGTATTGTTATTGTTGATGGGTCTAAGTTTTCATTTGTTGATGAGGTGATAGCAAAACAAGACATTGACTCCTCCTTGCTTGAATGAAGGCCTTGGTGAAAGAGGGCAAGGTAGAGGTTTTCTCCCAAAGGGGAGACAAGGCCCTTAAGTACCAAGGTAGGTTGTGTGTACCTTGTGTTGATGGTTTGAGGGAGAAGATTCGTTATAAGGCCCATAATTCTTCTTATTCTATCCACCTAGGTTCCACCAAAATGTATATGGACTGGAGGGACGTGTATTGGTGGGGAGGCATGAAGAGGGACATCGCCAAATTCGTTTTTGGTTGCCATGGTTGTCAACAAGTCAAAGCCGAACATCAAAGGTCAGGTGGCCTAACCCAAGACATAGAGGTTCCTACTTGGAAGTGGGAAGTAATCAATATGGATTTTGTGGTTGGGTTGCCAAAGTCTAGAAAAGATTTTGATTCTATATGGCTGGTGGTTCATAGGATGAAAAAATCGACTCACTTTCTACTAGTTAAAACCACATATGGGGCTGAAGAGTATGCAAAGTTGTACATCCATGAGTTAGTGATGTTGCATGGGATTGGTTTGTTCATTATATAGGATCGTGGTTCAGAATTCACTTCACACTTTTTGAGGTCCTTGCAAAGGGGTCTTAGAACAAAAGTTTACCTTAGTATGACCTTTCACCCCTAAACAGATGGCCAAGCCGAAAGAACCATCCAAACACTTAAAGATATGCTAAGGGCTTGTTTATTAGAGTTGGTGGGTAGTTGGGATGACCATCATCCTTTGATTGAGTTTTTCTACAACAATAACTATCACTCTAGTATCTGTATGGCACCTTTTGAGGCTCTTTATGGGAGACGTTATTGATCATCGATTGGTTGGTTTGAGGTTGGAAAGGTGGCTTTATTGGGATCGGATCAGGTTATAGAGGCTCTTGAGAAGGTTAAGATGATTGGGGAAAGGTTAATAACATCCCAAAGTCATCAAAAATCTTATGCCGATGTGAGAAGAAGAGACCTTAAATTCAAAGTGGATGATTGAGTTTATTTGAAAGTTTCTCCCATGAAAGGTGTTTTTCTCTTTGGTAAAAATGGGAAGTGGATTCCAAGATATGTTGGTACTTATGAGGTCTTGAAGAAGATTGGCAAGGCAGCTTATGAATTGAAGTTGCCTAATGAAATGAATTTGGTTCATTTGGTGTTTCATATCTCTATGTTCAGAAAATGTGTTGGTGATCCTAACGCTATTATGCCTCTTGATGTTGTGGTATGTTGTTGATGATAACTTTACCTATGAGGAGGGTCCGGTTCATATTGTGGATAGGCAAGTGAAGAGATTGAGGAACAAGGAGGTGGGATCCGTTAAGGTCCTTTCGAGAAACCAACAAATTAAAAGTGATACTTTGGAGGCCAAAGCGGACATGCAAAACCAATATACTTATCTTTTCCACTCCACTCAAGCCTAAGGTACTAATCCTAAGTTTCCTGTATGATACAAGTCTTATGATTCAGCCCTTATGTCGTTCATTTGCATTCATGTTTAACTTGGCAAGTTTATGATGATTTTACACTTATGTTGAGATTTTAGAGGTGGTGTTTTAAATGTAATGTTGTATTCATATTAGGGCTGATTTGTTTATGATCACTCTTGTCTTGTACATCATTTTTACATTTGGAAATGAATGTTCACAAGGGAGAGATATTGAAACGACCCCAAAAAGTGACCAAAAATGTGCCCAAAATACTCAAAATTTTAAATTCAATATATTTTGGAATCTGTGCGCGATATTGAAAATCTGACTTCATAATCTTACTCATGGGGTCATAATTAGGGGGGAGAGGGTCTGACCTTGATTTTAGAGCAATCAAATCATAATTTCAAATTTCAAAATTTTTAATTTCTAGAGACTATCTTTGACAGCACAGCAACGTGCAGCAGTTGCAGACATGTGTTAATTTGGCCTATGCGATAGGTCAGCATCGTAGACCTTTGTATTTTGTTGCCAGTGATTTCTATCTCGGTCCATGGTTTTTAGGGTCTTGGGCCTAATTGTTCCTAACTATTTTTTTTACCTATACTTTGCCTTATTTCACCCTCATATCATCCTAAACATTCCCCACTGCTTACTAAAACACTTATCCATATTTTCACTCCCAAATTCAAGTCCCAAACCCTCATCCCATGCTAAGGTTCTCTTTCAAGGTTCTTCTTCAAGCTTCAAGTCTCCATCTCCAATCTTCGTCAAGTTCATCTCTAATATAAGGTATGTGGATTTTTTTCATGGGTTCCTTTCGCCCATGATACCCAAGCCTCCTTTTACTTAAATTGCATGATTTAAAGTAGATTTACAAATGAGTCTTGCTTATTATGAAATTCACTGCACATTATGTTAAAGCTATGTAAAGTTTTGACTGTTTTGTTGTGTTTTGAGCTATAAATATTGGATCTATTATAAGATTTAATAAGGGGTTTTGATGTATATTGCTTGAGGGTGTGGCAAGGTGTTGATTGATGGTTTTACAATGGATTTTCTTGCATGAGTTCATCTCCATATTTAATGGTTTAATACTAGTATTACACACACTCTAAGTGTTTGATAAAATGTCTGGATGTGTTTTCTTGAGGACTTAAAGGTCCAAAGCATGAAATATGATATGAATGACTATGTGATGATGAAATTAGCTTATGTATATGATATACTCTATCTAAAGTGTTGCATTAAATTATACCCGATCTGGGGGGATAAGAGCCCAAGTAACCATGTTGGGGGTTTGTACTCATTAACCATGTGAGGGGTTTGTACTTTACCACTGTGTTGATAAGGTGTGATTATTATCAACCATGTGAGGGATTTATAACACACAAACACCAAGGAGTTTGTACCTTGAATAGCTAGCTTGGTCTCTTCTACAAATATGATATCCTATATGAGTATGAGTTACTTAAGCATGTTTTACTTAAGCATTGATCATACAGGCCATATTTTTATATTATTCCTATTTCTTAATATTATGCATTTTGATTATGATGCCCATCTATTGTTGCATTGTATCCTACATACTTAGTACATAACGCATACTCTTGTCTACATGACATCACTATGTATGAACCGGAGCCCAAGTTGATCATCCTCCTCCACATGGCTAGTTCGATGCTACTCAAGCTAGTTGGTGAGTCCTCCACTTAAGGTACCTTAGTCTACCTCTCTTTTGTTATGTATTGAACTCTTATTTATGTTCTATTTGACTATGAGGTTGAGCCCAGTCACTTTGTCTTGGCCCTCACTCTTATCTATGTAGTAAAGGTGGTTGTTGGACATTTATATATTTATGATATGAGTTGACTCTTCTCTCTTGACTATGATATTGTGCAAGGCTTTTCCCTTTGACCCTTTGTCCCTATTATTGGTCTTTAATGTTTCTATATGCTTCTGCGACCAATGATGCGTAATGACAAGTTAAGACGCACGTTTGGGGTTCCTTTAGGTTTCCCATTTTCCATGTCACATGTTGGCCCTAGGCTTGGGTGGTGACACCGATTATGTGGATATGGATACTTGAGGATTGTTTGGGGACTATCAGGTTCCCATTTGCCATGTCACTCCTACATCCTAGGTCCGGGTCGTGACATTATCTTTAGGAGACAATCTGTAGCATGCTGTTGGAGCTTCAATTTTCTCCCCCTTTTGGATGGAGTGCAATTTTGGCCTAATGTTCATTTCTTGCAAATCTAATCGAGTTTTGATTGTGTCCTTGGTCTTTCTTTCTATATTCATAATTGTCCCCATAATATTATCACAAATATTTTATTAATATACATATCATCTAAATTATGTCTCCAGAAGAGACACTTACGATATGGAAGTTCAAAAAAGATAGTTTTCTTATTCCAATTATCCTTTCGAATTTTCAAGTGATATCTTCTTCCTTTTCTTTGGATATTTTGATAACTGTATCCCTTCAAAATCTTACACTTGATTAAGTATCTCACTACTAGAAAGTAGTTTTGGTGGGGTCATTTTTTCTGTTGCACTATTAAATGACTCCTTCTCATTTCTCCGTTTGCAATTATAAGGAAGGTAACACTGATAACCCATAAAACATTGCTTCTCATAATTAGCCAATCAAATTGAGGAAATGTCTTTATTCCAAAATGGGCATGCAAGTTTTCTTTTTGTACTCCATCTAGATAAATTTTCATATGCTGGAAAGTTATTCATGGTCAATAATAAAGAAGCATGAAACTTAATTCTATGCAGCTGATGCATCATAGGTCTCAATACCAACTTCCCTCAACTCCTTTCATTCAGCTATTAAAAGGCTGAAGATAGGTATCAATCATATCACCAGGATTATTTGGACCTGGGATAAGCATTGACAATATAAAATTTTCTTGTTTCATACATAATCATGGTGGTAAATTATAAGGAATAAGAACTAAAGGCCCAATGCTATGTGAGATTTTTTAATTTTGAAATGGTTGAAATCCATTGCTAGTTAGTCCATGTTGTATATTATGAAGCTTAGATGCAAATGTAGGATGAAGTTCATCAAATGACTTCCATGTTGTAGCGCCCTGCAAGTTTGAAGTCGAGATTAAGATAATGAATGAGAATTCAACTAGTAGGGTGAAACCATAAGACTTAAGTACGCATCATAGTCTAGACCACAGATCGTACAAAGGTCTTGTAGATTGGGTGTTTGGTTGGGATTAAATTTTAGAAGGCTGGAAGTGGAGTATGAAAGGGCCTATAGTCCGTCAAATATTCCATGACTCATAGATAGGGTAGTAGAAAGGGGTGCCAGACATGAAGGAAATCTGGATTTTCAGAGAGGTGGTCTACAATTATCAGCATGGTTCATAGGTCGAGGTACGACCCATAAACACCTTTCGCGGGTGAGGTCCAATGAAAAGGAAAATTTTGCTAAGTTTATAAAGAATTTACGAGTAAAACCATGACATGTAAGTTCATGTATGACCCGTAGGAAGGTTTCATCATTTTGAGTTCATAGGATCAGTTTTGGGGGTTTCAGGAAAGAAAGAAAACAAACTGGACTTACGACTCATGATTCAAATGACAACCCATAATTAGGACTTCGTTGTTTGATCAAATCAGTTTTAGAAAGGGTGTTTTCAGTATTTACTCATATCCTAAACCCAATGCTACGTTGTTTTGGCCTCTTATACGCCCTATATCAGTTCCATACAACCCCAATAACCCTTATTCTTAAACATTAACCCCTTCTATCGAAGGTATAAATTCTCCCAAAGTTCTCCAAGGTCTTCCATAGAAGACAAGGCTAGGGTTTCGGGGTTCTTCACCAAAGTTCATGATTTATTTTTTATATCTTTAGCTAAGGTATGTGGCTTTGATTTTTGGAGTCCTTCCCTGCACAAAGCTCAAGATTCTTTACTTTAATTTGGACCCAAGGTTTATGTATGTTGAGAAGTTTTGAGGAGTTTATTTGAACATTAATATTAGGATGCATTCCTAGTCACATGAAGCATATTAGCATCATATTGTAGTCTATGATGAATCTTGAGTTGAAATTCATGCTTATCCTAGTTAGGGTTTCACAAGGATCATGTCGAGTTGATTTGAATTGTTATAAATGCTTTTTCTCATCTTTTGTATGCAAGATACATGTAAAAGTTTCATGAATTTAAGTCTTTAGGCATGAAACCACAAGTTTTAAATTTAAACTCATGTTAAAGAATGTTTCGTGAGAATAGGAAGATTTTCATATATGCTATGTGAACTATGAAGGTTTTGAAAGTTAAGAGTCATTGTCTATGTTATGGATTCATGATTAATGCTATTAAAACTTATGTAAGTTTATGAAGTCTTCTCTTTGTATGACATGAATATTAAGAATGTTAAGGGCTCCTTCGAAAGTTTTATGAAACGTTGTTAAATGATATTTTAATGCGGAATGAAGGTTTATGAAGCCTCCCATGTTTATTAATAATTTATGAAAGGTTCTTAATGAATGCACATTGATGGCAGAGGATTTTCCATCTATTTAAAGAATGAATGTTCTTATGGCCGAGGATCTCCCATCAAAGGAATGATAACATAACTATCTTATAACTTTGACTCTGTGATGTCAATGAGTTGCGGATTGGATAAATTGCCTCCCATATAACTTGGAATGATTTTATGATATGATACTATGGCTTATGACTTCCTAATTTTGTGAGAGAATTACCTAGTACTGAGAGGAGGAGAGGTTAGTACCCACATCCCATAACTACGTGCCACCATAGTTCAAGAGATTAGAGGAGATTACCCAAATCCCTAAAAGGTAAGTACCCTATAGATAATGGCTTGAGGCAAGAACCCAATTTCAAGAACTACAAGCAAGTGCCCAGTTCACACAAGTCTAAGTGGATCCAGTAAGGCATTAGGAGGTTCACCTTGGCGAAGCGAATCCCCTTTTTTTCAGTGTAAGAAAAACATTGGGACCTACCGATTAGCTCACATGATTTATGTCGGTTATGGTTTCTCTCACTATGTTTTGTGAACTCTCCAAGGTCTTATGGTATATTTGACTCTTGACATATGATTCCTTACATATGTTTATGTTCCTATTATCTTCCTATGAAGCTATCCAGTAATGATTTATGGTTTCCTATTACTATGTTCAAAGATGTTTATTACCGTCAGGAATTTTAAAGTTCATATAACTTATTGTAATTTCAGATTCAAATGGTTTTACCTTTGTTATGATCTTTGTTACTTCTAAATGGTATTTCTCCTACAGGTAAATGACTATGTGTTCAAGTATGTGAAGTGGTATCCTTTATGCTTACTAATGTTTCTTCCATAATGAAAAAGTCTTTATGTAAAGTGATGCACGATTCACCTTAGCTTATTACTATTTTAAATGTACAAGACATCATATTTTCTTCACTAATCAAAGTTTATATGTCTCATCATGTAATCAAGTAAAGGTACATTCCTCACTTCTCACATGCATTATTTCATGGTCTATGGCTAAAGTAACATACTAAATGAGCACCCACACGTATGTTTTCCCACTTTAAATATGTTCTTCCATGGTATATGATTTAAATCTCTACAACTTATGTATGTTCTATGTTCATATGATTTTCCTTAATCATCATGACTACGTTTATTTATGTATCCAACTAAGTTCTTTCTAAAGTTCCCTCTTTTTATTTAAATGATATTGTCTTGTTATGATAAATAATGATTGTAAATGTATGATTTTATTATGAGATTTAGTATGAATTATTTCATTGTTTTATTCATGACATGCATTTTATATCTACACACCAGTATATTCAAAGTATTGAAGCATACTCCTGTACTGACAAGATTTAACTATGTGTGAACCGGTGCTCCTCGATATCCTTCATGTGGCTAGCTTTGGATCATTGAAAATGGAAGTTGGTGAATCCATTAATTAGGGGACAACATCTTAGTTTCTTTCTAGATTGATGTACTTCAGATATTTTGCTTTTAGTTATATAATCCCTTTTGCTGCAAATGTATTTTGAGGGTGAGCTTTAACATGTCTTAGCCCCCACCATGTTTATGTTAGAGGCATTGTTGAACACTTGCTACGGTTGTATTTGGTTCTTTTATCTACTTTTAGATTCATGTTTTCGGCCTTAGCCACGTTTTCCCTTAGTTTTATATCTTATTATTATGTCATTGCCTATGAATGCTTAAGATATTTAAGATGGCTTAGGTGAGGTGCCTTCGGGTATCTCATTCCCTAAGTGATGACTATGCCCCTAGTTCGGGTAGTTACAAACTTGGTATCAGAACATGAGATTTTGAAATGTTTCTGAGAGTCCAACATACCGCGTCTAATAAAGTCTTACTCATGGGTACGAAGTGCGCCACACCTATGAGTAGGAGCCTGTAAGGCTTTTAGGAATTCTCTCACTTCCTTCATGATCTATGTCGTGCTTTAAAGTTATCCCAAGATTCCCTTTTTTCTAAAAATCCTTCTTTGTGCTTTTCTAGATAATACGACCAAGAAGAATTCTTTAAGCTCCTCAACATGAGGTAGTGACTCATTTGGACTTTTGGGCCACTATGACTATGTTGATACAAGTGGTGACTAGCCAAGATAACCAAGGTGCTATTTCCCAGGGCGCTCAAACTTTGGCCTCTAGAGTGAGGAACTTTTCTAGGATGGACCCTCCCGAGTTCCATAGGTCAAAGGTTAAGGAAGACACTCAAGAGTTTATGGATGGAGTGCATAAAGTGTTGAGCATTATTGGAGTGACCTTGGTAGAAAAAGTAGAATTGGTGGCCTTCCAATAAAAGGAGGTTTCTCAAATATGGCATATATAATGCAGGAGTAAGAGGAGTAAGGACTGGGGTGGTATTTTTTGGGAAGAGTTTAAGGGTGTATTTCTAGATTGTTTCTTTTCCTTGGAGTTAAGGGAAGCCAAGATGAAAGAATTTATCAACCTTAAGCAAAGGGATATGAGTTTGAGAGAGTATTCCTTCAAGTTCATGCAACGCTCCAAATATACCACATCATTGGTCGCTGACCCCCATGCTAGAATGAGCAAATTTATGTCGGGGTTATTTGAATTATAGTCAAAGAGTACCGGACTGCTATGTTAGTAAAGAAAATAGATATTTCAAGGCTTTTGACTTATATAAAGCGAACTTAAGATGGAGATATGAGGAAGAAAGCAAAGTAATCTATGAAGGCTCGGATTGAGGATGGGTCAGCTTTTGATGCTACATTTAGACTTAAGTTTCACAAGCATGAGGTGCCTAGTATTAAGTATAAAGGTAAGGGTGTTGGTGGTCAAGTTTCCCCTGCATACCATAAGTGTGGAAAGTACCATTCGGGAGATCGTTTAGCCGGTTCGAGTGCATTTTCGGGTATGGTACGATAGATCATAAGATGAAACATTGTCCATGGGTCCTTAAGAAGTATAAGGATAATCATCGGTGATGTCAACCCTACCCACTGAGGGTCCCCAAAATTAGTGTGGTGCTTCGCCTGGTATGTTATGAATTCTCCTTATGCGATGATGATATTAGTGTACTTTGGCTTCATGTCCATAAAATTGTAGTTGATGTTTGGGCATAAGTGGTCAGATGTTAGTGAAAGGGGTAGTTTCGTGTTCACCTTTATGCACCATTTATTAGCTAGACTTGTTACTCATTGTATATGCATAGTCATGAAGTTAGTTTTGATTAGAATCTTATATGTAATCATGATGATATTTCATATATGCACTTAAAATAATATTGATGTTGACGATTGGCAATTTTTCATGAAAATGATGTTTATTTTGCATATTGCATTTGCGATGAATTGTTATATGTACATTTATCTCTCATCACACAGGTTTGATTTACATTAGGGGACAAATATTCCTAAAGGGGATATTGTAATGCCCCGCAAGTTTGAAGTTAAGACTAAGATAAAGGATGAGAATTCGACCATTGGTGTGAAACCATAAGACCTAAGTATGGGTTGTGGTCTAGATCAAGGACCATACGAAGGTCTCATACATTGGGTGTTTGGTTGGGATTAAATTTTAGAAGTCGGGAAGAGGAGTACAAAAGGCTTACGAGTTGTCAAATACTCCACAGCTCATAGATAGCGTCATAGTAGAGGGTGCCAAACATGAAGGAAGTCAGGATTTTCTGGGAGCTGGTTTACAATTACGAGCATGATTTGTACATCGAGGTATGACTCATAGAAACCCTTTGTAGGTGAGGTCCAAGAAAAGAGAAATTCGACTAAAGTATGGAAGGTATCTACGATTCCAATCACGAACCATAAGTCCATGTATAGCCCATAGGAAGGTTTCTTTATTTTGAGTTTAAAGGACCAGTTTCAGGGATTCCAGGAAAAATAACTGATGGACAGAAATTAGGCTTGTGGTTTAAACCAAGACCCATAATTGAGACTTCCTGGTTGGATTTGGTTAGTTTAAGAAAGGGCATTTTTGTCATTTTCTCATATCCTAAACCCGATGCTACATCGTCTTAGCCTCTTACACTCCTTAGATCAGTTCCATAAAACCTTAATAACCCTTATTCTTAAAAATCATCCCCTTCTACCTGAGCCCTGAATTTACCCAAGTTTCCTAACGTCCTCATGCACGACAAGGCTAGAGTTTCAGGTTTTTACACCAAAGTTCATGATTTCTTCAATAAATCTTTGGTTAAGGTATATGTGTTTTATTTGTGAAGCCCATCCCTTCATAAAGCTCAAGTTTCTTTACTTTAAATTGGACCAGAGGTTTATGTATGTTGTTAAGTTTTGAGGAATTGATTTGGACATGGATTTTATGATGCATTCCTAGTCACACAAATCATATTAGTAGCATATTATAGTCTCAATCGTTAATTGAAATTTATGTTCATCTTTGTTAGGGTTTCACAAGGATCATGTTGAGTTGATTCGAATAGTTATAAATTCTATTTCTGTATCTTATGTATGCATGATTTATGTATAAATTTCATGAGTTCTTGTCTTTAAGCATGAAACCACAAGTTTTTAATTTAAACCCTTGTGAAATATTGTTGCATGAGAATAGGAAGATTTCCATTTATATTGTGTGATCTATGAAGGTTTTGAAAGATAAGAGTCATTGTCTATGTTATGTGAGAAATGCAATAAAAACTTATGTAAGTTTACAAAGTCTTCTCTTTGCATGAGATGAATAATAAGAATGTCAAGGGCTCCTTCCAAAGTTTTCTGAATCATTGTTAAATGATGTTTTAATGAAGAATGAAGGTTTATGAGGCCTCTCGTGTTTATTAATAATTTATAGAATGTTGTCAAAGAATGAATGTTGTTGGTAGAGGATCTCCCATATAGTTAAAGAATGAATGTTCTTAGGGTAGAGAATCTCACATATAAAGAATGATAACGGATCTATCTTATGATTTTGACTATATGATGTCAATGGATTAGGAGATGAGGGTTCTCGAAAACAGCCTCTCTACTTCCAGGAAGTAGCGGCAAGGTCTGCGTATAATCTGCCCTCCCCAGACCCCACTTGTGGGATTTTACTGGGTATGTTGTTGTTGTTGTTGTTGTTGATGTCAATGGATTAGGAATTGGATAAATTTATGATCTGATACTATGGTTTATGACTTCCTATTCTTATGAGGGAATTACATAGCACTGAGCGGACTAGAGATGACTACCTATGTGCCATAACTATGAGCTACTGTAGGTCAAGATATTAAAGACTATTAGCCAAATATGTATGAGGCAAGTACCCTAAAGATAAGGGCTTGAGGCAAGTACCTGATTTAAAGAATAAGAGGAGAGTACCCAGTTCATATAAGGTTTAGTGGATCCACTTAGTCATGAGGAGGTTCACCTTGACAAAGTGACTTACCCTTTTCCTTCGGTGTAGGGTAAACGTTAGGACTCCATAGATTACCTCACATGGTTTATTTTGGTTATAGTCACTCTCACTACGTTTTGTGAATTCTCCAAGGACTTATGGTATATGTAATTCTTGAGATATGATTCCTCACATATGTTCATGTTCCTATTATGTTGCTAAGAAGCTATCTTATAATGACTTATGATGATTTCCTATTACTATGTTCAAAGATTTTTAAATGTACAAGACATCATATGTTTCTTCACTAATTAAAGTTTATGTGTGTCATCATGTAATCAAATCAAGGTACATTCCTCATTGCTCACATGCATTACCTCACGTTCTATGGCTAATGTTATGTACTAAATGACTACCCACATTTATGTTCTCCTCCTAGTTTAAAGATGTTCTTCCACAGTATATGATTGAAATCCTTACAAATTATGCATGTTCTAAGTTCATATGATTTTCCTTAGTCATCATATTACATTTATTAATGCATCACACTACGTTTTTTTTTACTTCTTTTTGTTTAAATGATATTGGCTTATTATGATTACTAATGCTTGTAAACGTACAATTTTAAAATGATATTTAGTATGAATTATTTCATCATGTTATTCATGACATGCATTGCATTCCTACATAAAGAACATTCAAAGTACTGATGCATACTCTTTTACCTATATAATTTAACCATGTACGAACCAATGCTCCTCGATATCCTCCGCGTGGCATAGCTTTGGATCATTTAAGATGAAAGTTGGTGAGTCCTCTAGTTCAGAGACAACATCCTAGTTTCTCTCTAGATGAATGTACTTACGACATTTTAGATTCAGTTGTGTAATCTCTTTTGCTGCAAATGTATTTTGAAAGTGATCTTGAACATGTCTTAGCCCCTGCCAAGTTTATGTTAGAGTTATTGTTACAAACTTGCTATGGTTGTATTTGCTCCTATTGTGGCCCTTATCCCCATTTCTCCTTAGTTTTATATCTTATCATTTTGTCATTGCCAATGCATGCTTAAGATATTTATGATGGTTTGGGTAGGTGCTTTCAGGTATCACATTCGCCGTGTGATGACTAGGCCCCTAAGTCCGATCATTACCCATGCCATTGAATCGTTGGATGTCTCATTATTCCATCATCAACCCTTTTATCCTTATGCCATGTAAGTAGAGTAGATGTTTTTGTAGACATAAACAACCTCCGAAGGATAGGCTTTAAGGGAAAATAGCGAAGAATCTATTATTCTACCTTTTTACCTTTCTCACTCCATGTTTCCCCACTATGTGTATTTATCTTCTATCTGGACGCACCACAAACTTCACTAGAATCAAGTAAGCTATCCTCTTTCTAGTATAACATGCAATCATTAGTATAAATATCAATCTTTTTGTATGAAAGTCCAAGTTTTTGAATTATCTTCTTTGCCTCATAATATGAGTGTTGAAAATTAGCGCCTTTAGGCAACAATTCCTCTTTCAACATTTTTAATAACATTATGAATAATGCGTTGCATTAATGACCCACACTTTTGATATGAAGTAATTAAATCAAAGAAGAAAGATTTGAAGATTTTGAATTTTGTCATAATGGTAACTCAAAATCCTTCAACAGGCCATCAAATTTTTTGCTTCAACATTTGGTTCTTTCCCAAGTAAATCATCAAAAATGTTATGTGTAGTTTCTCCATCAAGATTAGGATATAAATATCTCTGCAGTTCTTCCATTTCATCCTCACCTTCACATTCTTCTACTGGATCATTATTATCATCTTTAGATTTTGATTCTTAAAATGGCTCACACAAAAGTTCTACATTGTAACACCAAAAAGTATAGTTTCAAAGATGTAATGACTTTGTTGGTCATTGTTTAGCCTATTTGCGAAAATTATTATTTTTCCCTTTCATAAGATGCCTTGGACCTATTTTGAACTATCGGTATTGTTGAAACTCAAATCCTATATTTTATAAGTGAAAAATATGAGCTTTCGCATTTTTGAAAGCTTAAGTTGTTGAAAAAGTAAGTTTTTATATCATTCTATGTTTTGGGTGTTAGATCAGAAATTAATTGATTCTACCAGCTATGAAACGTCGAATCTGGACTAGGAGAAGTTGCAGAACTGATTTTGGAGTTATAATGAATATTTTAGACCCACAGTTTTGTTTTTAATTATTTTTAGAGCCACAGTAGAACTTTGTTGACATTTGGAGTTCAGAAGTTTGGATTAAAGTCTTGATAGTTCTAGCAGTTCCATATGGTAAAACAAACATTACAAATGTTCTCATCATAATTTTTGGAGTTGTTGAGGGTAGTTTTAGTACTTTTAGTTTTCTACTAGTTTATTTAGGTTGCATTGGTAATTCTATCGAGGAGACCTCCAAATCAAATTTTGATAATTGCTTTGAGTCTGGATCACCATTCCTAGAATGAATACATGTTTGGTTTGTAAAATTTGGGCTTTGGATGAGTTTCGAGTGTCCATGTTTAGAATTTGTTGTGACTAATTGATGTCTCCCAAGCTACACCACCTTTTTTAGTGTAAAGCAGTCATTGTCAAGATAACAGAACCTAACAAAGGTCAGGGTAAAACCCATGAGAGTACGACAGACTTAGAAGAATTCTATAGCAATTAGGGTTTATTAACCAACTTATCTCCCCAAGGGGGAGTGGTTTATATTGACTAGTAAAAAGTAATTCTTACTAACCAATATGGAGAGGAACTAGGGTATTGTGTTCCCCCATGATTCCCTTACTTAGTATCACCAGATAACCAAATTTTTTTCTAGTCTGTAGTATGCAGAATGGTAAGTTAAGTTCACAAAACCCTTTGGCCCAGACGAATGGCAAATTTTATTATGTAATTTGGTCCATCCCAGCAGTGTCACATTACTAACCCTTACCTATTGTCCCAATACAACCTCCCTTTAGCTTAGTTTGATTGATTAGATGAGAAATATCGATCGAATTATGTTAATTAGTCTTTTTTCCTATTCATAACTATTTTGGTTCAGTTAGTAGAACTAGGCTGGTTATAATGTTGGCCACCACTATAAATCATTCAAAATGAAGAGAACTAATTAATATATGCATGTGCACTTTTCAAGAATTACGAATTATCTGATTTTACATTATTAGTTCTTCGTGGTTCCCACAACTCTAGTTGTAGATTTAGCTACTCATGATTAATGTAAATACAATACGTGAATTTGAATAACATAATAGAACACTTACACAATAGGAGTAAGCACAAAAAAATCTAACTCTTCAATAAGAATCAGAACATAGAAAGTAGAAGATAAAATTTAAATTTACAATTGTTTCTCAAGTTTTTCCTTCATTCTCTACTATCTCTCCTCTCTCTCTCTCTCTCTCTCTCTCTCTCTCTCTCTTTATCTCTCTCTAAGAAAAATAACCTAAAAACCTATTTATAATGTTTAAAATACAAAACCAAAACAAAATAGGAAAACTAGGTCGACTGGCTCTACCAGGTGCTCTATGCGTCGTATAACAGTTTACAATTTATAGTCGGGATTTCGTGAACTTGCTGCTTAAACTCTAGACTTGGATCCTACAACACCCCTCTATGGTACGTAAAAGGCTCTATGGCCCCTAGGGGGTTTCGTCTGATGAAATTTCTGAAAGTCCTCATCTTCTGTTCCTTAGGGTACGACACTGAATCTATGGCTTGTATAGTCTTCTAGAGCTCATCTGCATGTTCGTAGATTCAACTTCAGAAACACACCCTTCACTGGAATTGCACATGAAACCTCTTTTATGGTTCGTAGAGTACTCTATGGCCTGTAAAGGGTCTTGAAATCTCCAACTTCAACAACTTCTTTCTATTTCACCCAAAAATTGTGCCAACCCTGAAATCCTGCAAAACAAAGCTAAACACACATCAAGTCAACTAAGATTGCATTAAGAACAAACAAAATTTCACGTTTTAAGCATCAAAAGTGCTAAATTTTGATAAAACATTAATACCCTTAACTTAAAATTGTTGCTTGTCCTCAAGCGATAGACTCAATTTATATAAGCAACACAACAACACACTGACCTCAATCTAATAGCATACATCGTATCAACCATAAGCACAGATACCTACAACACTTTTCAAAACATAATTAGATAGCTATCAACCTAACCAACATAGATTAGTCCATGTGACAATACAACTATGACAAGCGAGGTCACCATCAACAAGACACAATTGCTAGATAAGTCTAATGTTGACAATGCAATGTAAGTGCCCTTACAGAATGAAATCTCATATATCATCACAATGATATTTTCATATATAATATTTTGACTATGCAAAATCACTCACTCTCACAAACGATATCCATACATCATGCCCAACACCATATGCTTGCTCCTATACTCATGATTAAGATCTTTGACTTCTTGGACTAGGATCACTTTAAGACTTTGTAGGCTTGAAACATATCCTCAGAGGGCTTTGGTATGATGTTTTGGGAACATATTGACTAAAGGCCCTCCTTGACAATGCATTTTTATACACTTTTGCCCTACCAACATTGTTACTTTTATTCTATTCTAGCTTTTCTCCTATTTCAAGCTTTTCTGGTTGCTTTCTTTTCATTTTTCAACTCTTTGCCTTGTTTTTATACTTAATTTTTCTTTGTACTTCATAACTAAGACATCACTCATTTTTCTTGCACCCAATACACATTTTCTCTCTTTTTCCCTATATCACTAACATTTCCCCTAATTTTGATGTTTTACCCTTACACCAGCCACCCTCAACTTAGGCTTTTAGTACATTATCCAACCTTGGAACCAGGGGCACTTTTGGTAGCCAACCTCAACTTAAGTTTTTTACCTCAATCAAGGTGCACAATGTTCAATGAAGGACCAGGACAGTCTGAGGTAGGTTCGGACTCCAGAAAAAGAATTTCGGGATTTTACGTGTAATAAGGCTAGGTCATTTAGGTTTTTACAAAGAAAAGGTACATGTCAGGATCAAGCATTAGGATCAAGGGATATTTCACACATTTGGTTGGTTATTTTGGCTAAGTGGACTGTTATGAACAATGATCTAAGATTCTTTCCTAATCCAACTAACCCACAGTCTGGATAAGAGTAACAAGGCATGTTCT
The DNA here is from genome assembly GCA_011800125.2 of Solanum clarkiae. Taxonomy (NCBI): domain Eukaryota; kingdom Viridiplantae; phylum Streptophyta; class Magnoliopsida; order Solanales; family Solanaceae; genus Solanum; species Solanum clarkiae. Next base: position 9,432,820 of record JAABOM020000101.1, read on the forward strand.
GAATTTAAACATAATATATGAATTAGAAAATTAAGTTCACACTCACATGACACTGATTACGCAATTAACACAGACTTTCCGATTATGCTTTTTACCTCAATTTATCCCCACTTATAAGAACAAGCATCGTCTACACAATTAAACATACATTGTTGCTATACTGACTAACTAATGAAAAAATTGGTGGGTATCATTTTTAACAAAAAAAGCCAAAAACACATATATGCCGCAGATATCAGTACTTTATGCTACCAATACTACCTAAACATCCTAAACATGCCGATTCAACTGAAATTAAATATCCATGGGGAAAAAGAAAACAAGCAAGAAAACTCCTAGGATTCAAAACTTGGGGTAGTTATAGACGAAGGCTACTTAAATTTCATTGAGGCCTATAACTACCCATACCCTGATGATGTTCACGCTCCAATAAGAAAGCGGTCGCTGTCAGAAATTAATCGAATCGAAGGTTAGGGTCGAATCTATAGGAAATATGGGGCTTGACTACAACAATTCACTATCAATCATTTCAAGTATCTATAATTAAAATCTCTAAATATGGAGGTTTTTGTGATTCAAAAACAAAAATAAAATAATGGCTATACTATTACTCGATGAAACACTCAATTATAGGGAAAACTTAGGAATTGTGTTCCACATGGTTCGTCGACTCGATTACGCTAGAATACATAACTAAAGTTGGAAATTCCCATGCAGGATGATAACTTAGTTTCTTCTATCCTTCTTGTGAAGGTGAAGGTCAAACTTTACCATGGCGCTTGGTCGGCAACCATGTTGTGCTAACTAACCATTACCTATTGTCTCAGTTAAGATCCCCTTGGTTAGGTTTGGTTAATTAGACGAGAACACATCAATCGAATGTTGTCATTTACTTCCCTTTTCCAATTCATAACTACCATGGTCAGGATCATAATAGTAGGCGGGGTTTGGTGCTGGCCACCACCAAACTACATTCAAAATAAAGGGAAATAAACAATACATGCAAAACCCCAATCATAAAAATGTAATAAATCTAGGTCATCTCAAGTTGACTACCCATGGTTCCCACAACCCCAAGTTGTGGGTTCTTAGCTACTCATGGCTAAACCAAAACTAAGAAAAATGCTAAGACAGGACATAGTTGAGGATTTTACCCAAAGCAAAGAAGGATGAAGACACCACCAATTACAAATCAAAACCTTGATAGATTGACAATGACTACAAGGAAAGATTTGCAAACTCCAAAAGTGAGTTTCCAAAAGAAAATGATAAACTAAGCTAAAACCCTAGAAAATTCTTGAGAGAATATCCAAAGGTTCTTTCAATATCTACCCAATTTTTAATATATTCCACTCCTCAAATAAAACCTCACTTAAAGTATTTATGGTAGTTACAAGTTTAACCCTAAAAATTACACAGAAAAGACATTTGGCAGCTAGTAAACGTCACAGGTACGACTCGTAGGGTGGCCTATGAGTCATAATCAAGGTCTCGTATCAGGTTTTTGGCATCTTGGAGACAACTAGTATGACCCACTGGTACGAGTCATTGCTTGGGCTACAACTCTTATGCTCCTTTCGTAGTCTAGTCCTTTAGTCTTTTGGTCTGAAGTTTTGTCTCTCTGATTCCTGCTAGGAGTTCACCTATACGAGACTTACGACTTGTAGGATGGCCTCGTAGAGTTGACCTCCACTTAGCAGATTTATGAATTTTTGTCTCTATTTCTTGCTACAATAACACCTTACAACTCATAGCTTGGGCTACAACTCGTCGGTGAACTCGTATGTCCTATGCTTCAGAAAAAATTGCAATTTTACCCCAAAATCATGCCAACCTAACTTTTTTGCAAGAACAACAGAAAACACATAAAAACCATAAAAATTTGCCTTAAGAACTCACAAAATTCGTGTTTTAGGCATCAAATGTGTTGTGTTTTGATAGCACATCAACACCCTCAACTTAGAATTGTTTCTTGTCCTTAAGATACGACTCAATCGATGCAGACAATGAGAAATACATAATAGCTATACCGATGATATATACATCATTCATTCTAATCCCAGGTACCCAACTATCATTTTCAAAACCATCATTACAAAGCTAGTAAGAACAACAAGAACATGAGGATAAATCTAGCAACCCAACAATGATAAGCTAAGGAGTATCAATTGTGCACAATCACTAGTACAAATACAGAAAAAAAGTCCCTCTTACTAACTCAAGAAGCATTTAGAATTCAGGGACCGAGGAAGCATTCTCACTCTCACAAATGAAATTCATGCAAAATGAATAACACCATAGGCTTACCTCTATACTCATCTTCTGGCTTGGTGACAAAGTGGATTTGGATCACTTTAGGACTTAAGGGCTTGTAATATAAGTCCAGTGGGCTTCGATATGCCATTTTAGGCAAGTAGTGACTAGAAGCAATCCTTGAACCATGTTTACCAACACTTTTGCCTTCATAACCCGACCTTTTTCACTATATCCACCTTATTCTCTTGTCTCAATCTTTTCCTGAGTCCTTTCTTTCTCTTTTCAGCTGTGCCTTATTTCTGAATTCATGTTTGCTAGTTTTTCTCAATTAAAGGAACTTTTAATCTCTTTATTATCACTGGGCTCATGATTTTTCATTTCTTTCTTTTTGTCCTAACGAACTACCTCATTTTTGTTACTTTACCACAATAAAGGTCACCCTCAACTTAGGCTTTTAGCCTGAGGTGAAGTACACAATATCTGTTCCCCAAACTAGCGCCACAATTTGTAGCCACCCTAAACTTAGGCTTTTAGCCTCAATTAAGGTTCACATGTTCAAGGATATACTAGGGCAAATATCAAGGTATTTTATCAAATAAGGTTAAGCTAGTAAGGTGCCAAGAAAGCATGAGTATATGAGAAGCTCAAAATTTTGAAACAAGGGATTCGCTCACTCATTCTGTAGGCCATTTAGGCTAAAAGTAGGTTCACTAAAAGAACAAAGGCCTAAGATCCTTCCCAAATCAACCACATCAGCAAACCAATTTTAGAGTAACTAGCCAAGTTCTAAGTCCATACATGTTGAGTGAATGCAACAAAATAAGGTCGCAACACACATGGCATTGCACCTATAATCAAATGTAGACTCACAGGTCATGCTTCAAGCCTCAACTTACCTCCACATTATCACAATAAATATTGCCAGATACTCAAAATGCATGAATGCATCAATTACCACAATGTCAAAAATTTTGAGGATGCCTAATTTCTCAAATCATTTAAAAAGCATTTAAAGACTATGTATATGCTAACAGATGACACTACTATGAATTTACACATTATATACACTACCTAAACATGCCGGTTCGACAAAAAATTAAACATTCACAAGGAAAAAATACACGACAAGAAAACCTTTGGATCAAAAATAGGGGAAGCTATGGACTCGAGGCTACTCAGACTTCACCTTAATCCATAACTTTCATACCCCACCAAAATAGAATACTTTATCCTCAAAGTAAAGACAAGAATGAAAAATCAAA